>VXAD01000867.1:95099-404771 GCA_013399195.1 Dicrurus megarhynchus | reverse complement strand
CTCCTTGCCGGGCTGCTGCCAGCTGAGGGGGGGGCCATGACCCGCCCAGAGCAGCTGAGGGGGCCTGGCTGGGCTGCAGATGGAACAGGGCCGCTCCAGGGTGGCTGTCTCCTGGCCTGGCCGGGCCGCAGATGGAACAGGGCCACTCCAGGGTGGCTGTCTCCTGGCCTGGCTGGGCCGCGCCGAGCAGGGCCTCCCACCCAGCTTTACGTGTCCGAAAGCCAGAAGCAAGAATAAATTTCCCGGGCTTTGTTCGTTCTTAAATGTGGATCGCAGAGGTGTATAAAGCCTCTTAAGTGGCTTTAAAAGCTGCCAATATTCAAACTAGCCAGTTGATTGGTTCGGTCAGGTCTAGAGGAAGCTGTAAGCACCTCTTTGCAAAAAAATCACTTCCGAGGTTGATGGAGCCTTCCTTAAAAAAAACTTAAACTATGCTAACCCATGACACCCACACACCATTTAATGGAAGGAAGCAGAAGAGATGGGAATGAAGATGAGCTTAGGAGGAAGGGAAGGGTGTGAGGAAAGGTCTTTGAGGGTTTGTTATTTCTCATCATCCTACTCTGTTTAATTGGCAATAAATTCCCCAAGTCGAATCTGTTTAGCCTGTGATGTTAATTTCTGTGAGATTATTCTGTCCTTATCTCAACCCAGAATTTTTTTGTCATATTTTCTCTCTGTATCATGTTGAGGAGGGTGAGTGATAGATTAGTTTGATGGGCACCTAATGTCTTGCCAAGGTCAACACACTACAGCTATGAATGAGTTCTAATTTTTAGGCTTACCAGTAAAGAAGCTCATTTAAAAAAAAAAAAAACAAAACAACAACATAAGAACTTTTTACTGATAGCTAAAAAAATAATGGTAACTTTTTTTCTGGCAACTGCTAAGCTACACAAAAACATTACTTTGCCCTTAAGCTTAAATTGAATGCATTCTATCCAAATAAACAGCAGAAGAAAAGACTTCTTGCTACCATTGTGAAGGCCACTTAATGAATAATTTAAGAGCTGTTAAAAGAAGAAAGAAATCCTAACTTTTTATCTGTCAGTTGAGTGAAACATAATTCATATGCTCTCTGAAACTCTTATTGCTGAATGAACAAAGCATGACAGTTTACAGTATGGTTCAATGTCATGGCAATGGCTGCAATGATGACAATGGGGAAAATGGTGTGGAAGTTAGGATGGAAAATCTGAAGTTCTATATTACAGTAAAAGTAGAGCAATTCCAAATGTAGCACAAAAATCCTATAAAACAGTTTTAGCAGAACTGGTTTATGACATATTCTCTTTGGACCATTATGTTCCTATACACTGTCTTTGCCTTACTTTACACTGCTGACCAGTCTTAATCCTTTATTCATGGCTCTCTTTAGTTTTGGATATTTCAATGGTTACAAGTTGTGTTACAAATCATAGCTTCTTACTTTTTACGCCTTTTTTCTCACTTTTTGAAATTATTTCTATTCTCTTTTCAGTACTATATGGGGAATACCTCAGTCTGGAGTCTCTACACTTTGAGTGAAAATACTTCACAAGATAGGAAATATTAATTTCTCCCAGAAGAGATCATCTCACTTATGTCCTCAAAACATCTAGAGATTTCCTAATTTTTTTTTTATGTAGTCTTGTTTATGTAAGTCAAATAATGTAAGTCAAAAGGAGACAATCATGAAATTTCAGCAAAAAAGCAGCCTGCAGATAAAAGATCAAAGTCCAAGTAAGGAAAATTCAGATGGGTAGTTTCAAAAAGTATTTGGATAAATGTCACACATAATATTTTAAAGAATTCATATGTTGAAGAATGAAATCACAGAAAAAAAAATATTTAATGAGTTAAGATCTGGTTTTCAGTTCTTTTGGAAGCCAGTGGGACAATAACTTGTTCATGAGCACAAGCACACAAAAAGAAACGTGTATGTGTGTACATACTATCTGAAAGGACGTTTTTATTTCACCTGGGAACACTGTGATCGTGTGTATTGAGTGGATGGGGCAAGGTTTTGGTAGCAGGGGGATGCAGGAATGGACTCTCTGAAAAGCTACAAGAAGTTTCCCCCACATCCAATAGAGCCAACGCCAGAAAACTCCAATACATACCCACCTCTGGCCAAGACTGAGCCCACCACTAATGGTGGTAGTGACTCTGGGATAACACAAT
The DNA here is from genome assembly GCA_013399195.1 of Dicrurus megarhynchus. Classification (NCBI taxonomy): domain Eukaryota; kingdom Metazoa; phylum Chordata; class Aves; order Passeriformes; family Dicruridae; genus Dicrurus; species Dicrurus megarhynchus. The sequence goes on along the minus strand of VXAD01000867.1, from coordinate 402,608 downwards.
TTAGAAGGGAAAAAAAATGTTCCATGCAACCAATTGCAGCCATAGAAGAGAGGACTGAGAATTTTGAGACTAACAACTCCTGCAGGCACCAAGGTCAGTGCAGAAGGAGGGGGAGGACATGATCCATGCACTGGAGCAGAGATTCCTTTGCAGCCTGGTGATGACGATGGTGAGGTAGCTGTGACCCTGCAGACCATGAAGGTTCACAGGGCAGCAGAGATCCACTTGCAGCCCCTGGAGGATGCCACAAAAGAGCAGGTGGATGCCCAAAGGTGGAGGCTGTGCAGCCTGTGGGAAGCCCATGCTGGAGCAGGCTCCTGGCTGGACCTGTGATCCTGTGGAGAGAGGAGCCCACACTGGAGCAGGTTTGCTGGCAGGATTTGCGACTTCATGGAAGGCATCCACACTGAAGCAGTTCATAAAGAATGGAAGTCCATGGCAAGGATTTGGAGAAAGTCACAGAAAACTGTCTACCATGGGAGGGATGCCACACTTGAGCAGGGAAAGAGTATGAGGAGCCCTCTCCCTGAGGAGAAAGAAGTGGCAGAGACAGCATGTGTTGAACTGATTGCAGCCCACATTTCCTGTGCGGCCAGGGGCAAGGAGGTAGAGAATTTAAGGAGTGAAGTTAAGCCCAGGAAGAAGGTGGACATTGGGAGAAGAAATGTTTTAAACATATATTTCTCATTATCCTACTCTGATTTGCTTGGTAATAAATTAAATTAACTCCCCAAATCAAGTCTGTTTTGCTCATGAGAGTAACTGGTGAGTCATCTCTCCTTGCACTTTTCTTGACCCGTGAGCCTTTAGTTTTATTTTCTCTCCCCTGACCAGCTGAGGATGGGAGAAATATAATGGGTTTGATGGGCACCTTGTATCCAGCCAGGGCCAACTTACCACATCATAAAACATATTTAATTTAAGGTTGTTGTACTGACAGGTAAGTTTTAAGGTCTAAATACATGAAGGCTTTGCAGGTTGAAACCCATTAGGTATATTATTATAAATTTGATTCCTCACAGATTCTTCAATGATGCATGTTTCCAGATCTGTAGCTACCTGATGCAGATTTTTTTATCATTTACATAGAAATTGAAGCTGAACAGCATATGAGTAGAAATATTATGAGGTATTTTTTGTTTTATTTCTATCTACAGCTCCTTAATATCTAGTATTATTTTCTTATTTTACATAGATGATGCAGTTCTGCTTTCTTTATCTCCACTAGGCCTGCAACAGTTCCTAATTTTTCTTCTAAGCGTATAGCTTAGATTCACTGAGAAATATAAGAAGACCAAAGTTACTGTCTTTTAACTTTTCAAGAAGTAGTCACGTATATATATGCCTTACTCAGCAATAAGGTGCAAATGAGTGTCTGGGGAAAAGGTACATTAACAGAAGTAATCAGATATTTATTTTTATTTTGTCAAGGAATACATGCCCCTCCATTTATAGAGATAAATTCATAACTTTACCATCTCCACAAGTTCTAATATTTCCTTTTGCGTGTTCTACAAGCATACATATAATAGTGAGATGATGCCTTTTAAAATTGTAACGTCTGTAACCATATTTAATACTATTTTCTCCCACCTTATGTTTCTGTGTTGAGTGCTATTTATTCAACTAACATGGAGTAATTTCAATTTGAAACAAAAATTAGTTTTGCATTTCATTATGTAGTCTCATACCAAAACTTGTTACTATTTTAAGATGTAAAGTATATTTATCAAAATAAAATATTACCCAAATTATTCAGTGGTGTTAGCATGTTAAAATCACTTTGTTAAAAGCTAGCTTGCATTATCTGGTTTCTGAATCTTTTGTTATTTCAATTAGATTTGGCAACTTTACATGTTTCATTTCTCTGTTTCTTTCCTATGTTGAAAAACATTCCTCACAGTTTTTATATAAAAAATACTTTGATGCTTTAAGGGCAGAATGACTAAGAAACCTAAACTAGATGCTATTTATCAACATCTTAATATACACTAAACAAGCAAATTAAAAATATGCATAGCTTTTCCACTACCAGATAATTATTAAACATTCTAGGATTTCATATACTACTATAGGAAGAAATTAAAGCAGAGTTAAAGATTCTTCTTATTGAGGATTTCCTTGTTTATGCTCATAAAAATCCCCTGTGAAGAGCTGAGAAAATGCCGGTATTAAATTTTAATGAATATTATCTGTGACCTTTTTTGCTCAGTTTTGTATTTCTGCCTGTCTGAAAGCATAAAATTAAGTCAAAGGAAGCCCCATATGTGTTTATTTCAAGAAAAGCAAAAACAATCAGCAAAGTAGAAGAAAAGTGTGAAGTGATGGGCCGTGTAGCTTGTGGCTATGAAAAGAATCCTTCTAGCTCCCATCATCTAAGAGCATCGTTCTGCAAATGCTGAGATGTGAGGTCAAAAATTATCAGTCTCTTGGAAGGTTGAGGTGCTACAGAAAAACTGAGCATACTGCAAATTAGCCTGGGCTGTTTTCCCAGCAAAAATTCTAGGACTTGAAAGAGTTATGCATAAAAATTTAAGTTTAGCTAAAGAAATAGTCTTAGAGGAAATTTTTTATTTTAAACAATTATTATTTTCATTCTTTTTTCTAGATATTGCCATTTAAAGAAGTTATTTTATGGGGTAGGGGAGAAGTCTGAAACAAGAAAAGAAGCTACAAAGGAAAAAAAGGAGAGTGGGACAGAGAGAGAGGTTATTTAATTACTTTCTACTATGGTGTCACCCAAAGATGTAAACCCTCTTTGAGACTAATCTCATTTGAGCTTTGTGAGACATTTATATTAGTACTACTGAAAAGAAGGCTATATACACACCTTCGATTTTAAGAAAACTTATGAATAAGGACCCATTTACATAGTTGAGAGAATATCAGTGAAAGAACCATGGATTTGATGGTAAAATTCCAAGTTAGAGAAGACTGTAGAGACAGTATGTAAAAAACACCACAAAACCACAAAAAAAAAGCATGCACAGAATTAGTCAGAGCTCAGTTTGATAAACACATGCAATTCTGTCTAAATTTAGTTGTACATTTTCTAGATAAGTAGAATTAGAACTCTATCCTGTATTTTCTATATAAATTCTTGTTCATTTTATTCAAGTTTTAGATCACGACTACGACTGGTCTCTTTGGAAGCACAATTAATCTTTGTAATCCACCCAGGATTCCCTGATTGGCTCCCATCATCCATATAAGGAAAATCTTCAAGGTCATGACTTCAATCTTTATCACATCTACATTACGTAGTTCTGAAGCCAGGTGGAATTCCTTCAGGGATGAATTGTGAGAATACTTTTAAGGCAAATTATTAAAAAACCAGACAAACAGGTTTATAAGAGGCTTTTCACAGGAATTACATGTCATTGCTCAAAAAAAGCTATCAGTGTGTGGGTATTTAGAGTTAGTAATATACATTGCTAATCTTTTACCCCTTATACATATTTAAAGAGCAATATGGAAATGAAGCCACACAACAATTTATGCATTTAATGAGTTATGTGACAAAAACTCACTGTGGTCCAGTAGATATTGGCTGTTAGAATTCAATTAAGAAAAAGATTTTCATCAGTTTTATTTGATTTACTAATGACTTAAGTGTTTCTCAAATTGACTAGATGTCTGTGGCTAGTTTGATTTACTTTTTTTCATCTTTTTGTGGCCCAACCACAATTTTGTATAGGTAATAGTAACAAGCAGTTATCCTATGTAAAAGAAAAGAGAAAACAAAAGAAAAAAAGAAAAAACGGGAAGGGAAGGGAAGGGAAGGGAAGGGAAGGGAAGGGAAAGGGAAAGGGAAAGGGAAAGAGAAAGGGAAAGGGAAAAGAGAAAAGAACCTCATGTCCATGAATGTCTTTCCAAACTTTAAAAAAATGTGTGATAGTAGTTTAAAGACTGTGTTGAGGAATTATCTGAATCTCAAAAAATGCAGCCATACTTGGTTCTAGTGAAGATACAGAAATGTGTTTCAGTATTCCTTGGTTGTCTGGAGCTGTTGAGGGAGAAATGGTTCTTTTAATTCCATCTTCTGATGATGCGTAACAGTGTTTGGAAATTTTGATATGCTATCCTTGGACATTTTTTCTCACTCTACTAGAATAAGCTTATTTTCATATTTGGGAGCAGGCTGGTAGAAAAAAAGCAAGTACTTTTGTAGAGAAAAAGTAGTGGAGAGGGATGGGAACAAGAAGCAACATAGGATGGGTCATGATATAAAAAAAGGACATTTCAGACATACAGTATCACTGGCCTAAAGAAAAGATAAGTGCATACACTTAATGAGAAAACAAATCTTTATTTATCTAACCATTCATTTTTAGTCTTCAATATTTTTTTCCTGCTAGAAAATTTAAATGGAAACACAGAATTAAAATTGTCAGCTTTAAAAATAAAAAATCACATTCCTTAACAATAACTACATACTGTTAAGTATGAACCAAACATTTTCCACCTGCTGAGATTTCTACTCTCTGGAAAATATTTATGGTGACTCCATTACATCCTCTGAAAACTTCTGACTTTAATTGGGAAATACTTTTTACTAATGCTTTGCAGAAAATGTTAACAGATGCATTTCCCCCAAAGATTAAATATCAATCTATTTTATGAATGTACAAAAGTATTCAGAACCAGCGATTTCTAGAAAAAACAAGGTATTTGGGGGAAATTTAAAAAACCAAACCAACACAAAATTTTCATGTTATAGAAGTCAATGAAAATTTAATTCCTTCAGTCATTGCAAAGATAATTTCTGTCTTACTCATCCTCTTTCATGCTGGCCACTGCATATCTAGGTATTCCTCCACTGCCTAAAATATATTTGTCTCTTATATTAAGGATAAATTCAAACTGGATTTTATCATTAAAAATGTCATCATATCTTAGTTTCATTGGGTCTATGTTCAGTTTAATTTTGTTTCCTTTGTTAATTACACAGTTTTTCCAGATATGCTAAAGGCTTGAAGGCTTGTCACTGGAGTATATTTTGACTCCAAAGACTGGACCTGTTTTTTATGTAAATATGGTGGGTTAACCTTGGCTGGCTGCTTTCTCACTCCTCCACCTCAGCAGGGCAGTGGGAGAAAATAAGACAAAAAAAAATTGTGGGCTGAGATAAAGGCAGTTTAAGCAAAGAAAGCAAAGGTTGTGCAGAGAAGCAAAACAAAACATGATTTTTTTCCCTACTTCCCATCACCAGGTGATGTCCAGTGACTTCCTGGCAAGTAGAGTCTCAGTACATGTAGCAGTTGCTTTGGAGAGCGTCACCTTAACAACTAACACTGCTCCCCTTCCGCCTCTTTCCCCTCAGCTTTTATTGCTGAGCACAAAGTCATATGATATGAGACATCCCTTTGGACAATTTGCGTCATCTGTCCCAGCTGTGTCTCCTCCCAAACTCCTGTCTGGACTCAGCCTAGTGGCTATTTTGTGGGAGTTTGGCAAAGATAGCCTTGATACTGTAGGAGTATTGTTCAGCAACAGTCAAAATATTATCAACACTCTTCCAGCTACAAGTAAAAGCAAAGTACTATATGGGCTGCTGTGGGCAAAGTTAACTCCATCCCAGCCAAATCCAATACAATCTCTAGCCCTTATTCCATACCATTTGCAAAATGCTTCAGGTCCCACATAATTTGATACATTTACATATCTTCTGACCATCAAATAGTATGTTTCTTATTCCTTAAATCCCCTTTTACCAACACTTATACTACATCCTTAAACTGTCTTTATGGTTTATAGATTCTGATTAACTACCCTGCACCTTAACAGAGAGAGCTAATTTGCCCACTCTATGGGTCTCTGTCACTCCACAAAATGTCCAGAAGAACAGACTCTGGTCTGGGACTCATGTATCACAGTGGTTGCTCCGGACAACCAATATGTTTGATTGCTGAATGCCAGCACCAGCTTGATTTGGGTCATCACTGCGCTCACCCTGTTCCTTGTGAAGCTCAATCACATCAGTAGTTCAGGCAGTTTCTTCTACATTACTTCCTACGACATACAACTCACATCATTGGTTATTTCTTCCCAAGGAAGAAAATTATCCAGAAAGTAGACACTGGATCTCCTCAGCCTTCTGCATTATTTATCAAGTACACCCAGGTCCTTGAGTGAAGACAATCCCACAGCTGCTTGGCTTTTCACAAGTGAGGAATAATCCACACTGCCTTTCCCAGTCTCTCATTACAGGAACTTTTTCTCCCACAGTAGGTAGAGGCTCTGTTTGTGCAGAACTAGGACAGTAAGGAGTTCCTCTGGTGTTAACCAACAAAATACCATCAGGAAAGAGTACTTCAAGGACCCAAAGGGTCCAAATGGACTTTTGGTGTAGCCACCAGGAAAACAGAGATCAAAGCAGTTGCCTGCTTTGCCTGCTCTCTCTATTTGAAACATTTACCCTTAGCACAGTGGATGTTTCAAACAATGACTTTTCCATGTGCCATAAATGTATGGTCTATTACTTCACCATCTGAAAGTTGATGAACCTATATCTTGGACACTTGTCTCTGAAAACACATGGAAATCACAGTCCCAGATCTGGCACCTTCTTTCTCTCTACCACAAATGGAGACTGTCAGATGATAGAATATGTACAGCCAGAGTATGAAATGAGGGGACACTCAGTCCCGTAAGTGGTATGAAAGCAAACTCTGAAAATTGTCATGCGGGGATGTGAACAAGTATATCAATAGTCATCATTCTGATTAGAATTTATAATACGTTCCATGAATATTGAAAATTAAAATTAAACTAAGGAAGTTGTTAAAATCATATTATATGCTAACGACAGACTTATGAAAATGAACAATCCTGAAACATCAGATCAGTGCAACTTCAACAATTTGAAATACGGCTACAACAGCAATAAATCATGTTCCTTTTTGTTTGGAATGTACAAAAGCATTCTTAACAGCTGCTTATTTAAATTCTGTGAAGTCAAGATGAGCTATATAAGGCATACATAGAATCACACAAATATAGGAACTTAAGATGTCTAACCACAATTTTAGGTCTCCTTCACTTACAGGTTTAACAATATGAGTAAGTATTCAGATGCTTAAATGTTTTTGCTTCTTTCATTCATAATGAAACACCAATTATTCCAGCTAAAAGCGTGTTTTATTTTCCCAGGGTGTACAAATTACTAATGACATTTTCCTATCAGAAATTCTTTTCACTGGGGTGTCAAAATTTCATCCTTAAGGCATTCTATGCTAATGAATCTGGGAGGTCACAGAGAACTCAGTCACAGTCTCATGAATCAGTCACTCACATTAGTACCTCAAACCTTGTTCCTATAAAAACGGAATGTACGTTTACTTATATTGTTCATCTGCAGCATCTCATGTAATTCCATAGAGCAATTCAGTATTGGGTAGTACTAGGGTGGTATAATCGTCTCTACTGGAAATCAGTGTGCTACAGTCTTTAAGGAAGAGCAGAGGACACAGTAGTAAGCAACAAATACTTACAAAATACTTTAATTTCACTTTTGTTTCCACTTTGGAATTTAAATTATTACCTGAACAGATGCAAGAGTCTACAAGATACCCACCTACATTTCCTTTAGTTGGCTAGATTTTTCACACTTAGGAGGGAAATGTCAGTACTTTTACCATGTTACTCTTCCCATCCATACCAAATGTTTAAAGTCAGATCACTTACGCATTTGAAAGTGCTGCCTTCTCTTCTCTGCAATGAGAACACTGACATTTAACTCAGAAGAGAGAAGTTAAGCAAAATAAGTCCTATCCTGAGACTAAATCCATTATTTGCAAACAATCTTCTAACCATATATTCTATTAATGGGATGGAATTTTCTGTATACTTCCATTTTAACTGGGGTATCTAAAGTGATGGGTTGAGTGGTATTTTTGACTGGGTAAACAGGATCCCATAAACAACTGTGCTATCTCTAGATGTAAGATTTTCATAGAATCATAGAATATGATGAGTTGGAAGTGACCCATCAAGATCATCGAAGTCCAACTCCTGGCCAAGCACAGGACACCCCAAGAGTCACACCATGTGCCTGAGAGTATTGTCCAAATGCCTCTTGAACTCTGTCAGGCTCAGTGCTGTGACCACTGCCCTGGGGAGCCTGTTCCAGTGCCCAGCCACCCTCTGGGTGAAGAACCTTTTCCTGATCTATAATCCACATACATACATAGTTTACTATCTTTTATAGTAGCTCTTATTGTCATAGGTAGATATCAAAATACTTCACAAGAGTGACAAAATCTTCACCACTTTAGATGAAATAAAATTATGTAGGGGAAATTACTTTTAAAAAGGAATGAAAATAGAGGCAAGAAATTGGAATTTAGGAAGTAGATTTCCTAAAATTGTCTCTAACTGTATGTGTCTCTAACTGTAGGTGTTCCCTTTTAATGTTACTGGGGGGAGCCCTGACAGCATTCTGTTAACAGTAGAATCCATATTAATTAATGCATCCATATACAGAGGGATATAGATATATACACATGGAGAGATATAAAGATATACTTTATAGTTACATTAAACTGTAGGGAAAAAACTCACAAGACATTACAGGCTACAAGGGCAAGGAAGACCTTTTGTCACATATTTCTAGTATGGAAACTGAGCTACTAGCAGACTGTAGCTCAGCAAAATCCTAAAATGGAAGATGTATCTTTGGTTTCTGTTTTGTTTTTTTCTTCTGTGAGTTTTCATTGAACGGATACAAATTCACTCTACCTATGATTCAAACAGAGAAATAAAGCTGCTGAATCTTGAGATAAAAATCTCTGCTGAGATTAGATGTCAGATTTTTTTTTATTCTTTCCATACACTAGGTTTTTTATGACACTACTTTCTTTGAGTGGAGATAAGATTGTATTTTTAGGCCCTGAATGTGGGATAATACGTGAGGGGGTGGGGGCATAAAACAAGAAAGAAGCACATCAGGTGTAGAGGTCTAACATGAATGCCAGGTTGTGATGTGGGGAGAGATATTTACATATGCTTCTTATGAGAAACTGAAACATAGAGATGTACATGTGCTTATCCATCATGGTACATGCAGAGGTGAAAGTGAAACTTGCATAGTCAAGGGCTAGTGTTTTTAGAAGAGTCAAAAGGATGAGGAATTTATTTATGAAACTTTTGAATCACAGAATCACAGAAAGGAGGAATTTGGAAGGACCTCTGGAAATTATGTAGCTCAACCTTCCGTACATAGCAAGGTCAACTAGATTAGCTTGCACAAGACTTTGAAATGACTGTGAGGTAGATCATTGTACTGTACTTACAACTGTCTACATTAAAATTCCTTTGTTACTGTTTTGGTCAATCTCTGTCAGAATATGCTTTGTAGTTATGAATAACTGACTTAATTTTCTGTTGCTTAGTGATACTACCATATTATTATTTCTTATTGTGGTTTATATCATCATTATATCTGGAATAACGTTTACTTTCTGGAAATGTGAATAAGAAAAAAGGCAATTTTTTTGGCTCAGTAACCATTTTAAAATTAATTCTATGGGTGACTTGATTGGAAAGATGCTGCAATCTGTTTTATTTACTCATAAATCACTAATTAACAAATCAGTGGGACATTATTCTTGAATTTCTTTTCTTTATGTGTCTGTGTCTTGTGATTAGTTTATAGTCCAGAAATCTGTCAGTTTTGTCTGATGGAATCAGAACTAGTGCAAGGATCAGGCAGATGCTAGAAAGAGGCTCCTCCACAGGCCAGGAGCCAAGTGTGATCCCCCAGCACAATTTAGGGAAGGACACCAAAGGTCAATTCCACTGTCTCTCTGGCATGGATGTGGTCTACCACACTCCCAGAAAAGTGAGGTAATGAGTCAGGAGTGGTAACCACCCACAAAGGCCATTCAGTGCATGACAGCCAGAGCAAGGTTTAGCACAGTCCCACCTGTGATGTAGCTCAGGGATGTGCATCCCTGATGAGGGTGCTCAGGGTGGCAAAGGCCTAGTAGTGCCCTCTGGCCCTACATTTGCAAATGCTGCAAATAAAAATAATTAAGCAATATCTGTAAAAGTAAATTCAGTGCTAGGACAAAAACCAACCAACCAACCAACCAAAACCCCTAAAAAACAAACCAACAACTTCCATTATGTTTATTTAGGCAGATAAATTTCTGGGTTTGTGTAATTGTAAATACCTGTAAAATTGCCCAAATATGTGCAAAACTGAAGCAGTTAAATGCAAATCCTCCTCCTCACTGGAATATTATTTAAGCCAAAGCTTTTTTTATTTTTTTTTCATGTCTGTAATTGCACCTATATGCATTTAAATGTAAATTCGCCCTCATATTACTAAGGAAAAAACAGGATTTATGCATCATTTATAAATAATCTCATGATGCATTCAAATAGTGCACTAGTAAGCAGCAAGAAAAAATCTTGGAAAGGCAGCTAAGTGGCTAGACAGATGGATTATGAGTTCAAAAAGTATCTGAAATGCTAAAAGGAATTTTGACCTTGACAAAAATGAAGAAAAAATATGAATAACACTGCTCATATATCATATACATGTACAGTGCCAAGCATAATTCTAGAAAGGTATCACCTGCTCGTTAATGAGGGATATTATAGGCACAGCTAGGACTGCATAGGTTAGGACCAAGGATCCCAAACCACAGGACACGCATTACTGGGAAAAACCAGACTTGAAAGTCCTGTACAACTGAGAGCTGCTCTTACTCCCGAATACCTGATATCGCTGCTTGCAACTGCTCTGCAGTGACAGATGCTGCTGATGGCTGTACTTGACAAGAAAAATTTTGCAGATGACAAGCTCAATATATTATTTTTATCTGACTTTAACAAAACATTCTGGAGAAAAATGGTAGAACTTTGTCTTATTTCACATAAATAAAACTCCACCATTTCTTTTGCCAGTTCTGCAGTAATTTCATTTCTGAAGGACATCTGTACATAAATATTAGATACTTATGCTCACATTATTCTTGCACTTTTCTTCTGTACATAAAGATATCTGTCAGCACAAAGGAAGATCTTGTATAAAAAATGTGAAAAATATTTAGTAATTCATTGCATATACTGTATTTAATTTTTGCTATATGTAGGCTGTTTGTGCTCATAATATCATCCTTATTTCTTAACCTGTCCTAAAAGATCAGATCTGAAAGGCTTGTATGGCTGAAAGCGGGTTTTTTTTTTTTATTTTCAGCCATTGGTCTCATAAAATGTGGACTCTTCAAATTCTACGTTGCTATACCCTTAAACCATGACAGTTATAACCACAGAAGTAAATGAAAAAAACATTAAAATTAAGGTGTTTTATTTCATCCGGAAAATCACATGTTTCTCATCTTTTAAACTCAAGCATGGAGCTGTAGACTAAATTTAACCTTTCTGTTTTGTAATAGCTTCCTTCATGCAGTATCATATGCATTAAACTTCCTTTTTCAACAGTGGAAAGTCTTATTAATTTTTAAATAAGCTTTCTCCCTCTGAAAATTTTCATGTCTCCTTCCAGGTCCACAGATCTATCAGCACTGCTGATTGTGACAGTGCTGGTGATGCCATTCCCATCACAACTGCTGGCTCTAACAGATGACAAAAGCAGCAACTTTTTTGCTCTGTCACTGCAGCAGCAGCAGCAGCTTATTTCTCCATCTGTGAGGAAGGTTTATTATATATTTAAAGCATATATTCACTGCCCTGTGAAGAGCTTTCATAAATTTGGCTCTGACAGTTCTATTCCAGCTCCTATCATCTACACCAAAGAGACTTTATTTAGGTGTGCTGAACATCTTTATAATTTCAATATCTGGTACACTGATGATATTTGTAAGATCTCTATCACACAGAAGTTTCCAGGAATTGATATATCATATCCTATATAAAGAAAACACATAAATAATGCCACAGCACTTTGTTAAAGGTGTAAACAAGCTTAAAATAAAAATCTTTTCATATAGACAGAATTTTAATAGTTGTACACATCTGTTTCAGGTAAAGGCTAAGAATATTCCAATTATCTGTTAGGTGTTGTAGTTTGTTAAATGGGTAATATGTGACTTCACATTTAAAGTAGATGGACAATTTTTTCTCCTCATCAGAAGACTGCATACAGTGGGAGTTCTAGAAATAGAGACTTCTACAAATAGAGTCATCTGCAAATAGCCACAATTAGAGGCCTTTCCATTCATTTGCAAAATTTTATTTCTGAACATACTTAGGCAAGTATGCAGAAACTACTAAAATTACACAAAATTTGTTTTTGAGGATTCAGGATCTGTTGGGCTGGTTAGCTTTTTAGCTTTCAATTTGGTTAAGAGCCTGTGTTTTGGAAATATAAAGGGAAATAATATGGAGTCACTCTGTTTTAAAGACAGCATGGAGGTAAATACTAGGACAACAAAATGCAAGTAAATACCAGGCTTTGTTTCAGGTTTCTGGTTCAACTGCATATTTATCAATTCTGCAATTAAATCCCAGAGGGAGATGTCCCCAACAGGTAAAAGCTTGGTTAAAAGGACACTCACTGACCTCTTGCTTGGCAAAGGCAGGGAGAGAGCACTGGTATGAAGTCATCAAAGCATGGTGATGGTAAAGGACAGTAGGTGGCATATAAAATTGTACCGTCCTTCATGGAGGAGTGTGCTGGTTCTGGCTGGGGTATAGTTAATTTTCAGGATAGTTGCTAGTTATAGGGCTGTGTTTTGGATTTGTGCTGAACACAAAACTGATAATATTAGAGGTGTTTTTGTTGTTGCTGAGCAGGGCTTGCACAGAGCCAAGGCCTTTTCTGGTTTTCATAGTGTCAATGCTGGTGAGGAAGTTGGGACTGCATGGGAGATTCAGAGGAGCCACAGCCGGGACAAGTGACCCAAACTGACCAAACGCATATTCCAGACCATGTGACATCATGCTCAGTATATAAAATGGGGGAAGAAGGAGAAAGGGGGTCATTTGGAGTGATGCCATTTGTGTTCCCAAGCCACCATTATGCATGATGGGGTCCTGGAGATGGCTGAACACCTGCCTGCCTGTGGGAAGCAGTGAATTAATTCCTTGTTTTGCCTTGTTTGTGTGCATCACTTTTCTTTTCCATAATAAACTGTTTTTATCTCAACCCACGAGTTTTCCAGCTTTTACCCTTCCAATTCTCTCCCTCATCCTGCTGGTGGGGGCGTAAGCGAGCAGCTGCGTGGGGCTTGGCTGTTGGCTGTGGTTAAGGCAAGACAGGGAGATGAACAAAACATTAATGAACTACACAGAATGTCAGGGCTGTCACAGTGATTGGGGTGGCTGGACCCTTTTGTTTTCATTTTTTTGTTACTTTGGATCACTACTAAAAGCCACTCATGATTTTGGTGAAACGCCTTGTAGCGAGTTCAGTTCGTAAACTGGGCAGAACCACCAATTTAAGTCAGCCTCCAGCTGAATTTGTCCCTGAGGACCCTAGGAAAGAACTGAAATTGATGTGAAAATATGTTTCTCCTAGGAAGACATTTGGCACTTTTCTGAGGAAATACAGAAGCAGTACTTAATATACCGCTTGCTTTTATACCTCAGATAAAAAGCACATGCATTGCTATTGCAGGAGAAAATATTCACTCAGAAAGTCTAGGTGTATATTTTCCTGTAGCTGTGATGTAAAGCAATGGGTGGTAAAGAGAAGAACATCCAAGTTCTTATTTTCCAGGCAAGTTCATTAACTCTAAGGCTGTTGCTTGAAGAAGAGAGATGGGAGAGATCAATTGCTGTCTTCGTGTTTAAGGTGAGTTACTGCACAGTGATCAGCTTGAATCCTCAGGTCAAGGACAGTAATCCTAGGAAGCATCTTAATACAAGCCTATTGGCTCAGGAACTTAGTTGAGAGATTCCTTATTTCCAGATTCTGAATCTATCTTGTAGCTTTCTGGTTTTTGACTAAGATGTTGTGTTTTCTGTGCACTGGCAACACTCAGCTCTGGCTTTTCCCTGGGTAGGCAGAAATTCACATCTTGAAAAGGCATTCATGTCTTGAAAATATCACTGAGCCCAGGTAAACAATCCCTGCAGAAATGCTTCTGACATCTACTTCAAGAAAATGCAAAATATCATCAACAGTATGTTTTAAAATCAGATCCTGAAATAGCTGCCTAAACTTCAACCCAAATTCTAGACTGAAGTGGAAGTTCTGCAACAGTTTTTTTTCAATGTTACTTTACCAGATGCTTGTTCAGCATGCTGACTGTTTTTGACCCTACTCTGAGACACACAAATCTTCCTAGTTCTGTCCAGGGAACACAGGCCCCTGATTCACTGCCAGATACAGTGGCAGCCATGCATAAAATTCTTTCCCCTTTGGGAGTCATGCATTTAAAAGTAGCATGGCTGTGCCTGTTACTGGATATACCTTTTGGCTGGATAGAACTGTGGGAGGCAGGAAATGAATTGTAGGGAAGTTCATTCTGACAGTTCATTCAAGCTAGATTTTTTCACAATTTTTTTTCAGGCCATAGACCTTGAAGAAAAGCCAAAAGAGAACCACTATGACTCAACTTGTATTCTTTTTTCAGGGTTGTGCTTTGTTTTGGGGGCTTAGCAATTCTGTCTAATGCTTCACTGTATCATTGGTCAGTTGGCTTGGTGCTGGCATCTGTTACGAGGTGTAAGTAGCTGTTAAGTTTGGGAGTTTCCTTTGTGTCATTAGTGTTTTTATGGGGGGTTGGGTGGAATGTTCTTAGTTTTTGTTTATTCTATCTCTTTAGTGGCTGATCCTTTTCTAGAGGCTAGAGGGGATTGGCATGTTGTGGGGTAATTCCTAGAATCATAGATCCAGGCAACAGAAGACAACACAGAGAAGGATGAATCCCATGACTGGAGTGCAGCTGTTGATGTGTCCTCCTATTCATAAGAGACAGGCAAGGAAGGAGGGGTGAAGGTGTTGCCTTCTACATCAAGAACTGGATTGAGTGTGAAGAGTTGTCTCTGAAGAGCAGCCATGAGCAGGTTGAAAGCTTGTGAGTAAGAATCAGAGACCGAGGCAACAAAGGGAACCTATTGGTCTGTGTCTGCTACAGGCTTCCATTGATCAGGCAACATCATGTTCACAGGCTCTTGTCCTCCTGGGGGGCTTCAACCTCCCCAGCATCTGCTGGGAAAGCAGCACAACAAGCTGTAGGGAATCCAGGAAACTCTTGTAATGCATGGAAGATAACTTCCTGACCTAGGTAATAGATAGCCCTCAGGGAGGGGTGAGTTACTGGACCTGATGGCCATCAATACAAGTGAGCTCATTGGTGGCATCAAAAATGAAGACAGCCTGGGCTGCAGTGATTACGCACCGGTGGAGTTTGCAGTCCTCAGGGATATCGATCAGGTGAAGGGAAAAGTACCCTGAATTTTAAGAAGCACTATTTCAGCTCTTCAAAAGAGTTAGTCAGTAGGACCCTCTGGGAAACTGTCCTCAGGGACAGGGGAGCAGAACAGAGCTTGCGGATCTTTCTATAGAGCGGGAGAGCTCTTGGTCCCCAGGCATAAGAAATCAGGAAAGGAAGGCAAGAGCTCAGTTTGGCTGAGTAGGGAACTGCTGATCAAACTAAAGGACAAGAATCAAATGCACAGGGAAGCAGGGACAGGTGCTGCTGACACACCTGAGGGATGGGATGCCATCCAGAGGGACCTACACAGGCTTGAGAAGTGGGACCACAAGAACCTAATAAGATTCAACGAGGCCAAGTGCAAGGTTCTGCATATGGGTCAGGACAACCCAGACATGGGTATAGACTGGAAGAAGACTGAGGAGAAGGACTTGAGGGTTCTGATGAATGAAAAGCTGGGTATGAGCCACAGTGTGCTCTTGCAGCCCTGAAGGCCAACCACTGGCCAGTATCAAAAGGGGAATGGCTATCAGGTTGAGGGAGGTGATTCTCCCCCTCTACTCTGTCCTTGTGAAACCCCACCTGGAGCACTGCTTCCAGGTCTGAGGGCCTCAACATATAAAGGACATAGGGAGCAAGTCCAGAGGAGAACCCCAAAGATGGTGAGAGGGCTGGAGCACCTCTCCTATGAGGAGGGGCTGTTTGTTCAGCCTGGAGAAGACAAAGATCCAAGAAGACCTCATTGAAGCCTTGCAGTACTTAGTGGGGCTTATAAGAAAGTTTGGGACAGACTTCTTGTAAAGGCATGTTGCAACAGAGGGGTAAAGGTTTTAAACTAAAAAAAGGGTAGATTTAGATCAGGTAAGAGGGTGGTGAAACACTGGAACAGGTTGCCCGGAGAAGTGGTGGATGCCTTATACCTGGAAACATTAAAGGTCAGGTTGGATGGAGCAACCTGACTAAGTTGGCTATGTCTGTGTTTTTGGAAGAAAGAACTAGATGAAATCTAAAGGTCCCTTCCAACATAAACTATCCTATGATTCTAAGGCAAAGGACTGTTTAAAAGTAAAAATGAAGCAAATTTTTAATATCAACAGACAAAGGAATGTGACAAGTCTGGATGTTACCGTTTGGAGGGTGGCCTTTCAGACTGATTTAGGAGGGAACTCTCCTAATCAGCACTACAAAAGTCCTTTATCAATAATGATGACATTAGGGTCTTTAGTGCTTCTTTGCCAACACACAGGAAAAAAAACCTTGATAACTGCTAAAGTTACTGCTATACAGAGATATTAATAGCTCCAAATCTGATGGATTAGGTTTACCTTATTCTATGGAAAATAGGCTGCAAAAGAAATATTGCTGAGCTAGAGATAGAACTTTGCTTATGCAGTAGAAATGTAGGAAGAGACAATGAATGAACTGAAAGTTTGAAAAGCCACAGATCTAAGTCACTATTCTATTTTGTAGTGGATATTAAAAATACCATCTTGTGCCAGAATCTCTGGTTTTGAAACAATGTTTCATTGCCATATCCTTCAGAATGTAGTATGTCCTGTAAGGGATGAGAGCTGAACATTACTTCAAGACTGAAGAGAGAGATTGAAAATATTAAACAGATAAATTGACCTTCTGCTTCAGCGTTCAAAAAAAATACAGATAGGAGGAGCAGCTTTACAAAGAAAGGAGGATAATGAACATTTCTGGAGCCGCTATTTGACCAAAGGATAAAAGAAGTGATAGACGTAGGTGCTGTCATGAAGTGTGGAATCTGGATTCATCTTCCAGCAGCCTGACATATTTGCATTTTCAGAAATACGTTAAAGTCATCCAGAAGAACCAGAGTGATGTAATTGGCTTGAAAATATGGTTAATATAGCTCTTTGAACTCAAGAGCTGGTAAGAAGAAAGGGAAGAGAGGGCTGTTGCCAGAACATGAATCTCAGTTAACTAGTAGTTCTAATAAAGACTAAGAACTAAAATATTAATATAAAGGCCTCTATAATTAAAAGAAAAATGTGATGTCTCACTTATCAATGGGAAACACGTCTTAGAAAAACAAAGCATGTCAGTAGGTGTCTAGCTCATATAGAATATTATCTAGAGTGTTTGTCACCAGAGTGCAAAATTATTCAAGATCTGTTGTAAATGTGTCTTCTCTAAAATAAAAATACCCATATATGCCTTTTGCTTAATGCTGCAGTTTAATAGTATAAAATAGCTTTATAGTACTGGGCAAAAGCAGGGGTTTTTGGTTGTATGCCAGCAATGCCATAACCTTGGCAATTAATTTGAAATATGCCTAGTTAACTTTGCTTGACAAAAATCTGCTGTGTATCTGTAAGTCTCTCTCCACATCCATTCAGACACAGTAGTGGCCTGATGCTGTACTTATAAAACATGCAGATCTTTCTTAATGACAGTCCAGAAACAGATCCTTACACAAAATTAAGAAGAAAAACCTCACTCCTCTTAATTCTCTCTGTCAATCATATTCGTTTTAAACATGAAGGAAATTATAAAGGAACAAATATATTCCTCAATGTATTTCCCACAGAATTTTATATTTCTAATAGAATTTCATATGAAGCTTAAAGATCAATTAGGGAAGTTATCTCTGCTTTAATGGACATGATACTGACTTCTAAAGCGTTCTTGTCACAGTAAATTCTCAAAAAGCTATCAGTGTTGGTATATCCACTTTCATCATATGTCTTGAAAAGGATGTTTTTTTTCCCCCAGTACATTGAAAGCCTGTTTTTCATCTGGCTCTGAGCTTGGTAAGCACTGGTTATTAGATTGATAACTGTTGTTAAAGATAACACTTTCTGTGCTGACTGATTGCCAAACAGTGACAAAACAACACACAAAACAAACAAACCAAACCTACCAAATAGGCCAACAAAAAAAAAATTCATCTACTAATGTAGATATCATCAAATGCTTCAAATGACCTAAGCAATTATTGGTATGGCTGACAAGTTGAGAAAGAGTGAATGGCTTCATTTTTATTTCTCAGATTTTCCAGCGACTTCTGAATATTGGACTGTCATTTCCTGTAATGAAAATTACTATAGCAATTTCCTGCCTATAGTGAACGCACTCTCATATTAGGCGCTGCAGAGTTCTATTTTATTTTCCCTTTATTAATCAGTTAATGAAGTTATAAGAATAGCAGGGGAAGAAGCAGAAATTATAGTTTCTTCAATACAAGGAAGACAAAGTAGAAAAAGCTTTTGAGAAAACAAAACACTGTCTGAATTCAGTGTATGGCTTAGGCAATAATACTAAGTACCTGTTGTTACAGTTTTTCTTTTCACTTTGAGTCCTGTTCAGTCACTTTGCACAAAGATGACGTGAGAGATGGCTTATCTCCAGGTCAAGCAAAATGTTAGTTTAAAGTGAGAACAATGAAAGAATTTAAATAATACCATATTTGTAGGACTTCTTTCAAAAATCTTTAACTTATGCTCACAGTGTTGCAAATGTTATCAACCCCTAGTCTGACCACGAGTCTCATCTTCTAAATAAATGCGATAGCCCTGTAAAGAGCCTATAAATGTAATAGGCAACAAGCCAAAATTGAAGAATAGTGGCTGGGACTAGAACCACACTGCTTTCACTTGTTGAAAGAAATATAGGAAGAAAGAATGAAACAAAGAAACAAACAAAAAAAAACTCCCCTAGGGCTATGATGTACAGTAAAAAAATATAAGTAAAAAAACCCTTCAAAAAAACTCAAAAAACACAAAACAAAACCCCAAGACTCAAACATAACTAAATATTTTTTTAAAAGATAAACCTTTCTGATATACCTTTAAACACTGTCATGATCCTTCACATTAAATACATTAATTAGACATTCAATTTTACATGCAAGAAATTCCTCTCTAGTTTAGATCTAGCCATGAAACACTTTGAAATTGTTGTAGCTTTTACACTTATGTTTGATTAAATGTAATTAAAATCCAATCACATTCAACTGATGGGCTTTGAAATGTTAAACATAACTAGTATATGATTGCACAATGGAATAAATTTGAAAAGCAAAATTAGTAAGTTTTTCAAGAAAAGACAGATAATTCTGGTTTGTTTTTCTGTTGTGTCACTGATCTTTTTAGATCTATTTACTGTAATTAGTGCCCTAGATATCTAGCTTGTTAAACCAGGGTGAAGTTTATCTGATTTAGCTCCAGCATTGGTACATGCTTACTTGAGACAATGTGTTGTCACTCTGCTTTGCTGTTTCTTGTATAAAAAAGAAAATGTGGATTTTAGAAAATATCTATTGATACAAATCACAATTAATAGTGAAATGTGCAACAGATGGTGAAACTTATATTCATTCTATCAGACTAATAGTATACTGTCTTCATTTTGGAATTTGCTTTTCCCAAAAGATGCTGTTGGAGTGAAGCCATATTGACAGCTGGTGTGTTCCTAATGTAGTTAGTTTGATATACCTCATCTATTAAATTCTGTGCATTTTCCAAAATAACAGATGACAAGTGCAATTGACCACCTGGGAAAATGCATCTTCAGTAAAAAGCTTTAAATTATCTTTACTTGTGTAGGATTGTAGAGCTATGTAATGCTTTTCTATTTTGGGTGACATCATAAACTACTAGCATTCTATCTGCCTTCCAAAAGTACAGTAGTTTTTGTACACACATAATGATCAAAAATAATCTCAGGACAACTATCAGATGCTATAACTATCATGCTTTTGGAAAACCATGACATGCTTATCAGCTTCTCTCTTCAAATGTGGTATTTAGGAATCATGTTTCAGAGACTGAATTATCAGTCTCAGGCAGTATTGCTGGAAAGTGAGTACAGAATTTATCCTGCAGAAAGCTGTGTAACAGATAGACATTTAAAAAAATCAGTAATTTTTCTCTCAGGTAATGTACAGTGATATATTTACTGGAAAATATTGTGCTGGTTTGTTGTGTTGTTTTAGTTTTTTTCCTAAATTAATGCACCACTGCATGTTATTGATCCCATTATCAAAATAAGGAATCAAAATTGTTTGTAGTTTTGAAAACATGCAAAGTAAAATTTGTATACATTGTACATAATTTAGATTTGGTCATATTCAAAATTCTCTGACTTTTGAAAGTAAATTATTTTCAAGGGCTGCTCAGTTTATTTATGATGCATTTATAAATATTTATATTCATATATTCTATCTATATCTATCTATCAATCTATCAATTTATCTATTAATATATACAATAAACCTATTTAATTATTCATTCAAAAGGCTAGTCCCACCAGTGGGCAAGCCTCTACTACTCAGTTTCCTCAGCTTTTCCCATTATTTATCCAGGACAGGGATTTTTTGGAGAAGGATATAGGAAAATACACAGGGCACTGGACTGGTATCATACATTGGAAAAAACAATTGGTTCACCAAAGCAGCACCTACTGAACTGTTGGCTCTTGTATGGGGTGGTGGAGCCACGACTGAGGTACACACTTTTTCTGAGGACCAGTCCCAAAGCAAAATGCTGATCCTACTCATTCTTCAGGGAGTCACCTGAAGATTAGACAGAGAAGTGTGCTGGGGAAACCAGTGGCAGGACATACTGCTGGGGCAGGAGTGTGAGCTGTGACTGAACATGGGTGGGGAAAGATGATCTTGGATTATGGGAGTAGAGTTGCTAGTGTTTTTTAAGGCTGAAAAGCTGCTTGAGTAGCTGGGAACTGGGAGTTGTTCTTGGGACACATAACCAATAACAAGGGGAAGAAAGGCTGTGCATGAATTAATATATGACTCCTGTGGCGAGATGTTTGTTTTGATTCAGAGGGTCAATCACAGATAGTGCAGGTGAAATGGAAAGAAAGATTGTCTGGTGAATCCCGCTTGAATTTTACAACTAGATGTTATGCTAAGGAAATACAAAGTCTGTAAGAAAGGGGGTTGTTTTTCTATTTAGAGCTCACTTTCAATATTGTGTTGAGAGGTGCAGGTGCGGGAAGAGAAGGAAAGAAGATTAGTACTAGAACAACCCACTAACACAGAAAATAAATGAAACAATCAGTGAACTGATGAAATCAAAGGCCTTTTACATAACTATATTACTGAGAAGGCATTCTAGAGTAATTATTATTAAAATTAATGTCACCAAAATCACAGAGTCAGTGAATGGGTAAGGTTGGAATAGAGTACAGTGAGTCATCTGGTCCAACCTCCCTGTTCAAGCGAGTTACTATGGAACTATTGCCAAATATAGCAATAAAATATAAAGAGTCTGATAATTAAGCTCTTATGCTATCCAAAGTTTACCCATGAAAGTAGTTTTCTAAGAGGATGATTTACTCAAGTAAATACCAATAGGAGTTAGAACTAAATAGTGTGGTCCTTTTAACAAAAAAACCAGCAAGTGTTCCCTTTTGTGAATATAACTTAAAACTTCTGCTCAAGATATATCTACAGAGACTCAGAACTCATATGACAGTCTTATTATTTGATGGATGTTAAAGGGATATGCTTATTTATTTTGCATTTCCCTTGACAAAGGCTGTGGCAAAACTGCATGACTAGTTCCTCATTGTCATGCTTTCTTCTCTCAGTTCTCTGCAGCACTATGCAGAACTCTTACACTAAAGCAATAGTTTGAAGTATCATTTTTCTCCCAAAGGATTTCTTTATTTAAAGGCAGAAATCTGTTTTACTACTTCATATTGTTATCTGAATAGGCTAATACAATGAAACATTCTGGAAGGTAGGGATGAGGTGGGGTGCTTTAGGTCAAATGTTTCATATAATTTTCCTTTAATTTCAGTCCTTCAAAATTTTGTTACAAAGAGTAAAGATATCTAAGTAATACCTGAAAAGACTTTTGAAATATCATTATACTTCTATCATATATAACATTTTAATAAATATAGCTGTCATTTTCTGAACAAAGGATAATTCTGTCCTAAAAATCTATTTTATTAATAAACTAGTACTTTAAATATTAAAAATTATTTTTAAATGCATTTTTTCCTTCCTGCATTTTTAAAAAATTTCATAATCTAATGTCTTTACAGGACATATGTCTCCACAGATTCCATTTATGCAAAATAATATTTTTAGCAATTATTTTGAAATATTTTTCTAGGTTAGTAAAAAATCAGAGTGTAATATTGCATGAGACTAATCAAAATGATCCTGAGTGGCATGCTTCTGCTTTCACGTGTATCCATCCAGTATTACGAGCTTATTACAGTGAAGTGTAAGTTAAGAACAGTTAGAGCTGCAAAAACGAAACATCTAAGAAAGAAGAAAGGTTGGAATCCAATCCACAGCCTTTTAGGATTAATAACCTAATACCATAAGTAGTGCTCAGACATTATGGAGGCACTCAGATACAGTGGTGAAGACTGCCAATATGTGAAGCTACATAGACAGATGATGGAAAACACTTACACATTAGATCTGTCACCTCCCTAAGTATAAACAGTATTCAACAGTTTTATGAGAAGAGTGTCTAACAAGTTCTTTATTCACAACCATCTAGCAAAATGAATCAAAATGGCATGGATATTATTGCATTGAAGTAAGTATGGAGAAAGATGGCTTTCAGGTACTTTAATGAGGAACTTAGGATACAAACTTGGATAGATGGATTGTTAGATGGATCAACTGTTATTCATCCCTGTCTGAAACACAGCTTATTGTGATGAAGATTAAAGTGTATGCATTCTCCCACTGGGTAAATTTTAGCAAAGCATAAGTGCTCAACCAAGCATTAAAAAAAAAAAAAAAGGTGGCTTATTTTACTATTTAAAATCTGTGCCTTTTCCCTCTAGCATAATGACACCACTGCAAAGTGAGCACAATATAAATGTGCATATATTACAAAAACACATTTGGAAATTTCATTTAAATCCTAATAATTCTTTTACTTATGAACAAAAATCTGGGCCTAATACTTCAATGCATTGCTTCAGGCTTTTGGATTTTGTCTTTCTGATTTCCCATAGTGTATTTCATATTTGTTTTAGTATTGGCTTATAGGTGTTTTTTTTTTCTTTATTTTCCATAGGAAAGGCTCATAAATTATCTTTGCTGCACTCAACAGGATTGCATCAGGTTTAAAGACAGAGTACTGCAATATAATGTTATTTCAAAGTCCTTTCTAATGGAAACGGAAAAAATAATGATATTGGACACCCTTCATTAAGGCATTTCTAAGGTGCCTGCATATAGTAGGAAAGATCTAACTGCGGTTTTAATAACAGAGCTACTTAGGGAAATATCACAATTTGCTTTCCTACCTCTTACAATCTTTGCCTAGGGTTCTACTCCTGGCCATTGTCAATGACTGATTTTCAACATAACATATCAAGGGAGTTGCTCTGACACAAACAAAGCCCCAGTCTGTGCAATTAGTATTATGTTCTTCATGACACAAAACGAGCTTCATCTCTTCCACCTGTGTCCAGTCCCTGCTGATTACCAGATGTGGCTAATATCAGACACAATGCTGGATTTAAAGTCATCCTTATTTTGAGAATAGAAGCAGCTGAGGCGGAAGTACCCTTAGGTACTGAAGGGGAAATTAAAATCACAACTGCCTAGCATGGGTAACTTGTGGCCAAGGAAACATCTGACTGGAAGAAGAAAAGCCAGAGGCAACACAATTACCTGTAAGGGAGTGATATTTACCTTGGTGATAAGATAAGAAATCATCACAGCGTTGTCTTGTAGCCATCCTGGTATGCAAACACTCAGGGCCCATGTTTGGGCAGCAGGTGTGGTGATGAGGATACACCAATGCCAGACTGAAGCATCCTATGTTATCATTTTCAGAACTGATGCTGTTGCAAGAGTATGTAAGGAATCTGCTTGTGTCGTAAGTTTGCAGACTCCTTATAGAACTGCTAAGAGCAGTAAGACTCCATCCAGTGCATTGTTCATTAATATATTTTTAAACATGTATTTAGGCAAAAACATCTGCTTACTTTGCCTCAAAGAGTAATTTCTGAATGTAGTCCTAGCTATCAAGGGACTCTCATTATTTTGTTGCTCAGTAAGTAACAGGAAGCTGTGTTTTATCTCCAGCTCTACGTTTACTTATTATGGCTTCTCTGCCAGAGGTTACTCTGATGACAGAGTCAGCAGAGCGGGATTTGGGCTTTCCCTACAGAGTTTGCTACCTGTATAGAAAAAGAAGCAATTGCACAGCATTCTCATTTAATATCCCTCACATGAGCTATCTATCCCTTTTGCGAAAAAGAGTGAAAATTTCCTTTTATTTCAGAATAAATACTGTCAGCTGTTTAGGAAGCCAAAACTTTTTCTTAGGTAACTGGATAGGGAAAATTTGCACTAACAAGCAATAGGCATAACTAGAAACAAATAAAAATAAATATTTAATGTTTTCATAGATCTTCTAACCAATCTTAAACTTTATGTATGGTACCTGCCCTCCTTACACATTCTTCCACAATGCATTATTTTAAATTCCATTTAATGCAAATCTTAGGTCCCCACCAGTTTTAGAGCAAAGAATCAATACCCCGATGTAGAAGGAAAATAAATGGTTGGATAATTTAAAAAAAAACAAACAAACCTGGTCTGTCAGTATGTTTTTGTGGGAGAGATATGTTTCATTTGATATGCTACACACACAACTCACACATACACAAATAGTGAGAAAAATTATTCAAAGATACTGAGTAGCTTGACACATGTATATGTCTATACATAAAGAAAGAAAAATCAAGAATATCAGTAAGATCATGAGCTGAATTTTCCATCAGTTTTCAAGTTATGATGAATGCAAGGACAACATTTCTTAATGACTGCAATAAAGAATTTTAAAAGGATAAAAAACTGTCTACACGCAGTAGAAAGTCATATTGCATCAGCACCATGTTAACATTCTGTCAGTTAAATCATACACAGAAAAAACCCAAGAAAATATGTAAACCACAATACCAAAAAAGTGGACTAGAGTAATTTAAAAATCTTTAAATCTCAGTATTTGGCTTACTTTCTATTCCTTCTTTTGAGCCCTTACTGCAGTCTAAGAATAGCTTACAAGTGCTGCTCAGTCTGGACATTTGGATTTTGAAGTGTCAAAAAGGAAAGTGTTTCATTTGGCATTGTGAAAGTCTTAGAGATACCAATTTACTATGCTCAGAAGTGACTGGAGAAAAAATTTCTTATCTTCTTATTTTTATTCTACTGCTCTCTCTTCTTTAATCCTCCCTAATCCACTCAAAAAATTATCAGCTAGGATTTTGCCCATGTCAAGTTTTTGAACTGAGGGTGGTTTTACTCTAGCTTTGTTCTCAGAAGCGTGACAGCCCTTGGATCACTTTTGCAGCAGGAATTGAATTTTTTCCCCACTCTCATAACTCAGAGAGAATTGAAAAAAGATTTTGGATTAACGCCACAGAAGGACTTTATCAACCAAATCTTTCCTTACCATCTCAAGAGGATTTCCCACGCAGGTGCTGACCCTCCCACTCAGGTGCTGTCTGACCCATAGATGTTGATGCATATAAAACTTAAAATTACCTATGTGGTTAAAGGCTTGCTGGCAGGGCCCAAGCTGCCTAACCCCAAGCAGGTGATTGAGCATTGCTGCAATACATAAATTAGATCTGATATAGAAATAAAAAAGACATATTGTAGCTTTTGGCACTGTAAAGATCATACCTAAAAATCCCATGAGTATTGCACATATAACTTAAATAGTAAAATAGTAAAACCAGATTTCTCCTGTCATAGTCAATTTTCTGATCTATAAACATAACTTTAAATAAGCTGGTTTTATCCCTGCCACCTCTTCAGATCTCACTTGCTGGTGATTAGGAGCCTTTGTTTAATTTCCCATGTTTCTTCTTGGTGAATTTACAGCTACTTGTTTATTTGCCAACATGAATTATCTCCTTGGTGTCCTTGTACATTTGCAAATACTAACCTCATCCTTTTTTCTTCTTTTCAATAAAAAATGTTCCTAGAATATATATTTGACTGAGGCCTGAACCCAAGAACTTACCTTTATCTACACTCCCTAACATGAAATCCTTACAGGCCTGAGGTGCTGATTATACAATGCTGTGTTGTAGCCTCCTCTGTGCCAAGCTGGGGATCATGTTGATAAACACCATAGCCAGAATGGTGAATAATTAAAAAAGCTATGTTTGAGGACTGTTTAAAGAACTTTTGTTCTCTAACCATCTGTTTAGGCAGCTGTTAATTATCCCAATACCATGTCATTCACTGTCAAAAAGTCTCAGTGAAAAGGCAGTGCTGTTCAGTATTGGGTATTGGGACTGGGGCTTTTTAACATCTTTGTCATGGCATGAACAGTGGGACTGAGTGCACCCTCAGCATGTTCGATGACACCAAGTGCAGTGCAGTCGGCAATCTGAAGGAAGGAAATAACATCCAGAGCTAATTGCACAGGCTTGAGCAGTGGACCTGTGTGAACACCATGAAGTTCAACAAGGCCGCATGCAAGGTCCTGCACACGCGTTGGAGCAATCCCAAGCACAAATGCAGGCTGTGCAGAGAACTGAGAGCAGCCCTGAGGTGAAGGACTTGAAGGGGTTGGTTGCTGAGAAGCACAATGTGACCAGGTGATGTGCATTTGCAGCCCAGAAAGCCGAACACATCCTGGATTGTGTCAAAAGAAGTGGGGCCAAGAAGTTGAGGGAGATGATTTTCCCCCTCCACTCTTGTGAGATCCCACCTGGACCACTGCATCCAGTTCTTGAGCCCCAGCATAAGAAGGATGTTGACCTATTGGAGCAAGTCCAGAGGAGGGCCACAAAAATTATCTGTAAACTGGAGCACCTCTCCTTTGAAGACAGGTGGAGAGAGTTGTAGTTGTTGAGCATGGAGAAGAGAAGGGTCCAGGAAAAGCAGCCTTTCAGTATCTAAAAGGGGCCTACAAGAAAACTGAAGAGGGATATCTACAGGGGCATGTAGTGCTTGGACAAGGAGGAATGACTTCAAACCGAAAGAGGGTATGTTTAGACTAGATATTAGGAAGAAATTCTTTATTATGAGAGTTGAGATATAGGAACAGGTTGCCCATAGAAACTGTGGATACCTCATTCCTGTAAGTATTCATGTGGGATGCAGCTGGGAGCAACTTGGTGAAGCGTAATGTGTAGGGGGACTGGAACTAGATGATCTTTAAGGTCCCTTCCAATTCAAACCATTCTGTGATTCATTGCTCCATACCAGGTATAGAAGATAAGAGGAACATTCCCATGGTATCTTAATTTAGAAGGTTCTATTAATCTTCTATTTCAGGTTGAGACTGATGACCATTAGTATAATCAGCTTTGCTATAGTCAGGTGGAATTTGATGCTGATGGCTGACTACAACATCATCTATCTGCCGAAAGGTAGTAAGAAGTGGTCTCAGCTGTGGGAAACAGCTGCAAACAGCTCCTGCATGCAAACAGGTGGCCTTTAATTGCACACAGACTAGAGAAAATGAAGCGTGCTTTCACAGGTGTTCACTGGAAGTAAGCAGTAGTGATTGCCGCTTTCAGGTGGGTGGTGAGAGGCCCTAAGTCTAGTGTTTGTCATTGAGTGCTTCTCCCCTGGAGTTAGCCCATCTGACTGCAGATGAAAGAGGCTGCTGCCTTTTAGGGAGCTTTGCAACAGCCACCTCCCTGCACACCTGGGTACTCAATGTGTTCTCATCTATAGTCAACGACAGTTGCCCAGGAACTTTACAAAGCCAACATCTCAGGCTCATTTCTTAATCACTGCAGCTGTGAGATATTCTTGCCCCTCTTCCAATCTGAAGGCATCTTCACAAGCTATTCAGTGGGCCAAAAAATGCATATAGCATTACAGAAAAGATCCTTACTACATACAATGAAATTAATAATTCCTTTATTCACTAAATAAAACCTAGTCTGAAAAATTACAGGTTTATTTTTCCTCTTTTATTATGTCACAGTGGCATTTTGTAGACTTTTAATGACTAATATATGCAAACTTTTCTGTTTCTCAGCAGTTTTCAGCTAATGAGACCACAACTTTGTGAAGAATTTCTTCTCATTAGTTCCTAAATGAAATATATTTTAGTCTCTAATGCTTATTCCATTTCCATTGCTATATTTCTCAGCTAAAAAAATTCTTCCTCCCAATGTAACCTAACAGAAAAATTTATCAACACATACATAAATTTTGTGCCAGGAAAATTAAAAAGAAAGCTGTATTGCATCACTCCATGGACATTTCTTAAGGGGTTCTATAGCTAGGACATATTATTTTGCAATTACTGATTAAAAAATCATGACCTTGACCTGTCAGTGCCAGATTTTAGCCTAGTCATGGCCTGAGCTGGGTGCCACTGGTTTAACCCCTGTGCCATGGACAGTGACTGCTGGCTCCCCTGCTCCAGCTTCTGCTCTAGAGTGGCCCCAATGGGGACACACACTCCTCCCCAACCCCCCAAATCATTTTCTGCCAAACAATATCCTTCTGTGTGCATGGGGCTGGGGGACACTGCTAGGCTGCAGTGGGAGAAAAAAGTGAGCTGTGATTAAAAATATAAGAAAACTAAACCAAGAAAACTCACAGCTGGGCAGGAGGAAACCTCTCCACCGTGATTACCATCGGCCTCCCTGCAGAGACCTCACAATGCTGAAAAAGTGCTACATGCCTCCTACACCAGCTAAAACCATCCCTCTTAGAATACAGAGGAATATTAGAATGATGAGCACACTACCTGGGGAAAGGGATAGATAATGGCAGGTTTGTCATATATAGCAACTTCGACCTTTATTATTACTGGTAAGATCTATATTGTATTGATTAGATAATTTGGAAAGTGAGTGTTAGCGTTATTGCAGCTGGACTAATAATAATGTTTATTGCATATTGTCTACACTGGTAAAACTTTGAAGACTAAAAATGAATTCTCAGCTTCACATATATGTTATATTCCACTTTTTCTTCTGTCCATAAGAATGTTTCAACTGTTAATAGCTTCACTAGGTGTTCATTTTAGTAGCCCTCTTTCATTATGATGTATCCATGACTACTCTTCAGTTAATTCTCTCCCTATACTCAGTTTCTCTTTCAATCCCTTCCTCCACCTTCACTCACCTTTTCCTATTTGGCACCTTTGCAAGTATATTACTGAAATCCAGACTGCTTAGATCTGCTGTCTTCTTTTATTTAATAGAAGATTAGTAGTGCCCTTCAAAGATGAATGAAATTGGTCAGGTGTGATCCACATTCACTAATCTTTATGCCATTTTTCATTTATGTCTCCAGCCTTTTGTTCAAACCTTTTCTAAAGCGGGAGCATACAACTCAGGTGAGTGGTCAAGCTCCAAAGAATTTTGACTTATTTGACTGAATATGTCTGTAGTTCTCAGTGATCTTCTTCAATCTCTCCTAGATTTTGTCATGCTTATACATCTCAGTTCCTTTCAGGATTCACTCTACTTGGCCTTCATACTTTCTTTTCTGCCTGAAAGACAGAAAATAGGGAAAACTGGAAAGTGGAGAAGGAAAGGCAAACAACATATGCAACATTTGGAAGTCATAATAAGAGCATCTGATGTCACTTGGCTTGCTCAACCTGGAAAAGAGGAGACTGAGGGGAGACCTTACCACAGTATACAGCTTCCTCACGAGGGGAAGAGGAGGGGCAGGCACTGATCTCTTCTTTGTGGTCACCAGTGGCAGGACCAGAGGGAATGGCCTGGAATTTTGTCAGGTCAGAAGAGGTTGAGATTAGATGTCAGAAAAGTCTTTCTTCACCCAGAGGGTGGTTGGGCACTGGGACAAGCTCCCAGGGAAGTGGTCATAGCACCAAGCCTGACACAAGCTCATGAAGCATTTGAACAATGCTGTCAGGCACATAGTGTGATTCTTGGGTCTGTCCTATGCAGGGACAGGAGTTTGACTTCGATGATTTTTGTGGGTTCCTTCCAGCTATGGATATCCTATGATTCTAGATTTATTTTTCAATAATTTGCTGGTCTAATGGGAAAACTCAGCTCACATTGTTTAATCAGTATAGAAGCATTTTTTCAGTATATTAACATTAACTGTCCAGGAGAACAAAAAATACACCACAATACGTGACAGGTTAAATGTTATCAAAACCCAGCAGTTTTATAACAACTCCTCTATAACTCATCCCGAAAACAACAATCACACACTGGCTGAAATGTAACCCACCTAGTGTGTAGGTGAGGGTTGACCACATGCAGATTGTTCTATGAAGATGTGAGTGCACTAGCTGAGCAGGTACCCCTGCCACTGCTGGCACCCCACTAAGCTATCTGTGGGCAGGACCCTCATGTAGACCCACACACATTTAAAGTAGAGGTGGCCCCACACTGTTACTGTGGTGTAGGCAAGTGGCAAGCTGATTCTGTGTCCCAAAGGAAGTGCTGAGTCTGGTGGAGGTAGGGCTGGGGATGCCACAGGTGACGCTTTGTAGTACCCAGCCAGGATCACTGCTCCTCATCCTGCTCCAGGGCCTCTACCCCCACCTTTTCTAAATTTCTTCGTTTCTTTTATATTTCTTTCATGTTGAATCTTTTGTACCTCTTTGTAATTCCCTGGTTAAAACCTCCTCTCAGTTTTGCATGTTTGATTTACACACACTCTTGCATGTACATTTCTATCTTAAAGAGTGGATTCCACGTTCTTGCCATACACAAATGGAAAATACATAGTTTTGTTTAAAGCAATGGACTGCAGGCCAAATTTGGTCTATTTTACTACCAAGAGCAAACTGAGTTGTCTGATGTTTCTTAAATGTAAGTGGCATATTTGCTATTCTAAAATCACTCAGCACTAGCCCTGGTTCAGCAGACACATTAAAGATCATTGCTTGCTATAACTGTGATTGTGTGTGTTCAAGTTCTTACAATACTATAGGATTGCCATTTTCAGGCTCCTCAACTGAAAAATATTTTTTAAAAACCTTAAATTCTATTCTCATTACATACGCGATAATTTTCTTTCTTCTTTTGTTTATGAACTCAATATCCCACTTGTCTTTGCTATGTAGTTCTCCTTACTAAAATCTGATGCAAAGTTTTTGGGATTTCTTTAGACAGCTGAGAGGCATACTTTCATTACTACCTGGCTTATCTTCATAATTATCCACCCCATTAGATAGCAAACCCAATTCTTTTATCCTTTTTTTTTAAGGAGAATAAATAACAAAAAATTACAATGTTATTATTTCTTTTGCAAAGAGATATTTTCATTCTTGCCAAATGTGTTTTTGTTTCTATTTTTGCAGTCCCTAAGTATTTTTAGACAAATCCTTTTTTCTAATTTCTTTAGTCTCTCAGTTTATTCCTGATACTTCTTTTGTCTTGGGGTTTTACTAATATTTTGTGTCTTTGAAGAAAGATCAAACATGAAAAACATTTTAGAAGGCTTTTAAAAGTTATAAACCTTTTTATTTCTAGTGAAGAATTAAGGTGAAAAATGATTTTATATTATTTACTGCTTTGTACATTTTAGTGTACATACAGTCTTGTGCTAGTTGAGATATTAATGTTATTGTTACAAAGAGCATAATTCTGCACATGCATTTATGACAAACAGCCATCAGAGTGAACTGTCCTATACTGCTCCATACTGGAACGCAGAGAACTAAGTCTACCTCAAAAAAAAAAGAAAGTCAAACACATAGTGTGTCTCACCAAAGGTATACAACTAACTTGCACCAAATTCAACAATAGAAACTCAAATTTTTGAGATTCTCTTTTAAACACAGAATCACAGAACAAACTGAGTTGGACGAAACCCTCAAGGATCATTGAAATCCAACTCCAAACCTTTCACAGCACCATCCCCAAGAATCCCACCACATGCCCAAGAACATTGTCGAAATGCTTCTTGAACTCTGTCAGGCTGTTGCTATGACCACTGCCCTGGGGAGCCTGTTCCAGTGCCCAGCCACCCTCTGGGTGAAGAACCTTTTACTAAAATCCAACCTAAACCTCCCCTGACACAGCTTCAGGACATTCCCTCAGGTCCTGTCACTGGTCACCAGAGAGACGAGATCAGTGTCTGCCCCTCCTCTTCCCCTCACGAGGAAGTTGCAGCTGCAATGAGGTTTCCCCTCAGTCTTCTCTCCTCCAGGCTGAACAGACCCAGTGCCCTCAGTTGCTCCTCATATGGCTTCACCTCAAGGCCCTGCACCATCTTTGCTACCCTCCTTTGGATACTCTCCAATAATTTAATGTCTTTCTTATATTGCAGTGCCCAAAACTGCCCCCAGCACTTGAGGCAAGGCCACCCCAGTGCAGAGCAGAGGGGGACAATCCTTGCCTGGCTGTCGATGCTGTGCCTGATGCATCCCAGGACAAGGTTGGCCCTCCTGGCTTCCAGGTCACTGCTAACTAATAGTCAACTTTTTGTCAACCAGGACTCCCAGGTCCCTTTCTGTGGCACTGCTTTCCAGCATCTCATTCCCCAGTCTTTACATTCATCCAGGGTTGCCCCAGCCCAGGTGCAGAATCCAGCATTAATTTCTCTTGCAGTGGTGAAACTTCCACTTAAGTTCAGGATTATCTGTTCGTGGACTTAGTGAAGGTTGTTCTGGCAGATGTCATAGCCAGACAAAAGTTACTGCAAAGCAGTTTCAGACACTAAGAATGGGTCTCAGGCTGAAACACTAGGAGATGAAAGACAAAAGTTGCCTCAGTCCTACAGCATTTGTGTGCATCAATAACATCAACAGAGCTAGGACAAAGAGAAAAATAGGACACTGGGATTGATGTATTAATTTTTGTCAAGGGTAAAATCCCAGGAAAAAAAATGCCACTATATCTGCTCTGTTGGCCTTCCCCCCTGCCCTGATTCTTAACCGTAAGCACTCAACCCTGACATCACCATAATTAAATTCCAGACTATCAAAACATTTCCTAACATATAGGACTACCCTACCAACTCTCCTTCCTTGCCTATCCCACCTGAAGAGTTTATAGCCATCTGTTGCAACACTTCAGTTTTGAGAGTTGTCCCACCATGTTTACATGATGGCAATTTTTTCATAGTTTTCCTGCTGCTCGATGGCTTCCAGCTCCTGTTTGTAGCTCATGTTGTGTGCATTGGTGTAGATGCACTTCGGCTGGGCTATTGAATACACCACCTGTCTGGGGGTACTAGCCCTAATTCCTATGTGACCATTCTCAAGTGTTTTTGTGGCTTTGTATCACACTAATAAAGCTTGGATCTTTACCTCTTCATGGATCTACATCCCCTACTTACACTGAAATAGCAGACTGAAGGATCTCAAACACTGATGTACTCAGTGTTTATCCATAGCAAGCCTGGGTTTACCCCCTTCCTCATTCAAATCTGGTTTACAGCTCCCTGCTAACTCCCGTGCAAAGATCTTTTTCCCCCTTTACGACAGGTTCACAGTAGAACCCCTTATTTACTAATCAGACTCCATCCAAAAACCTTAAATATCACTTACACACCAATCGCATCACTGATTTAGAGTCTCTACTGATTAGGGGTTTATATCCCTTCAATCTATAGAATCAACTCTTTCATCTTTGATTATAGCAGTAAAGTAAAAAATTTTAGAACCTTATGGGTCTGATCAGTCAGACAAGAAAAAAGAAAAAGAAAAAAAGATGTTAAATATCACACAATGGCTTCCTACTCTTGTTTGAGAAATGAAATGAAAACTAGATGTCCTCTAGTGCAAATCTTCTTTGAAGTTCTTTCAGTCAGGACTTCATGACTCTTCATGTTTAATTGAGAGGCCCTTTTAAAATTCAACCAAAAAGCTTCAGAACACCAATGTTAAAACTTTTCTGATTTTTCATAGCCTATATTTGTAATTATTATTACTGTAATCCATCATGATTTGATGACATGAAAAATATATACAATTTCGGGTTACGCACTCCAGATATCTTCACAGGTGCATCACCATTTTTTCTTTAGCCACTACCTCATGTTTTCTTGTGTCCTTTGGATGATGGGTTTCTAAAAGTGTGTTTATAATATCATGGAAGCTTAAGAATCAAGCTTGTCCTCCAGCTCAGACTTCTTGGTGTTTTTTCTGTGCCAATTTTCATTAAGGTGGCAGGATGGAGGCGGACAACTCTTTTTACAGATAGATAAATTAGGCTGAAAAATTAAGGCAAATAGTGGACTATTGGCACACTTGAGCTGTGCCAATAAGCTGAACGTGGTCTGTGCCACTGTAGCCTAGAAAATAAGACTTTTGCCACTGCTTGCCTAAGGTCCCCAGCTGTGCACTGACAGTAGAAAGGCTCTACCTTGTCATGACCCGGACTGGGTGTTGCTTGTTTAACTCCTGTGCTGGTGCTGGTGGCTGCTGCCTCCCCTGCTCCAACTGGAGCTCTGGGGGTGGCCCTGCTGGGGTCAGACACCCCCTGTCTGTCACTGTCTGAAAAACCCTTGGGGCAGAGTGGGGAGGGTGGCTCTGGGGGCCAGTGCCAGGCTGTAGCTGTCTATGTGGGGGAAGGAAGTGAGCTGTGACACTGAAACATACAAACCCAAACTCAAACATATTGCAAACTTGAACTGGAAGAAACTATCATCCCCATACTTCTGGCAAAGAGTAGGAGGAAAACCCTAGCAGACATATCCTCCTCTTCCCATCAAAGCCATCAGGGTGCTGACAGCTCATTGCAGCCTGCCCTCATTCTCCTTCCTTCTAGACTGACAATGTTAAGGTGCCAGGGGTAGGGAAGGGAGAGCACAGCACCAGGACAAGTGGTTTGGTTTGTTTTTTTCCCTTTCTACCAGTACAACCTGTTAGCTATATTACTGAGTTAACTCAGTTTCTCTGAGTTAATTTGGATTATTAGTGACTGTTAGTGTAACTGAACTAACACTTTGGGCTATTATGTTTAAACATTAATTGAGCTAATAATAAACTCTTTGGTCTATGTATGTGGTTTGTGCCCTTTTGTTTATAGCAAACCCATGACCACAGCACCATTTAGTTCTGAGAATGTGATTGTCATTGACCACAGGTGCTAAAGCAGTCTAAACAAACTGAGTACATGTTGATCAACATAAGAATAGGATGGCAGGATTGGATTGTCTCTACTCAATTGTGTATCATTCTGTTTGAAGGGGTCTACAATAAAATTTTCAGGGACTATCAGAAGCTTAACTGACTCAATAATTTGGTTAGGAGTCCCATCCTATTTTTTCTCCCTTGGCATTGCAAAGCTGTTGGGTTTTTTCACTTGTTCATGTGCATTCATGTATTATATTATGCATGTAAGTCTCAGACTGTAGCTATTTTTATCTATTATTTATCTTTTCTTTTCTTTGTTGTATTACTTCATCCAATGCCTTCAAAGTTAAAAGTGCATGTTTTTTTGCAGCAACATAAAAGCATATATTTCACACTTCAGTGCACTGAACAATAGTTAATGGCATTCTGATTTAGTCTTAAGTAAGCTTAATTGTATTCTTATTTTATTTAAGCAAGTTGCAGTATTAGGGAAACTCATTAAGGCTGTACTTTCT
This sequence comes from Dicrurus megarhynchus, assembly GCA_013399195.1. NCBI lineage: Eukaryota > Metazoa > Chordata > Aves > Passeriformes > Dicruridae > Dicrurus > Dicrurus megarhynchus. Next base: position 366,767 of record VXAD01000867.1, on the reverse strand, counting down.
TCTTCCTCGGGGAAGGCTGAGCTATATTTCTCCAATTACAATAATCAGCATGACAGAAATACTAAAGATCTACTTCACATGGTGTCATTGTCTTCCCATAAAATGGGTCACAGAAACTAAAATATGTAGGGAAGTTATTCTTTGGATAACTTTCAGATGTAGCAGTACTGGCTTTTATTTTTAATTGGAGAATGTGATACTTGAGAGCAGTGTGGCACCTCCTCCAGTCTGAAGATTTCTCTTTATGAATATTCAATGTACAATGCTTCAAGTAGGTGCTCACAGTTTCATCATCATGCACGGCTGTGCATCTCAGCCGTGGAGAAACCACCCTTAGATCCCAGAACTATAAATTGGATCTATATGTCTTTCAAAGAGAAAAGCTTAAAAATTATATAGACTAGATAATTTATTTTAGATATGGGTTTCGGTCTGTCCAAAGGGGTCTGATATCTAAGCCCTTCTGTTCTCAGTGTGACAAAACCTAAAAAAATTTGCTGAATCTGATCTTCTGAATCTTTTCCTCATTAAATGCAGAACTGTAACATTCTTTGAGGGTGACCATTTAAGTCTTTGCGTATCCTAGTATTTCCCAGTATTATAGTATTTTGGAACTTAAAGTCAGCTCTAAATATCTCCCTTCAAGTACTAAGATACCTGTATTATCCAAGTGACACTGCTAACACAGACTGCTTAAGCTTAGCCCACTGCACAAAGAGAAGCATTTTCCTCTGCTTTATGTTCTTGCAGCAGACACTGTCTGTCAGAATGTCAAAAGCAGAAACTGAATAAATTTCTGTTCATAATCTGTTTTGAGGTCCTCAGCTGAAAATTTTAGCACAAGAGAAATTTTTGCATATTTCAAGGGAGCAACATACCCTTGCTGGTTTTGTGGAAATTATATGCATCTCTATAAATATTTTGTCAGGTGAGACTCATACTCTTCACAAAATGGAAGAGGCATCTCTTTTAATATCTTTTTCATGCAAGTTTATGCTCAATTTTGCCAGACTGTTTTTTTTCCTTTGCCTAGTAATGAGCAGAGAAGTAGGAAAGTCTTGTAAAAAAATTATTTTAAGAACAAATTTTTGTCCATTTAAGTTTTCAGTGAAGACAGCTTAAAAGAGCCAAGAGCTTGACTCCTAAACAATCTCACTCACAGAGCAACATGTTTTAATTACTTTATAACTTCAGCAATAAAATATATTCATATTGATTATTTAAGGACAGTAAAATCAATAGAGAAGAGACTATACAGCTTGTTGTTTGTGCTACTGGTCATGTTATCTGTTCTTAGGATTCTTTTCACTGGACAGCTCTGAACAAGAAAGGTAGTTTTGGTCGTGGTAGGGAAATCTGTGGGAAAACAGTGTCATGTGCATAAAAACTAGCCTAGTAAGCTTGTTTTAAAATGAATATACACCTGGTTGGGGGAGCTCACTAAATACAGCATCATTAGTTGATTCAATGACCATAATGTACAAGTAATTTTAATCTCAAAGATGAAAAAAACCCAAAAGCATATTCTACTGAGGCTACATATCAATCACAATGTAATTAGAAGAACTGTTAAATTTGCATAAGGTTGCAATGTCCTTTATAATAGCCTGAAGGTTTTAGATAAATATAGACAAATTTCCATAATGAGCTGTTATTATTTTCGTATTTGTGTTTTTCTTTTCCTTTGAAGTAATGTGGGTTTGTAATACTAGTTTTTTAAATAAGTAAGTAAATAAAGTCAAATTATACACTTCCTGTTAGGTAGAAATTGCTGGAAGACAATATAATGCTGCTTATCTGCCCTTATATTTATATGTAGTTATTCAGTATAATAGTCACCGGAATTATAATTATCAATTTGAGATATATATATTCCTGTACTTGTCTCAATTTTTTGAGAAGTATTAGTGGGAAGAAAGTTGAAGAGCAGATTGAAGTAAAGCAAATAAACTTTATATATATATATATTGCTTTTACTTTGTAATGAAGGTTTTATTTTTTTTTTTTAAATAATTTTGATGTTGATGTCATTGGTTGGTGATCTTGTTAAGACGTCCATTAATTTAGAATATTTAGATATTCCAGAGGCACTAATTATAGTCTCAGTTTCACTAATATTTTCATTGAAAATCACTTCAAAGCTTCATCTCATACTGAAGTAGCTACATGCCCGCCTATGAATATTTTAGTTCTACTTTTAGTCCAAAACTACTATAGTTATCAGTTTGCTGCATAGTAAAGTTTAATATATAGAATAAGTTAAATTTCATTACATGTTCAAAATTACATTCTATGTATTAATTATAAATTCCATTATATGTACACATTTACCCGCTCAGATTAACACCAGTTTTTTTTCCACTGGCCTACACTATTGGTTTGAGCTGCGTTCAAGGTTTGAGGTAGACTCTTCATGAAAACATCTGCTTTCATTTACTTCTGTGTTTGCCATCTTCCTTATCCATCAGTTGGCCTCCTCTTTTGCTAAGTCTTATGGCCTGACCACATCATAACTATGTAACAATATGCCGCACTGACCGATTCCTTGCCCGAGCCTGGCCAGCGGCAATGTGATCCTATGCCCGCAGAGCTGACAGTGGGCTCTGGGGCTTTGAGTTCCCGGATCCACAGGGGCTGAGTGGAAGCTCCGCTGGGAGCTGCGTGGCAAACGGCTTCTTACAGCAAGCAACGCCAGTAGATGTTACAGAGCGACAGCAGAGGCGAGAAGGAGAGAGCCAGACTGCTTGTGGCTATAAACCCAAGCTTTAGTTCTTGTCCCTCACGGGACAGAGGAAACGCGGCACGGGCGGGAGCCGACAAGACAGCCCGCGTCAAGGGTGGAACAAAGGTTTTTAAGGGCAGACAAACAAGGGAAGGAACAGAGGAGATAACCAACCAGGGAGTGACAAGGGATGACAGCCGACCACTCAGGGAACAGGAGAGGAGGAACAAACTTGGAACATCAAATCCAAAACGGAACCTTTAAGATCTTTCTAGAAACTAATTGCATAGTACATTAACTTATTATAAAACATGAACCAGGGAAACCAATCATGAACCAAGGAAGGGAGAAAGGTCTGGAAACAGGGTGGAGATGAGGTGTGAGTGGCATCCCGTGGGCGTGGATATCAAACCTCTGCATCTCCCCCAGGCTCCTCCTCAGGAGTGGAGTCCTGGGCAGAGAAGTTCACCCACTGGGTGTCACTCACCTTAAATGAAAAGGGCTGGACCACCGCCACAACAATATTCACTCCTTTCTTTGTGCACAAGCTAGCATACATGAACTATGTATAAATTCCATTTATAAATTCATTCTACTGAAGAGGCTGAACACTGAAGAGGAAGAAGCAAGTTTTAATGTTTTTATCTTGTGAGAAACAGTGGGTCAAAACTCCAGAGATCATTTCCTATATGCTATGCTTCAGCAGTGTTTCTATTTACAAGGAATCTGCTGATTATATTCCATGGGTTAGGAAAATCATGATGTGGTTCTCCAAGGGAGTTATAGTGTGCTCAGTAGCTCTAATTAATAAATACAGTACACATACACCATAAAACAGGGACTGGATCACCAACTAGGACTGATTGCTGAATAGCTTATCTGCATTTATTTTTCAGTGGTATACAACATGAGGCATACTTTTGTGGTCTTTTTACCATTGTATTCATTAAATTCCCTTTTAACTTTTTTTTTTAAAGAATATCAGTGAACAGCATCTTCATTCATCTTGTTTCATTTTTAGCTTTGTACTGTCTTACAGAAACCCTAGTGAGTATGTGAGCAAGTTCTGATGGGTATGCTTTGGTATTTTCTTTTCAAATACTGCCACTTTATTTTCCTTCCCTGTTAGCAGATGAAACTGAGAGGATTAGTATGGTAAATATTTAATACCTTTTTTTCTTACAAAACTAGAACTGGATTATATTAATGCATAGCTCATTAATAAAAGGGTTTGATTATAGTTCATGTTTTTGCCCTCATTCTGGGAGTCCTAGACTTTCAACACTGAAGCTGTTCAGGTCAAGTCAAGGAGAAACTGGCTGTATTAGCTGGGAATCTAAAGTGCATACTTCATTTCTGTGCATGAAGGTCAGGTCAAGCAAATTAGAAGGTCAATTTTTCTGTCTGTTAAACTCCTCTGCACCATAAGGAATGTAATCTTATAAGATGGATTGTTGTGTTAAACTGTGTCTGTCCTAAAGACAACACAGCACCTTAAACTTACATAGCTCAAGGGAAGTGCTCTTAATTCCAATTACCTTGGCAGGATAGCCATTAGCTCCTTAATTATTTCTGAGAAAGAACTCACCTGGATTTGATGCATAGTATAGGAACTTTCTCTGCCAGAAACAAAGTATTTAAGACTTCTGCTTACTTCTAGCAGTGAGTCTCCTAGTTTTAGAGAATTTCATTCTCTGGCATTGTCTTTTTCTCATTTTATTGAGAAAAGAACTGAAGTACTTAGAACCAAAAAAGAGGAAGATAAAGTTGAATGTTAAAATAGTGTTATAGATCTAGACACTCTAGATCTAATAGTCTATATCTAGATCTAAAGAGAAATGAGGAAATGGAAATGGAAAAATGGTGATACTTAAATAAATGCTTGAGCAAAAAATTGGTGATCCTGTATATTTCTCTAAATTTCTTACACTTTGAGAGGACTAAAAATCCATTTTCCTTATTCTCATCTCTCTCTTCTGCAAATGACCAGGCATATTTTAAAAATTTCAAGAATATTGATCTAAACAAATTACTCTTCATAAGTTAAATAATTTGGCTCATTGCCTTTCAGCATTGAATATTATTTTCAGCCATCAAATATTGTTCCATTCTTCTCTGAATTTGTTCCTGTTTATTACCACCTTCTTGAACTATAAACACCAGAACAGAAGACAGCATCTCAAGAGTGTTTATTCTACTGACAAAACCCAAATTAATGCAGCATGGCCAGTCTTGATGATATTTTGTACATATACAGTTTGTATATCCAAGGATCACTTTATTTCTTTTGGGCCAAATTTTATCGTAGGTGCTCATTCACATTTATCTCATTATTCAATAAAAGTGTTGTTTTTTATCCAAACCAAGGTCACAGTTCTCCATTTTCTACTTTTGTTCTATATTATTCTCCCTTGTTAATTAACTCTTTGTCTTGTATTTTAAGTCATTAGCAGAACTATTTCAGAGCCCAGGGTCAAAACTCCAAGAATATACATGTAATGTTTCCACTATTAATATTTTTGTTTGCAGTCACTAGGTGGTGAGGTCACTGAGTTCTAGGATTTCAGAGGGGTTTTAGTCCATTCTTATGCATTATGCTGGTTTTATATCTTCTTATTTTACAAGGTACATTTCCTATTCACATATACACTAACTGCTAACAAATGAATACTTGCATGTTAATCAATGTGTACTTAATGGCCCTGGTTCATACTTTATACTGTACAAAATACTTACACAGGAAAAAAACAAGGATGCAGAGGAGATACCACATGATTAGTGTACTTTGTGCATGAAGGGAAAACCACAAAATTTTGAAATCTCCTAGAAGGGTTTGTCTACTGTAAGTACAGTGTCCCTAAAGAAATTTTTGTTTTGACAGTGTCCTTAAAGAAATCTTTTCAAAATACTAGTCTGTAATCTGGAACTGATGGAAAAAAGATAAGAAGGAAATATTACTTTAATATTTTTACATCTAGAATTCTTAATGTAATTCTCATGAAGGTCTACCAAACAAAAATAAAAGGACCATGAAAAATAAACATGAGTACTAATTTTAGAGGATTTATTTTAATTTTTGCAAAGGTTTAATCTACTAACTTTGGTTAACCATGTTCAAATGTAAACATATTTATGTAAACATAAAACTCACTCACTCTGCCTCTTAAATATTGTGCTTCCACATCTTTGAGCGATGGTTGATATTTTTTGCTTCAAATCAGCCTGGATAAGAAAAAGAAAATTTGATCATATTTTGTATGTTATGGTCCTGTGACCATTAGGGAAAGGTGGATCTTAATGATCTGTGCACTTTCCTGTCAATCACCAGCACGATTCATTGACATTTATATCTTAAATAATATGTACACATTTGCTGTCAAGCATTATTTGGCTGTACAAATATTTATCTGCCATAATACTGACCAAATTAGCATAATCTGACAAATAATCAATAATTATCTGAAGCTCTAGAGTCCTGACAGCTAATCCTATATAACATAATTGGATGGAGAGTGATGTAAAAGATTTATATGATATTTGACCTACTTCAAACATTCTGCATATATTCTACAGGGTTTCCAAGATTAACTCTTAGAATTCCAGAATTTCATCTGAAAAAAGATTTCTTCAAGTGGAAGGTGTACTTAGTGCTAATGGAAATTTATAAAACCAATATTCTGCATAGGAATTTCAATAACCGGAGTTCTTATTTTAAGAACACTTTGAGGATTAGGATGTTAAAGAAAATATTACTTTTATTAAATTAGAACTATTTTGCAACATTTATCATTTTTAACAAAAACTCTTAGAAGCATAGAAGGAAATGCAGAAAGGGTGATCATGATAAGAGAAGAAGATGACAAGAGGGAAAGAAAGGGAAAAGATACCAAATTAAAAAAAATAATAATATATAGCCAAATAGATAGTGCAGTCACTTAAAATAATGGAGAACAAGGTCGTTCTCTCTAATTTTTAAGGTGAAAGTCCATCCAAATAAACTTGCTAATAAAATAACCAGATTTCTCAGATTTTTTTATCTGTTTAGCAAAAGAGATTTCTTGTATTTATTAAAATATACCAATCTTTCATATTTGGGATAACAAATTTATCTTGGAATCAGTATCTGAACAGTTCTGAAATATTGGACTCTGTTCCTACATTAGCAGGAAGTAAGATCTTACTCCTTTATACTGTTGAGCTAAGGGATTTTTAAATGTTATTTGAGGAAAAGATTTGAAATTTACATCTCTGGATGTTCCTTTCTGGAAATATGTATAGTTTACTATTGTGGATTAAATATGATCCAGTGGTAATTTACTCTTTTTTTTTTAGCTACTAGAAATGTTTAATTAAAAAAATCCCCCTAAGTCTCAACCTAGAAAACAGTTGAAATTAAGCCAGAATGAGTCTTATTTATTGTGCATATGTATGATACTGCTGGGCTTAAAGGCTGTTCCATAAATTATTTCCAAATATCTTGTAAAAGTAAATGTCAGAGATTACAAACTGAATAACAAACTTGTATGCACATGTTTGTCAGATTTAACAGAGACACAGCAACACCTGAATTTATATAACCTTAATCTTAAAGTCACTGCTTCTATACTTAACCTAATCTAGTTTTCATTAACTTGAAGATGTAAGTATTTCATAATGTTGATCAAGATAAACCAAAACAATATCAAGAGTGCTGTCAGGTTATATTCTATAAAATCCTTTCCTGAAGAATCCTGTTGTTTTTGTATTAGTAGCTTTTTGCCAAGAGGAAACAAACTAAAATTTGTCAGTTATTGATTAAAACTTTAAACTAGTTCATCATGTGAGATAATCTGCTATTGAAACAGAAATTACCAATATATTCAGTAGTATCCAGTAGTTCTTATTCTTAAGGTCAAAGTTTCTAGTGTTTTTATTCTTGTTAGAGTGATACTTTGTCCACATGGGTCCCAAAAACCCCGCGTAGTGCTACAGGCTGAGGGCAAAGTGGCTGGGAAGCTGCTCAGCAGAAAAGGGTCTGGGGGTGTTGGTTGACAGCAGCTGAACATGACCCAGTGTGTGCCCAGGTGGCCCAGAAGGCCAATGGCATCCTGGCCTGTATCAGCAACAGTGTGGCCAGCAGGACCAGGGCAGGGATTGTCCCTCTGTGCTCCACACTGGTGAGGCTGCACCTTGAGTGCTGTGCCCAGGTCTGGACTCCTCAGTACAAGAAGGACATGGAGCGTGTTCATGGAAGGGCAGTGGAGCTTGTGAAGAGTCTGGAGAGTAAGTCCTATGAGAAGTGGCTGGGGTTGTTTAGCCTGGGGAAAAAAGGGCTCTGGGGGACCTTATCACTGTCTATAAGTACCTGAAAGGAGAGCATAGCAAGATGAGGTTTGGCCTTTTCTCCCAGGCAATCAGTGACAGGACAAGAGGATATGTCCTCAGGATGCACCAGGAGAGGTTCAGTTTGGACATCAGGAAGAATTTCTTTGAGGAAAGGATTGCTAAGAATTGGAACGGGGAGGTGGTGGAGTCACCATTCCTGAGGTGTTCAAGAAATAACTGGATGTGGCACTTAGTGCTATGGTCTGTTTATCAAAGTGATGATCAAAGGTTGGATTCAATGATCTTGGAGGTCTTCTCCAACCTAAATAATTCTATGATTCCAAAACACAGTGTTTTAACAGAGGCAGATACAAATCAAATCTTCAGATGCCGATATCTTCCGTTTTGAAAATTGTTGTCACAAGTGGTCATTAGCTCTAAATTTTGCACCTAAGTTCTATACTTTTTGTAAGCTCAGAGCAAGATAAAAAGACCTAAGCAAAAGTCTGTGAAACTCTAGCAGTCCCTCAGTGGGGCCCGGCTCAAAACTCTAACTCCATCTCAAATTTAGCGTGCACATTACTTACTGTGACAGACACACCAAGTTCAAGGCCAGTAACTTCAGGCATAAATTTACTAAAACTCATAATTCTGGACAATATTGTAGTATATGTCATAGAGGACTCCAGTTAATACAGTGAGTCCACATGTCTTCTAAGCCAGGGCAGTAATTGTGCTCTCTGCCTATTTTAGTATGTGTTAAAATGTCTTTAAATTATAATAGATTTCTTTTAAATTCAACTTTCAATATAATTAACTAGGTTAAATATATCCTTAAAGCGTTTCTTATACGTATGTAAGTTTGTCTTTCCTAAGGTATTTACTGAAACCTAAGTTAATTCTCTCAATAATGCAGGAATAGGGTTCTTTCCTTATTATTTCTCCATTTAGTGTTTTCAAACATTTGGTATAACAGGTAAGTCCCTTGTTGTACCCTTTGAGTTAGACAATGTGGTGGTAGTTATTTACCTTGCTACTTACTGATAAATGTTTAAGGAATTTAACATTGTGTTTTGAGGCATATAATATGACAGAAGAAAATTGTCTGGGAAACTGAGTCTATGTCCATTTGTAAATTAATATGGGATTTTTAAAAACTATATACCATAGAGTCTGAAATTTGTCTGACCTCTAAGACATCTGCCACCCTTTGTCTTTGAGTAATACAGATGATTAATTAAAAAAAAAAAATACTAATAGCATCAGAAAAATATGAATTATAAAAATAAAAAATGTGATCTTCTGTTAAATATAAGCAGATGGTGTGGCTAATCTGTACAACAAAGCTGTGTGTCTGCTCTTCAATATAATATCCTCCAAAATGGTGGAAGGACAAATATAAAATGAAAAACTTTTATATTAATTTAATTCTTTAAATAGCTCATGAGAGTTTATAACTAGACTTTTTTGTCAAGACAAAAAATACCCAAGTTTACACAGCAGAACACTAATTTTGACTTCCAAGGGGCCAATCTTTCCCCAGTCTACTGAAAAGATCTAGAGGACCCACGTTCTCACCGAAGAAGCACCCTAGTGTGAAGGAAAATTGCTGTTACTTATAGTAGACATGTCGTAGCTCTTTTAGACATTTGTTTTAAATTTTGTCTGAGAAGTTAAAATTTGTGTCCCCGTTCAAAAATTGGAAAGATGGTAAATGGTGTTGCATCTTGGTACAATGTGTTAGAAACACCCTTCTAGTGAAAGCACAAGAAAATTGAGTTTATGTATGCTCACAGACATATAAATAAGTTTCTGCAGTGATCTGGTGCAATGAAAATCTGAATGAGCTGTTTACAGTCTGTACAAGATAAGGATGACTGAAGTCTAGCCATAGTCTACAAAGGATAATATAAAATATTGAGCAGGTATCAAATGTAATGTTCAAAATTTAATTCAGATTCTCCAAATAAATCAGGTTCCTTACTGTGATCATAGGCATAATTCATCAACATCTAGCAGTCATTTAATACCAACTTTACATTCACAGTCTTCTAAAAATTCATCCAAAGTAGCACGGAATGAGTGCCATTTTTCAGTTATAGGTAATATAGCTGATAAACAGTTTTACTGAATAACTATTCCTGTCTTTGGCTAACAAGGAAAGCCTGTTTGGGAGTTTTAGCTGTTAGTCTAACTAATCATGCTTTTAAATTACCAAGACAAAATTAAATCCCTCTATTCTTACATTGATGCAAAGCAGGTTAATTTACCAGACTGTGAGAATATACCATTCTTATCAGTCAGGACATGTTAGTTATATAAGCTTAGCCCTGAGTATATGGAGTAATTTATCTTCCTGAAGCCTGTGAAAGCAGCTGAAAACTGAACTTCAGTTTAATTTTTCTGCACGTGTCCTCTGCTAATTCATACACTGGGTGGCAAGTTTTACTGTCAGAGAAAGCTGTTATGATAATCTTGCATGACCTCCTGAGTAATTTTAAACAGCTGCTTAAAATTTGCTAATTTCCAGTCCAGAATTACTTTTTGAACCAGAAAATACAGCTATTTGGCTATAGTATAGCCTTTTATGCTAAGAAAAACCTGTTCAGCAGCAAAAGATGATCTTAGAAGATTGCAATTGCCTCCATCTCTTGGCAAAACTAACAGTAAAAATCTTAAATTTTTATTTTTATTGCTCAGAGATCTCTTCCCAATTTTTTAACTGCCCTTACAAGATAAGGACACTAGAGCAAAGCCTAATACTCTAGCAACAGACTCACTACGTCATACAGACAGTCAGTAATAATCTCTTATTTCTACTCAGTATTTGTGGTTTGTATACCCAAGCATGCCATTCAAACTGGAAATAAGTAGAATCATACCTTATAAAATTTTGTGTTGCCATAGAATAATATTGTCTAGTTTGTTGACAAAGAAGCTGGTTCCTATTGAATAGAAAAAATTTAAGTTCTGTGATGCACTGAGTTGATTTTTTTTGCTGATTTTTGTTATACATTATCTCTGGTACTGATTTGCCTTTGGGTGCTACTGCGTGATTATTTCATACATCAGAGAGCTGCTGTTGTGTTAGATACTCTGTTTCACTCAAAGTACTTGAAATATGTGACCAATGTGCAAATAAGGATATTGGCTTACAAACTGTAAAGCTACATCAAACTTCAGGCTTCAGCATCTGAAGCTGCAAATCTAAAAATAATCTTAGACTTCCAGCCTCTCAGAAAAATAAACTTTGTTTTTAAATTGCAGGAGTTTGCACTGCTCTTCTCCATCTGGAGTTTAACAGACTATCTATAAATACCAGATTTCATTCCACTTTAAAACTTTGTGCAAAACTGATGCAGTTAGAAAGTAAGTGTATAACAAGAATGACTGTTTTTAGCTGACATCACGTGAATTTAATAAGGTGATTCTCCAGTAGCCAGCTGGGGATTTACTCTTGGTAGTTTTTACTTATGGATAAGTTGAAATCAATGAACATGACATAAATCACTGTGGTTTAAAAGCATATTTTGAACTTGCTTTCATTACATTTTATTTGGGGACATGGACAGAACACTACTGCATTTAATTTGGTTACAATGCACAGTAAATAATAACGTATCTCAACAGATAAGCTGAAGTATATTTTTTGTGGATACGTAAGTATTGATATATTATATTAATAATTTCGATGAGGATTTATTTGCATTATTTAAAATAATCTTACTACAGTTTACTGTCTTTATTTTTGGGTGGGGATCATTCTACCAGAGTTTAAATACCTAGGCACAAGTACCTCAGTTTTTCTCCAGTAAATTCTTCTTAGCCAACCTTCTTAGTCAACAGGTATCTGATATCGTCAGCACCAATTTGCACCTGACACTGTGTTTGGTACAGAGGGATAGTAAGAGGAAGACTTGTGCATGTTTTTGGCCATGAATTTAAACCCACTGGTTTCTGATTAAGTTTACCAAGTCATATTTCATGATTAGCTGAAAGAATTCTTCCACAAGATGACTTCACCATGTTCTGATCCATGCTTTTAAGGTATGAATGCACCTAGTTAAATCTGCAGTATTCTGAATTGTTCTTAAGAAAAAAATAATGGTTCATGTTTCAATTCATTAAGAGGAACAGTACCATAAACCTCTGTCGTGGTTTAGAAATGGTATTTTCCAATTTAGTGCTCTCACTAAAACCATGCACTGGTCCCCTTCCCCGCTCCAACTGAAGGCACAAAAGGCAAAGATCACGAGTTGAGTTAAGAACAATTTACTGGAAACCACAACGAGATAAAATGAACAGTAACAGCAATAATATCAGTGACAGATGGTGTAAGTCAGAACCAATTCATGTGCACGCCCTGCCCTGCCCCCACCCCCAAACAACACAAAATACCAGAAGGCTCCCTCCATCACATTTGCTCAACCGGAATGAACTCCTTCTCCCTGGAAGAGAGCCCCTTTCCCTTATCACTGGCAAAGGCATGAGGTGGTGTAAAATAACGTCGTAGCCATGTCCCCTCACAGCTACTGCAAAAATTAACCCTGTCCTGGCTGGAATCTGGACAAACCAAATCTGTTTCTTAGGTCTACACAACTCAATCTTACTCGGTGTCAAATCTGTTTTTGATTCGCTCACTATTCTGTTTCACTTCTCCTTTTTTTTTTTTTTCTTAGCTTTCTCATTTTCATTTCCCAAATACATAGTCAAAACAAAACAAAAGCTGTGAAATGTTCCTGTCCCATTGTGCTTTGCAAGTGCTTTTCTTGGCAGTGATACATATTTATATCTCACACCTTTATCTTGGGCTATTGCCAGTGATGCAATATTTATGATGAAACTGGTCACTATTCTCCTCCATGGAATTCTGAGCAGTCATTTGACTTTTTCCTAAATGTCTGTACTTAAAAAAAAACTTATCTGAGGACACAAGAGCAGCAAAACAGTGCTGTTTAGAGAAGGATATATTTGCCTGTAGGAAGTCCACTTTACAAAGTCACTTTATATGTAAACATGGAAGAAATTTGCATATATTTGGAAAAAATAAATCTCAAAGGATTTGCCTAATCATAAGAAGAATTTTGAACAGCTTTTCTGAGTCACCAATTAAAAAAAAAAGATTAGCTGGGGCTTTTTTAGTAATGTGAAGTGGGTAACATGCACAGGCATTGAAAGACCCCAGGGCATTCCACCCCTTTTGTTCTTAGTCTAGGTTCTCAAGTTTTCTGGTAGAAATCTGACTGGAACTGTGTTTGTTGAAAATGAAATTATGCTTCTTTCGTGCAAACTCTCAGAGTGTTGCATTTTTGCATTTTTTTAGTTATCTTCTGTGAACATGAGTGCATTTTTTTATATTAAGACACTCTAAAGGTGTGGCTATGTTGCCTACATAGACATGGCTTTTAGTAAGGGCTTTCATAATGGACTCGATGATCTCAAAGGTATTTTCCAACCTAGTTTATTCTGTGATTCTGTGATGATTGCAAACTTTTCCATAGGTGCTGAAAATATCATATTTTATTGTGATATTCTATTTCATACCCTGTAGATGTCCTGTAAGCTCACTTAAAATCATTAGTACTTTACATCTGACCTAATGATAATATTTGTTTGAGTGTATAGATACAAAAGCATAGTTATGCCTCTCTGAACACACAGGGTAAATTTCAAAATACAATTGTTAAGTAGAGAAAACATCAATTACCTAAACAAAGAATGAAACATTTTTAGAAGCAGAAGTACTCTAAGGAGAGCTCTCATTTAGCACAGTTAAATGTAATTGTAATAAAAATTATAAGTGGCTGTAGAAAATATTTGCTTTTAAAGCTAAACTAGTAGGATAATAAATATTGAATAAAATACTTTATGGTTACGAGTATGATTTGGATCATCTGGTAATTTGGTTACAACCTAAGATAATTACTTCGATGCAACCACATGCAAAGCTGTCTATATAAGAATTTTTATGGGATGACTGCCTTGAAAAGCACTAACTCAGAGTTTTAATATTCTTTGGAGATATCTTCCTCATACTGAGTGAACCACTGTGGTACCAAACCTTAATTAAATACTTATAAAAAAAGAAAGAAGTAGTGGACAGAGAAATCAATTTTCCTTCTGCAGCACTTGAATGGACAGCCCATAGAGGTCTGCCCCTGCTTCTGGTGCCAGCCTATTGAACTGAATGGGAAATTGTTGGAAAACCTCTAACTAGAAACACGGATACAATCCAGTATCACAGTGGTAAAAGCTGTGAAACTATGTGAAATTTAGTGTGACCTATTTGCCCTATTCATAGGCCTTAGAAAACTCTTCTGGTCACTCTGTATCTGTGTATAAACCCCCGAAAGGATGTGAAAAGTTGGAGTTTGAATCAATGAAATTATTCATGAAATAGATTTCCTAAAGAAAGATGATTCATAATCAGATAAGGTTAAATAGGAAGAGAATAAATTTATATTAGCTGCACTTTTTAAATTCACAGACATGTTAGAGGTCTTGCATTAAGCCAATTTAGTTTTGTCCAGACTGCCATGAGAGTTACTAACCTAAGACCAAAATCAGTGTGTTGGATCATGCAGCATTACTTGAGTAATACAGAATAATTAATCTAGTAACTGTATAAGCTCCATCAGTAGTCCTAGACCTCTGCAGCCCATGGAGGATGATGGCAGAGCAGATGTACACAGTGTAGCTTCTGAGGGACCCCACACCAGAGCAAACGGTTATGTCTCATATTGCAACAGGTCTTACTAAATAGTTTGACCCCATCTTTATTATGTGCCCCCTTGAAACAGAGAAACATTGCAATGAGATCTCTCCAGAGCCTTCTCTTCTCCAGTCTGAACAACTCCAACTCTGTCAGACATTCCTCATAGTAGAGGTGTTCCAGTCCTCTGATCATTTTTGTGGCTCTTCTCTAGACCCACTCCAATTGGTCCCTATCCTTCTTGTACTGGGGACTCCAGAGCTGGACACAGTACTCCAAGTGGGGTCTCACTAGAGCAGAGTGGAGTGGTAGAACCACCCTGCCCAACCTGCTGGCCATACTTCTTTTGATGAAGCCCAGGTTGTGAAGAGCTTTCTGGGTTGCCAACTGACATTGCCAAGTCATGTTTTGCTTCTTGTCAACCGACATCTCAAGTCCTTCTTCTCAGGGCTACTCTCAATCCATTTTCTGCCCAGCCTGGATTTGTGACTGGGATTACATGGACTCGCATGCAGGACTTTGCACCTGGCCTTGTTGAACTTCATGTTTGAACAGACTCTCATCACAAGCCTCTCAAGGTCCCTCTGGATGATGTCCGGTCCCTCTGGATGATGTCCAGTCCCTCTGGATGATGTCCCTTCCCTCCAACATGTCATTCAGCTTGATGTCTTCTGCAAACTTGCTGAGAGTTCACTCAATCCTACTATGTCATTGATGAAAATGTTAACATAATGTAGGACCTAAACGAAACCTTTTCCTTTCTGGAGTAGCAGAAAGCATACTCCAACTGCTGTGATTCTAATTTAGGTTTTGGAGTTCTGCCCATTACTGGATTGATTTTTACAGATTAAAAGCACCACCAGATTTACATGACCAAGGTTTGTGGTTATACAGGTTAAAGTAAAATATTATTGTCATGTGTATACATGTTCTATGTGTCTACACATACAGGTAATGTCTAACCCTGAGGTGAGACTGATTCTCCTACTAGTGTAGGTGTCTCTGAAAAACTTTACATATATTTGATCTTCCTAGACAAGAATTGTGGGGTGAGACTATAGGACATAATGAATTCCCTCCATTATTGACAGCAATATGGGAATAACTGACTAATCTCTACTATTAAACCGTAGGTGCTCTTAATTCAAAGATCTTCTTCATTTAAAGAATACCATTAGCATTCTAATGTAAGTGTCTTCCATTCCTGGAACCCATATGCAGCCAGGAGAAATCAACATGAAAATGTTATCATCTCTTTGCACCAAATGATATTTTAAGTGCAAGTATTATAAGCCCTATCTGATGCCATTTTTAAAATGTTTTCTTACTGCAGTGTGCAAACACAACTCGTGACTTATCTGATACCATGAAAACACACTTAAACTGCTTTTTTAAGTTGGAAGGTCATCAAATCTGTATCTGTGTGGCATGTGGATATAGTACTAGTAGAACTTTTGCAAAGATAGGAAAGGAATAAGTACATTTTAATTAGAATGAATGTAAGAATAACAGATCAAATGCATTGTGTCATATCTGTTATACAGAAAGTATTGAGGCCTTAAAAAAGGTTCAGTTAATTAAGTTAATCAAGTAATTGCTTGACAAGACGTAAGAGGTATTAGCACGGACAGAAAGAAAAATGAGAGAGTGACCTGCTATATCTGTCTGTACAAGGAGTTTTCAGATAAACGCATACAATTCACCAATGGCTTAATTGTTCCAGTGGTACAGCACTCAATTCTCTGGTTAACAAAAAAAGGAAAAAAGGAAAAAAAAAGAGGTTTAATGAGCTGTTCCATCATTACAAGTAATTGCTTTCACAACTAATACAAGTTCTACCACATACAGAAGACTTAGGACTGTGTTATATCAACTAAAATTCCATAGTTAGAGAGAAACTGCAGCTGAAGCTTTTCTGGCATCAATAGGGTTTGGGCTTTTTTTATTTCTGGGGAAATTTTTCTTCTTTTGGTTCTTTTTCTAAGTAAAAGTAGACTAAATAATGTTATTGGTGAAAAGAAATGCATAGTCAGTGGTTTTCACTTTAGTATTACATTTATATATTTTTCATGGACTCTCTATTCCTGTTAAATACTATAACTATTTTCTAAGCTCTTTAACTCCTGTGATTTGGAATTAATAGAGTAGTATCACTAAAATCTTTGTCTTATGTGACAGTAAGTATATGATTTTAGCAAATTAGTGCTTTCTGACACATTCTGAAATAGAATTCTAAAAGAATTTGTTTCCCTTCCTTGACTGAAGGATGAAAACATCATACCTGGACATTCAGTCTTAGAATGTAGAATCAGTCTCTGACCTATCATTATTGAGGTGGACTGACACAATATAGAAGTCCACTACTGGAATTCAACACAGTTTTAAAAAGCGAAGGTATGTTTGTAAAGATAGGTTGAATTTAAATAGTGTAGTACAGCTTGGAATACTTGCTTCCATAAAGACAAGGGCAGAGAAAACTGGCTTAATAGATTTCCCTATAAAATGATTGGAAGTCATCCTGGGCATCTGTGATCTTGCATTACTAAAGTGATCCTATTGTAAAACATTGAAATGGCCAGCATACAGGTCCATGACTGAAATAACTGTAGGATTTTAGTCTACAGACCTTCACAGTGAGAGCATGTGGTAGTCTTCGTAAGACAAATGACTGGTGCAAAGAGAAGGACAAATGTTTACCATGTCTACAGCAGAGTACTGTGCTCAGCTCTGCAGACTTCAACATAGCAAGGACATGAACCTCTTGGAGCAAGTGCAGAGGAGGGATTAAGAAGATACTAGAGGGATGGAACACCTCTCTTATGAGGAAAGGCTGACAGAGTTGGGATCGTTCAGCCTGGAGGAGAGAAGGCTCCAGAGTGACCTAATTGCAGCCTTTCGGTACCTAAAGGGAGCATACACAAAGGATGGAGAAGGACTTTTTACAAGAATATGTAGTGACAGGACAAGGGGGAATGGATTCAGACTGAAAGGATGTATGTTTAGATGAGCTATTAGGAAGAAATTCATTACTGTGAGGGAGGCAAGGCACTGGAGGAGGTTGCCTAGAGAAATTGTGGATGCCCCATCCCAGGAAGTGCTCAAGGGTAGGTTGGATGTGACTTTCAGCAACCAAAGTAGTGGGTGGCATCCCTGCCCATGGTGAGGGGGTTAGAACTAGATGAACTTTGCAGACCCTTCCAATCCAAACCATTCTATAATTCTATAGAGAAGTGCTGAAAATTAAGTTCAGCAAGAAAGTTTCCAGTTAGAGAAAAAAATTACGACAGTAAGGATAATGATGTGCTGGCACAGAATGCTTGGAGAGAGATTGTGGCATCCCTCAGTGGATGGGTTTTTAAAAACATATTAAACAAGTATAAGTCAGGAATTATATCTCCTTGGGTTAGAGGAATAAAACATAAACCTTCTCAAGGTCCTTTCCAGATCAGTTTTTATAAGAAATTAGAATGAATGCTTGGTTAAAATTACCTGATTGTTCTCAAGAGGAGAATTTGCAAAATTAGGGAAAATAAGTAAGAAACAGATGGGAAATATGATTTTGCCTAGAGATGGAATTAGAATTCCTTGTTTTATAGATTTAATTTGAGGGATAAACTTTTTCTGTGATTCACAGAGTTTGTAAGTGTGAATTTCTGTACTTCTTACTTTTCTTGTTCTAATTCTATATGTTTGAATATACTTTTAAATCACAGTATATTGAATTTTTTTCATCTTGTGTCTGCTATGCATTCATTGCCATTTCTAACTGAAATGACCTGAGTTTGAGTTTCCATTGTACTAACTTACAGATGCTGGGGAAATTTTAAAACCTGTTCTTAACTTGCAGTCTGTCCTTGCAGTGCAATAGTAGGATACAGCTGAATATACTATCTCAGCAACACAAACAAATTAAATGACACAGGTTTAGTGATACCAAGTGCAAAGACTGAACCTTCCTGTGTTCTGTCATTATTTTTCTCTCTGACTTAATGTGAGAGTACCTGCATGGTCCACCCTTGAAAAACATCATGGATGACAACACCTGTTATGTGGGTGCAAATAGTGTGTGCACATCCGATACATGGTCTGGAGGGTGTTTGCCCAAAACCTGTTGTCTCAGAGTGAAAAAAGCACCCTGATCACCTCAAATGATCATCTTTAACATGGAAGTGGCCACCAGATTTTGTGTCTGCTGCCCGTGTTTTCCATGTCCAAGCACTTACAGTGCTTAAGAAAGCACAGGAAATAACAGGGAGGAAAAAGGGATGAGAAAAAACAAAAAACAAAACAAAAAACTCAAACAAAAAATCAACAAAACAAAACAAAAACGAGCAAACAAACAAAAAATAAATTACAGAACACAGTTGTGAACACCAACAAGAGAAAGAAGAAGGGGAGAAGGTGCTTCAGGTACCTGAGCAGGTATCTACAATGTAGCACATTGAGGACCTGGCACCTGAGAAGGAAACTGAAGCCCATGAACAGCCCATGATTAAACAGGAAGAAAAAGAGAGGAGGAAGAGACAAATTTATGGGCTAACCATGACTCCCTCATTCCCCCATCCCCCTGCACTGCTTGGGGAGTGGGGAAGAATGAGGAGTCAGGAATGAAGGAGTAAATTTGAGCCTTGAGAAAGGGAGGATGGAAGATGGTATTGTATTAATTTTGTCTTTGCTTCTCAACATCCAGCTCTATTTTAATTTTTTCCCAAACTGAGTCTGTTGTGTCCATGACTGTAACTTGGTAAATCATCTCCCTGTTTTATCTCAATCTGGGAGCTTTTCCACCTTATTTTATCCCCTCATTCCGCTGATGAAGAAGAGAGAGAAAGGCTGGGTGGGAACTTGGCAGACAGTCAAGGTCAAACCAGGAAACTACAGGAAGACACTAAAAATGAGTGAACCTGAAAGGAAACCTGAAATTTTTTAAAAGGTGGGAAAGAAGTGGGATCCCTTGAAGTGGGGTTAGGAGCAATGACCCTGATTGGACACTTCCAAGTGTCACCCTGTGGCACTTGAATTCCTGCCTGGGCCAGGCCTGGCAGCTCCTGGTTGGACTCAGGAAGAGCCTTCACCCAGCCAGTGACCAGAGTGCAGGAGAAGCATGGGTGCACAGCTTCCCAGGATGCATGAGCATGACTGCTCATTTCTCCTGCCCATGGCTGTTCCTTTAGCTGGGCATGGGCAGTGGCACGCATACATGCTCAGCTGGAGCACCCACATCTCCACGGGAGAGTTTGCACTTGGGAAACCTGCACCCACACTCTGGGGTGGGGATATGTGTAAGCCACACTGGTGGGGATTGCATATAAATGTGCCTGTGTGTGACTGTCATCTTCTGGGATTAGTTATATAAGGGTGTTTAGCAAAAAAATAGGTCTTTATTAGCATTTTGTAGCTCAGTGAATTGCTGATTATCTTCTGTATTACTGATATGGATTCTTAATATATAGTTCATTGGCTGGCAGTTAATTAAATGCCATTAATAAATGGATGAATCAATCCTGATTGGATTTAAACTCCTTAAAGTGAGTTTAAATTGAACTGTTCAGCAGTTTTTCCCAGCAACAACTTACTACTGGTCTTTTGGTAAAGCTAATGTTCATATCTGTACGGTATTATAGGTGCCAAACTCTATTCACAGCAATTATGCTTTGTTGTTAAGTACTTTTTCCCCAAAATTTCTTTCAACACTTACAGTTTTTTAGTGAATGTCTCTATTAGGCTGGATTTTTATTATCTAAAAGTAAGTATTTGCCTACAGATTTTGATGTCATTCTAGGTGACTAAGCTTCTGTTACAGACAGTAAAACCTAATCAACATAGTCAATAGCGACAAGATTTCTAAAAAATAATAAAATTAATCTGACTAAACACCAGATACTTGACTATGTGGGCATACTAATAATGTTTGAAGTGACTTTTTGTCTCCCAACTGTCTCTCACATGCCTACTTGCTCTTCTATACTCTCACATAGACTCTGTGCCACTCCTACTAGAACTGTATTAATGCCCTAACTGTCCTACTGAGTTCTGTTAGGGAATAGATGTCTTTCAGGAGCTGAGTGAAGCTACAGAGGTTGATTTTAGAGTGAGGAAATTTTGGGGGGGGGAGGGTTTGTTAACTAAGCATCCATTATTCCTTAGACCTGGATATTTAGCACAGGTATAGGTATTTATATGTAGACTTCTAAAATAAGTTATTTTTATTAGTAACTAAATCTCACCCTGCGTGTCAGGTACTGAACAGCTATCTTAGCCAAAGGGGCTTTTGTAAGACGAAAATTAGACACATATATGTGAAAGTTTTTTCTTCAGTCTACTTGGAAACAAACTTTGTAATCAGAGATATTTAGGTAGACCATTTCAAGTCCCACAATTTCAAATTTGTAAGAGCTATCTAAGCTAACCTGACATCCAAACAAAAAATTATCCTAATTTGAGGACTGTATTATCATGTCTATTATTATTCAATTTCAACTTCTATGAATTTGGCATTTCTGATTGCAGAGTGTTGAATATCAACTAAGACAAAAGAACTAAATTTTATTCTTGTTTAGGCCTGCATTAGAGCTGGCCATCAGTCCAAATCTCTTCAGACTAAGATTTACTTGGGTTTCCCTCTTCCCAGACACATTACGTAATCCAGAGGCTGTTTTGAAAAATTGGGCAGCTTCTCCCTGCAGGAATAGAGTTCAGGCAGTCAATGTCAGACATTCCCTTTTTCCTGTCTATTTGATTCCTATTTGCAATTTTCATGTTCTCACTTTTTATTCTGAGTTCTGTGAATCTCATTCCAGCTTTTCTCTTCAGGTTTCTAATTCTATATTTTTAAATGCCCTTTCAGAACTACATACTTATTTCTTACATACTTTAGTCTTATATGTCATAGTTCCTACAGCCATTTGACAGTCTGGCTCTTCATCCTCTCTGTCCAAGTTCATCCTTGTGTAGATTGCTGCAGTTTCATCAAATTAAGCTACTTGACTCCAACTCTTCTTTCTGTACAAGTGGAATGGAGAAATCAATTTCTAACTCCTAAGATTGCTTAGAAGATTAATTAGTTATTGTTGTTGCAATCCTTTAAAATACTACATGAAGGAAACTATTATCATATAAATGTTCTTCCTGAAAACATAAGCTACGATTTGTTGGATAAATGTNTTTTTAACATGCTTCAGTTTGTTCTTTGTGGGGTTTTTATACTTTTGTTTTGGATTTTTTTTGGTGAGAGCAGAAAGTGTTTCACAGCATAATTGAATTTCCCATCATCTGGAACATACAGGCTTCTAGGTAACAATAAACAAATGTCCTTTTTTGTTTGCTTTCTTCTTTCTTTTTTT
The DNA here is from genome assembly GCA_013399195.1 of Dicrurus megarhynchus. NCBI lineage: Eukaryota > Metazoa > Chordata > Aves > Passeriformes > Dicruridae > Dicrurus > Dicrurus megarhynchus. The sequence goes on along the minus strand of VXAD01000867.1, from coordinate 344,686 downwards.
TTACCTTAAGCCATATTGAATCCATCGTTGGAATTTGCCTTGTTACACTAACTTTTATTGTAGGTAGAGGTAAAATGTTGTCTCTTGTTCACTATACGTCAAACTAGTTTGAGACACCTTTCCTGAGAGATTAATTTGCATGCAGAAGCTGTGTCCTTGCTGCTTTGTAAAATGAATTTTCAAAGAAGCATGGTTCTCACTAGATAAATGACATTTTATGAAATCACAAAATATGCCTAAAACAGCATAATGGCTTCAAAGCGTTTTAATTAGCTTTTGGCAAATCAACAGATGCAGAGTATCAATGAGCATGCATAATTTATCTACTGACAGTAGTGTCTGTACTTTTTAGAAGGTCGTAACACTGCCTTCTATTTGTGCTTTAATACACCACTGTATTAAAACGGTATTAGGATTGCAATCCTAACACAGTTTGCAAGAACTTTAAACACAAAACTCTCAGAGTGAAATTCTAAATAAAATAATGTATCTTGATCTATACTAACCATATGTCTTTCATTATTACTAGTTACACTTCAGAAGCTTCAAAGGATCTATATTGTTAATATCAGAATTGTTTATTCTGTAATGTTTAAAAATTATATAAACTATTTTATATTAGGATCGCAGCTAAACATCACCTTTTATCTGAGAGCAAGAAACACATCAGGAACTTTGCAAATCCTAGAGCACCTCCTGGAAGTACTAGGATGCCTAACATAGTGGTACTCAAACCATTATCATCTGATACCATTTTGTATTTCTTATTTATATGTTTGTTACCAGTGGCTGCTCTGGAGTAATCTATAACTGCTTTCCATGTATTTTCTTCTTCTTTTTTCTTCACGTAAGAGGTCAAAGATATAGAGATATGCTGCCATCTGTTTCCTAAATATCTAGTATCCTTCAGAGCACTGAAAGGTGTCTGAGTGCCATGAGACAATGAAAGATGTGACACAGATCCTATTCAGATACATTTCTCTCTGAAACGGCAACAAGAAGCTAGACAGAATACTGAAATGGCACTGCAAGTTTGTTTCCAGGCAGGTGAATCACATCCAGTTTGGATTCAGTTCAAGATTTAATTATCCACATTTGTATTTCCAACTGTCTGAAACTTCTATGTGGCGTCTAAACCTCATTACAATCTTCGCACATCTCAGTACAGTCTATGTAACTTGGGAAGTGTCCGCTTGTGCCCCTCTGGATGGCTCGATGGAAGCCTGGGCAACCAAGCGGCCCTCCTGAAGGACTGCTCTCGGCCACAGTCCCTGCCAGGCAGCCGGTGTCGGGCAAGCCGCCCCCAGAGCGGGATAGCCTGCCTCGAGGGGTGCGGCTGCGTTCGCAGACAAGCGCCGGAGGAATGGAGGCAAAGAGAGAGGAAGATTTCGGGATAATCCAACGGGGTTTATTAACAGGTCAGGGGGAAAGGGAAATCTTCAAGGGTACACAGTCTGGGCTCGAGGTTTTAAGGGAAGGAAAAAAGGGGCAGGGGAAGCCCCCACAACCAATTGGAAGTGAACAAATGGGAGGAACCAGCAACACAGTGCCAATAACAGGCAAGTAACAGGGTGGGTCCTTGTCCATTAACCAACCATAGCCCAGGATGCACCGAACTTTCTAGAATAGGGGAGGTTCTTGCTCTTGTCCCTCCGCCCCAAGGTCCACCCCAGGGGGGGCTCTTATTCTGCTTCTCCGCCCAGGGAGACGCCCTCTAATTCGGATTCATTGAGCCATTGAATGGCTAGGGCTTGATCGACGGGGACTGGCCACATCTCAGCCGGCTTGATGGGCGGGGACACCACCCCAGGGAAGGAATTTAGTTCATTCAAAAATACTCCTTTCATGCCTGAATCACTCCTTGAGACTCAGGCATTTGAAGTTACTTGAAACATGCTAGGATGTCCTAACTGACCATCAGCTGCCATTCATGAAGACCTATGACCTAGCTATGCCATGTCTCAGCTGGCACTTGGTCGCTATGTTTGAGCAACCAATCCTGATCTGGTGGCTGATTAGTGGAATATGCTGACTGTATTGACTAGACACATTCATTTACAAGTTGACGCACATTTTCAGAGACACCATATTATGTGTCCCAACCTGGAGGTGGAGTTGTCCTGTAAAAGGCTTTGATTGTGTTAAGACAGCCCTGTGATTTGTAGCCTATAGCTCAAAAGGGTGTTATATCTACAGAGGAGCAGTCATATAAGAAAAAAAATCAAATTCCTGTTTAGAAAGACCCATTTGTATCATTCTTCATCAAATGGTCATCACATACTGACATGAACCACTGCTTCTTTTGGGACTTTTCAATCTATTTAGAATTTAGTTACTCCATATTATATGGACACAGGGAATCACTGAGATGCTTCTGTAACTTATTCTGTCAAATAACTTCTACTTTTTGGAATAGTTTTGAGATTTGAGTTGCTGTCACCACTGATTAATTCCTTCCAACCATGACTCTGAAACTCAGTTTACAAATGACTTTTCTGTTGGTTTTTCAATTTCTAGTATGCAATTTTACAGTCTCTGTAACCTCCATTTTGCTATAGAGTAAGGATTCATGAAAGTTTTCTATCACATTCTGAGTTTTAGGAAGAACTCAGAATTTGTTATGTCTGACAATATACAGGGAAATATTCTGTTGCATCTGCATGGGCTCTGCTCTGTTCCTCAGCTGGGAAGCTACTACTCATTTCCCAGAGGAAGCTGCTTCTATTGAAGTCTGTAGTTTCTCTTGGTCAGTATTTGGTAGTTAAAATGAGGAGCTGGGCTCAGAGTTCGATATTGCAGTAAAGAACTCTGGTTTCTTTCTTCTAGCTGATTTTGAAAGCTTGAAATTGGTAGTAGCATTTCTCTTGCAGAAAGCCAGCAAGATTAATAAAGCTGCTGCAGATGTGAGATTTGTTAGTACACTTATGGAGTGGTTGACAGAACAATACAATTATGCAAAGGAAATACCTGAGGATATCAGTGGTAATAAAAAGTTACAGAAAAAAGTTTTCCACTAAGAGTAAAGATTATAGTTTGAAAATAATAGTATGTTCCCTTAATATATTTCCCCCACTCTCCCAGTTCTGGGGATTTACCAAGTAAAATCTTCCAGGAGCAGTGTGCCAAAAGAGGAAAACCACAGTCATTACTAAGAAATCCTGTTCATCAGAACCCTGGGATCTGTAGCAAAATATTCATTCATTCATTCATGTAGTTGACAAGGTGAGCTGAAGGTCTAAGATAGCCTGTTTTTGTCCTGGGATTGAAAACAAAACCTCTTCACAAGGGAAGAAGATTATAAAAAATATATTATAAAAAAATACATATGTATATATATCAGAGCTAAGAGGGAAGAAATGTGTTGAATTCAGTCACAAACATATGTACAAAATAATCTTTAGATGCCATCCTCTGATATGTCATCAGGTTTCATCTGCTTGGAACAATTATGAATCAGAAACAGAATTCTTTTTTTTGACACAGTATAATACCAAAAATGCTAGAAACAATAGGAAAATGGATATGTTTAGGTTACACATTTGTCTGCACAGTTGCATTTAAAAACAAAATGGATTTCCAGCTATTCATTCAAAGGAAAACTCATACAAAGGCTATGCATGTGAGTCCTCATGCAGGCATGCTTTGGCAAATAAACTTACATCTATGATATGTATGTGTTTATGTAGGCTATAGATAAGGCCTTTTACTTCAGCTCATTTAATGTTATGCTGGAGTTTTCACATGTACAAATTTGTGTGGGAGGTTGGGGAACTCAAGATCAAATTTGTGTGGGAAGCTGGGGAACTATACATCCCATGGTGATTAGATAACAGTGGCAAACATAAACTGCTGATGCCAATATTAATTATGTTATATTTAGGAAAAATAATTTAATAACAACAACAATTTACTGAGTGAATTGCAGGTAAGTTTTTAATTTCCCAGGCTACAGAAAATAAATGGTTCTGCTGTCAATCGTCATATATATAATAAACAAGTCTTATCTTCCTCTACAATTCTAATCCTGTGACACCAGAATGATGGTTTCTCCATGTAACTGAATCACATTGGGAATTCTCCCTTTTCTTGTTGTTGTTGTTTTCTTTATTTGTTTTCTTTTGATTTCTTTTTAACTTGTAGATATGGTTTTTTGTACATAATTAGGTTTGTGAAGATTTGTTTATCTCAAGCCTGGTATAGCTACTAAAGTTATAGTTTATATCTTAGATTTTTTTTAAATGTTAATTTTCATACAAGGAGTATGATTAATTTGTGCTCTTTCATTAATATTGAAATCGATATGGAAATAATCCTTCAGTCATTTGCACTTTAAAAAAAAGAAAACCTAAATATTTTTCCAATTAAAAATTAATAGGAAAGCAGAAAGGTTTTAATGATCCTAGTTATTGTGAATTCAATCTAGTGTATGATTCAAGAAAATAATTTTAAATAGTACTAGTTCCATAAGGTAAAAGGTTGTCTTGAGGGTTTTGCAGCATCAAAGTAACAAAAATCAAAAATGCTTCTATAAAGGATATAGAAATTCATCTAATATCTTTAATAAAGTGGAAAATTTTCTGTGCTTGTAGATTTACATTTTTATGCAAATCCATTCATAAGCACATGTAAATATATTTAATCTCATTTATTTGCTATTAGGGATATTCCACATAAATTCCACATCATAAAGGATCAGAACCCATTGCCTTTTATTCAGGTGAATTCATTTTCTTTAGTCAAAGAATTCGAAAGTGTTGACAAAAATGACAGTCTTGTATAAAAAACGTGATACCATTTAGCAGTTTTTTCATATTATGGCCTAATTCAGCTGTTGCTGGTATAAATAGAAATCCTTTCATTGAATCAGAATTGGCTGTAATATTCAGGAAACTAAGCCTTAGGCACAGTTTGTATTCATTTATTGTTCTTCCAATGCTATCTATATTCTAAAATGTTCTCAAATCTAAAACAATAGGGAAAGGATTGTATGTAGAAAAGGATCATTATTAAGAAACAGAAATTTTTTGTCTAAAGACGTTATGCGTGTGGTTTGCATGGCCTTTAGAACGGCATACCTCAGTGTAGAGACATGTCGTTTAAGAATTCTTGCCTTTTTAAAAAATAGAACAAGAGTTTTCAAAGATATAAATTTTGGACTCCTTCTGTACTTAGGCTTAGATTGATTTAATATCATTATTAAATGCACCATATTTAACATCTCATTAAAGCAACTGAACTGGCAGTATAGTAACTGTATGTTGTAAATATAGCTGTTGTGATCTAACTCACAGCTTTGTAGAGTGATCTATCTTTTTTAATTTTTATGCATGGACTCAGGTGATCTATGCTTCTGTATTAGGCTTGAGTGGCCAAACCTTCGCAGCGGGGCGGCTACAGGGATGGTTTCTGTGACAAGCTCCTAGAAGCTTCCTCCTTGTCCAGCAGAGCCAATCTCTGGTAGCACCAAGGATGAATTTGCTGCTGATCAAGGCTGGGCCAATTAGAAATGGTGGTAACACCTCTGCAGTAACTGTGTGGTTCTTGTGCCGTTGTAATTGCAGCCAGAAACAAGCAGGGTGAGAAGATGTGAGAGGAACAGCTCTGCAGAAACCAAGGTCAGTGTAAAAGGAAGGACAGGAGGTGCTCCAGGCACCAGAACTGAGATTCTCCTGCAAACCATGGTGAGGCAGTTGTGCCCCTACAACCCATGGATATCCACAGGGATGGAGAGATGCACCTGCAGCCGAGGGAGGAGACCCACACCGGAGCAGGCAGATGTCTGAAAGAAGGTTGTGACCCTGTGGGAGGACTGTGGAGAGACGAGCCCATGCTGGAGCAGCCTGTCCTTAAGTACTGCACCCTGTGGAAGTGACCCACTTTCCAGCAGTTTGGGAAGGCCTGCTGCCTGTGGGATGGACTCACATTGCAGCAGTTCATGGAGAACTATCTCCTGTGGGAAGGATGCCACTGTGGAGTGGGGCAAGCTCCTCTCCTTGAGCAGTGGGACAAACAAGGGGTGATGAACTGACCATAACCCCTTTTCCCTGTCTCATTGGGCCACTGGGAAAGGAGGGGGGGGTGGGGGAGAAGGTGCTTTGAAGGTTTTATTTTACCTCTCATTATCCTACTCTGATTTTGTTAGAAATAAATTCAATTAATATCCCTAATTTGAGTCTGTTTTTCCCATGACAGAATTTGGTGAATGATCTCTCTATTCTTATCTCAACTCATGAACACATTGTTAAATATTTTCTCCCCCATCCAGCTGCAAAGGGGAGTGATAGGCTTTAGTGGATGTCTGGCATGCAGCCAGGGTCAGCCCACTACAGTTTCTAACTTGGATGCCTCAGAAACTTAGCATGAATAAATATTTTTAAGTGTTTCCAGTCTCTTTCTTCCTGATGTGAATAATTACTATTCTTTGAAATAATTTAATACAAAGGGTGAATAAGATAGGTCTTGTCTAAAGTAGCCTGAAAACCAAATAGTGTTTTCTGTTTAGTCAGAAAGAATATGTTTTAGATCTTGGCTTGAATAATCATGATGTCATATTAGCCAGAAAAGACCTTTGGGAAGAATAATTCAGCAGAGAATACAGTTAACATTTGTAAGTGCTGAAAAAACCCATGTCTTGAAATGAAAATGTTTCAACTGTAAAGACTTCTATTGCTATTCAATATTCAAACGGACAACCAGAGTGTGGAATGTGCTCATCAGAAACAGAGAACAGTGTCTCATGTGATGAAAAGCCCTTTAAAGAATTACTTAGTTGATGAAAAGACAAGAAATTTATGTTTTTAATGTAAAAATTGTGACAATAAAATCCAATTATATTCATTGCCTTTAATTTCAAAGGTGGACCAAGTGGGAAGAATGTAAGTTTTACACTAGACATGCCAGAAGTAACATACTTAACACAAGACAGCCCATACACTCAAATTCATTGGTGTTATATAGAGAATCTAACAGAATAGTACCTTCGGACCCTTTGTTGATGTTCATCAGCCTCCTTATGGATGCTGAAACATTTTTTTAAGAGTTTCTGCTTAAGGATACATTCATTAAACAGAATAACTTTGGTATTGTCTCAAGCATGTTTTACCACTGAACTCAAACTAGAGAGTAGCTTGTATTAATGATACCTAGCTTTTGAAAAAGCAACAGCTTTTTTGAACCGTATGGATATACCCCTTTTCAAATGCTTGCATGTTATCTAGTTGTTTGAAAAATCAGTGAGGGGAGAATGATACTTTTAAAGGACAATTCACCAGATCTATCATACTCCTATATTTTAGAAGGAGGTTTAACATCCTATAAAAGTAGTTCTAGAAGTAGATATTTCTCTTGACTACTACTGAGAAAACCCGTTCCGAATGGCTTAGAATTAAATATCTGTTTTTTAGATGACCCAATTAGGCATTTGGAATTATTCCATTAGCCTTAATTTTATTCACACTGTAGTGCTACAGACAGTTATCCTGTGGCCTTGGATATTCCAGAAAAGTAAAAAAGTTATCCAATACAAGTAGGATAAATTCCTCAGTGTTTTAAAGGTATCCATTTGATGTAAATTTCAGTAGAGTTTATTCAACATTTCAGTATATATTTTGAGATTTCATTTCTCACCAAACGCCCCAATCTGAAGCAGAAAATGCTCACTGAAATTCTGAGAACTACACGCACTAGACCGGGAAGCATGTTAACACGAATGAACACATCAACTGTTATCTGTGATCTTTATCTGTATTATCTCATATTTTATGTTAGAAGTGTTAGAATCATTGTTTTCCTCATAAACCCTGTTTCATGAAAATGAAGGTATCTGTGATATATGCCAGAGACCTTTTCTAACTGGTGAAATACTAAGAACTGTGCAGTGTTTTAGCTGAGTTATGACAACCTATACCAGTCCTGAAGGCCATTTGGTGTCTAAATTTCTGACAAAAGAGGCAACACATCTGTGCTGGCTTACAAAACTACTGGTTTGCTCAAGGATAGCAAGCACAGAAAATTGTGAAGAAATGGCAATCTTTCAGGACAAGTTATAGAAAATTTTGTCCACGCTAAAAAAAAAATATAAGAAGATCCATTTCCTTGACAAGAATACTAAAATAGTCCTAAGAGTATTCCTGAAGACAACAGGAGCGTGTCTATTTGTTAAAGAGATGTAAATTGGTAGGTATAATTTTTCCAATGCTGTTGACACATAAATGAAGAGATGTTTCAAGCCTAAACTTCAAGCTGTGAAGCAAGTACTCTGTAACTGCAGACAGATGTTTTGGTTTACTGACTACTTTCTGAGTGTTGCTTCCAAAATTATAGTAGAAAAAAAGGAAATAAAAGTATTCTGAAGAAGGCTGTCAGTGCTCTTGGACAAAGTTGTTGAAAATGAGTTCCTCACAGATTCAATACGTTCATATCGTTAATAAACAGCTCATAGACTCGCATGTTTATTTTTTTTTGGACAAGAACAACTTAATTGTGGCCATTCCTATATACATTTCTTGCCAATTTGTGAAAGCACAAATGCTAATATACCACTAACTGGTTTCCTTCTGGCTCTTTTTTCTATCTTAGTTCACTCTCCTGCTCTGAACTCTGTAGTACTAGTTAAGGTGCACTAAAAGGCTTTTCAAACTAGTAGTCAAAGACTGCTTATCTACATATCTGCCGTATGCTACCCATATCTCCATGTTTCTGTGAGTGAAAGAGTCTTATTACTGTGGCATAAGCATTTGGCACAACAGGAGTGCATTGAAACAGATGTTGGTTAGATTAAACTAGATTTAATATGGTCCTTGAACATTTTTCTTACAACTGATACAGTACTCCCAAAGGTACCAAGTTTGCCTGCACAAAACTACAGACTGAGCAATGTACTCTAAGTAAGAACTATTGGAGGATTCACTAACAAACCACACAATTCTGGATAAAATACTTGTGTAGATAAAATCTGTATATATTATTTGTCTCACTGAAAATCTGTTTTTATATAGCTGAAAAATGCTTATGAATTGAAACAGGGAGAGATAAGAATTTTCCTTTAAGGTCAGTCTCACTGATTGCATCCACGAGAGATATTGTATATAGGTGAATTCACAAATATTAGCAGAAAAGTACCTTCTTTAGAATAAAGAGAAAATACGGATGCAATTTAGCTTGGGAAGGGTGTCTGAGAAGGAGTTTTTATGATTCCAGTTTTGAATTTCAGTTGTCCATACACTCTTTGGGCAGTTTTAACTATATCTAGCAAAGGTTTACCATTCTTCTGTAGAATTTAACATTATCCCATAGAATTGCAGAGAAATTAACAATTAGAGCATGAGTGCTAATATTCGTAACCTTAGAGTGTCAGAAAATTTGGTTTTTGAATGCTGAAATGAATATAAAATCACAAAGATTTTCACTATTTCACTATTTAAGTACTTGATTGAACTGTTGTTCTTATTTTTTAAGGAACTTTACAAATAAATCTAAATGAAAATATGACTCCTTAAAATGTGCTTTCAAAAATGTTTTAGGATGTTTTTGAAAGCAGAAACTGCATTATTCTCTTTTTCAATCAAAAGAATAATTTCTTATGGCAGAAAGTACTTCTATTGTCAGACTGCAAAGTTGGAAGCTTCTTAGTTGAATGTTAATTCATCTTTTTATTAATTGTAGACTACATTTATCAGTTCACAGCTCTTCATAATTAAATGTAGAGATAAGAATATGTTTTTTATCACACTGCTGATTTGTTTCAGTATTCACAAATTAGAAGTTAACCAAAAAGCAAATGGAAGACTGGACTAGATTTTTCCATGACATTCTGAAACTTCACCTTAATTGAAGCTAAAACTTTTATTTCACTTCATTTGGGTCTGATGCTTTAAAATCGTTCCTAGAAATAAAGTCTTTAAAGAAAGAGAGTGTGATAAAAAATGTGATTAAAAAAAACCCTTAATGTAAGGTCACTGAGATAATTTTTGTTCCTGTTTTTTGATATCTGATAGCTTTGAGGACTTTGTTTCTTTTGGGAAACTCCTAAATCCAGTTTGTCTTCTGCAGCTTCAGCTTTCTGCAGACAGTTAAGCTATGTTTTCCACAATACTACCATAATATTTTGCTCTCTTAAAAATGCTTCTAGAGTAACACAGAAACTTTGTTCTACTTTAAGTCATTTAAGTAATAGTTTTAATCTTGAAATGCAAATGAGGTATCTCAGACACCACTTGAACTCATTAACAGACCTGTGAAATATGATTCTTGATCCACTGATGGAGGTGTAATATAATAACACCATGTTTTTAACCTCTGCTTCCATTAAGCAGTGATATATTTTAATGAAAATGCAAGCTAATGGAAATTTCTAATACAAGAAAGCAAGAAACATTCAACAGAACTGCTTCTTTTCACAGTCCATTTCAGTGATTTTGGCTAGTATATATTCTGAGCAAGTTTAAAAACCTTTAATATTTCATAACATGGAAATTAGATTTTTTATATATGAAAAAGTTAAATATTTTGAGCAAAATTATATTTTATTCTTGCATTCTCTGAATTGTCTTTGACCATCGAGTAGCTGAGTTGAACTAAAACACAAAGCCAACAAAAAATGATAAAAGTAGTAGTTATTTTGCTCTATATTTAAAAACTCGAATGACATTAGTCAATGATAGCTTTTTAGTGCTCTAAACAGCTTGTAGCTTAAAGTTTTGGCCACAGATGTAAATGGGATCTTGTAAATGCCAATCGGGAGCCGCAGGAAAATCAGACACTGCAGTAAGTTTGGAATTGAAGATTTGCTTCTGTTCGTCTATCAACAGACCCTTATGCATACCTCAAGCATGTTGCTTCTTCTAAAAATCACAATGTCAGTAAAAATTATGACATAGTTTGAGCTCCTAAGTTATGTACTGCATGGTAAAACATGCAAAGGAAATATAATGATGTTTGCATTTCATGAAGCTGTAGTGCCAAAAGTGAACCTGTATTCAAGCTAACTGTGAATTTTATGTAAAAAAAAATTATTATTTATTAGACCTGCCATTCAATACTATCTCATCAAGCAATGCAGAGATATCAGTATATCTCCTCTGACCATTCTTTCCGCCAACATTCTTTTTAAAGATAACAAGAACCTCTGTTTGGCCTTCATGTTCATTTTTCAGCAAAACACATTCAGTTCCAGATATGCTATTCTGTTAAATGTCATTCTTTAATTATCAGACTCAATGCCTAGCATTTCACTGACAGCATCAGCCATCATAGTGTAATTTACTGCATCCAGAATTGCACAGTGAATTTGTATTCATTAGCAGAGAAAAAAAAAAGACATACTGAACTAGCCAAATCAAATACAGATGGCTGGCCAACCATACAATTAAAAGTGATAAGCATGGCAGACTTTGGTGTTTACCCTTCACTTCCATCTACTCTTTGAATTGAAGAGTGGATATTAGCTAAGTAGTTGATAAATGGTGTCTGATCTGAAAACCATTATACTAGCACATCAATATATTCCTTTCAGACTAATTCAATACAGAGTGTTACAATAATGTAACGTCAGGCATTAGGTGTTATGCAAGAAAATTCATTCTGGGTACATTCTGTGACTGTACATAGGCAACATATGATCCAAATATTTGGCAGGTGGAAGTGAATCTTGTGAATTACTCATGAACAGTTTAAATCCTTGAACTATTTATTATCTGCTTAGTACAACTCTATTTAAGCAGCAAATGTAATTTTCTTTTTGGGGAAGGCATCAAAGGAAGTTTTGTGACTATAAGTAGGGGCTTGGTTGCCTGGCTGCTGTTGTGTGTATAAACTTTGTATCTATAGGAAGAAATATTCAATCACAATCTAATTTTTAAAGGAAATGTCTTTTATTTTTACTTTCATGGCCTATGAAATTTTTTTATCCCTAAAATTATTACATTCAGCATCATAGATTTTTGTTCCTAATTTCTGTGAAATTTTACACTGAAATAGCAGTGATGAAGAAAAATAAAAAAAAAGTAGATGTAGTTTCATATGGGTTTTTTATTTAGTTTACATTGGTCATTGGACTAGCCTGAGACAACTAGTGACACATGTAACATAAAGATATTGAAGAGGTGTATTAAGTTATGTCCTAGTACCAATATTTCTTGTATAAACATGCCATACATGTTAGACTTATAAATATCAGTGTTTCGATTTAGAATTTAAGGGTTTTCTTACTGAAAATCCAACATGTATGCATGATCCCTCTGTGAAACTGTATCTACTTTATCGACAAGAAGTCAATGTTGACAATAACACTATCCCCAGTGATGCAAAATTATTAAAGAAGTCAGTAAAGTTCTTGCTCTCTGTTATACTATAATCAATGGCCTCAATCTAGAAAGACTCTTATCTATGTATACATTTTTATGTATATACATTGTAGTCACACCTTTGTTAAAGTCACAGGGCAAAACCTAACAGACAGCTTGGACTTTTTCACAGGTGAAACACAATACAAATAACCTTTAATACTGCATATTGCAAAAGTCCAAAATGTCTTTGGAAAATTAAGCTCTTATGCATGATTTTACACAAAGGTCAGTTTGTAAAATTTACCCTTTGCATTCAAATTTATTTTTTTTTTTAATCATAGAATCATGAAGGTTGGAAAAAACCCTCTGAGACGAACCATTAACCTAACACTGACTGGTCCACTAAATTAATTACGTGACCCTATGTCAAGGTCTTTTTTATCACAATAAATGAGGGAACTTCTTTGGCTAGAGGCTTTACTTCTAGGGACTGTTTTAAGGCAACAGACCCAAATCAATCCTACATGTGCAATACTTACATAGATCTTACATAGATTAAATCTCTTAGGTTAAATGGTTTCATGGTAGTAAAACATTACACTAAGGACTGATGATTTCGATTTGCCTGTCATAAAAAATAAGATATCAGAATGAAACTGATGGGAAATAGTCCTCATTTATGTTCTGATTCTATTGAAGTTTGCTGTAAATGGGAGAAAATCTTTCATTATCAATTAAGGCCAGTATAAGAATATGTTGACAGCCTCTTCAGAAAAATAGTATATTAAATTCACTGTGGTTATATGTTCACCTAGTGAATGAGAAATCTTCTGGAGTGATAGACACCTGAATCTTTGGGTAAGACTTGTATCATGCCCCTCATCTGGGATAACCATGCAGACTGGATGCACAGAATCATAGAATCATAGACTCACAGAAACAGAATCATAGAATGGTTTGGGATTAATAGCTTCACATGTTATAAAAAGTTTCATTTATTTTAAAACACAGATGACTAAAGAGATTATGTCATTACCACACAATGCTTTCACATATGAGAAGTGAAAATACAGTGCCTTCCTGTGCCTTAGGAGTTTCAAACAGACTAACAGACAAGAGACTGTCTGAATTGGAAAGTGGTGAAGAGTATACTACATTTCCCCAGATAGATAAAGTGATAGCATTTTCTGTAGGAAAAAAATTGTGATGGACAGAAAAAGAATAGGAAAGATCTGTCTCAGAGTAATTGTATAGAGTGCTCATCTGGGAAACAGGCTAATCATCTGTATTTCAAATTGCTCTAGGAACAGTACACATTATTAAATATTTTTTCTAAGCAAATCTATTTCAAGTTGGAGACAATGCCTATGATTACTTTTGAGTGTTGGGGGCTGTTTTTAAATGTATTATAAATAATAGAGGGTTTCTTTTCTGATGGAAATTAGCACTCTTCATTCCTCCTAGGTATTATTTCCCCTTTGATATGAAAATTTATAAAACATAGGAATCAGTAAAATGAAGGGCTCAAGAAGACCTCGTGTTATTTTAGTTTAACCCATTGACAGTAAGGTTGGTTGGTTGGACCTAGATAAAAATCTCAACAACTTTTTGAATTGACATTTGGACATCTTGGTATGTGTCCCTTTGACTGAAGTGTTCTGACAATGCAGCTTTTTGGCCTACCACGCGGTAATTAAGTAAATGATTATTTTTCTTCCTTCTGGGCTTGTGGTCAGCAGCAAACTTTTTATGCTCAAAAGTCTGTCAAGTTTTCACAGCAATATGATTACCCTATTGTTTTTAGATGTTTATTAACCCATTCGGGTAAACGATAAATTACATTTGCTTGTAAATTAAAGACTGTAAATTACAACGCCACCCGCGTCAGCGCCACCCGCGCTTTTCGCCCGTCGGAGTTCTTAATGAGAGAGATGGGACTTTTCGTAATCATCCACAGTTTATTGCTTAAAATAACAAACAAGGCATCAGTCTCTGAGGCGTGAGATTTAGCTACAAGCTGCCATGACCAGGAATAGTCACAGGATTTACCAGACAATTTATAACTTTCTAATCCAATAGACACTTAAAACGAAACTTTGTTCTGATTTTCTGACCTATCACCTCTGGTAATTTCTACTGCACTGCGGTGGCCTCTTGACCAATAATAAATCCTGTCACGTACACTTATATATTTCTATTGTTACATCTAAATCCTTAACCTATTACTGTAAAATTACATTATTATACTTAAAACCCTTTAACTATAACACCCAATACATTTTCTCACTTATAACTACAGAAACTCAGGCTTGTAATTCTCTTGTTTAAGGTCCATAAATCTCTGTCAATTAAGCTAGATCTAGTTTCTTCCAGGGCTGCAAGTCAAACCCCTCACTATCTGTAGGAGCTTTTACCCCTGCGTTTCTTACAAAAGACATTATCAAGGCCTTATTTTTATTCAAATTTTCAGACTTCATTTTTTTCTGAGAGTTTGGTTTAGAGAAGTGCAATACAAATGTTTGTCTACCAAACAAAAGTAGGAGATTCACATACATATAGGTAGAGAAAAGGATATTAAATTATTATGATAATAATATAATGAAGAAAACATTTCTCTCCTACATCAATGCATAAAGGCATTTCAAATACAAATGCATTGCAAATATTCAGAGAATTTAAAGTCAGTAATCCTGTATCGTGTAGGTTCTGCGTGTTTCATATTTTGAAGATAGGTAGCATTTCCTGCTCATAAACAACTTTTTAGAGAAACAAATTTTGAACGTGAGCCGGGTATTACCTCATTTGAAATTACCATTAATAAGAGAACAGCTGAGTTTTGTATAAGAACCAGAGGTACTCTGACAGTGTGAGACCCTATGAAAAGAACTAACAATTGCTTCTGGTTGGTTTGTGAACTGAGGAAGACCCTGATGAGATTGAATTGCTGCATTTGAGGGCTGTAAGAAAACTGTTACTGCAAGATGGTTATCCAGCCCGTGTAAATGGAAATACAGGATTTCAGTTCAGATAGACATGCCTCCTTTCTGATAAGGAACAATGCTTAAAGAAGAAAAAGTGTTACTGAAGGATGCATCTTGTGAGTAATTGCAACCAACAACAACCTGATCCCTCAAGTGCCTCTACATCAGAATGAAGATGAGTTCACTGTGCACCTACTTTTTACAATCCTGTTGCATTTTAAAAAATCAGTTTGTTCCTGATGTTGAGTTTAAAAGCTCTATGGAATGAAAAGAAAAATAAAAAAAAGAAGAAGAGAAAATGCATACTCATTTACTTGTGACACAGAAAAGAAAAGAATGCTTTTGTGTTATTCTATTTTAAGATTCAGGAGAGTCTATTCTGACATTTTGGTTGAAAGAGTCATGCTGTGGTGGAAGAGTATAGGATCCAATCAAAAGACGATCAGGAGGAAATTGATGTATCATGGGAACATGAGTGAACATGAATTCATAAAAGAAATATTTTCATGCTGAAATGGTGTAACAGTTTAAAAAATTCCATTAATAACTCCAAAGTTAAAACTAGTCAGCAAATATTTTGGAACACCAGATAGGCATCAAAAGAAATTTGCTAAAATATCTTTTCAGTTATACCAAGAAAAAACATTAGACATTCTTTGACAATAAGTTTCCATTGTGTTCTACTTTTGAGCAGCAAACCAAATTTTGAGGAAAACAAGAGTTTCAGGATCTGGTGAACTTTGATTCAGATTTATAAACAAGAACTACATTTGGTGAAATTTATTCAATGCTGATTTTTAAATATTGACCAGTCTATTTTGTATGACAGCTGTATGTTAATGTACATAGACATTTTAATCCAACATATCTATTTGTCTGTCCATCTGTCTCTCTCTCCCTCTCCATCCACACCCTCATTACTAAGTCCATCCTACTCAAGTATTTCA
Source organism: Dicrurus megarhynchus (assembly GCA_013399195.1). Taxonomy (NCBI): domain Eukaryota; kingdom Metazoa; phylum Chordata; class Aves; order Passeriformes; family Dicruridae; genus Dicrurus; species Dicrurus megarhynchus. The sequence goes on along the minus strand of VXAD01000867.1, from coordinate 328,474 downwards.
CTGGACTAATATTTTGTACTATAAACTTCTCATTCCATTGAAACTCTGAGTGAGATGTAACAGTTAGTTTCATGCACACTTTATGATCCCCTCTTTCCATTCATATGTCATTCAGTTGCATCTATTACATTTAGCAGAATATTAAAAGAAATAGTATTACTACAAAAAATAATTACCCTCTGGGCTCAAATTGTGCAGGCATGCTTCAGAAGCCCTATAGGGACAATTTTTTTTTTTTTAGATTTAGGTTTTTCTACAAGTTAAGTGCACATATATTATCAAAAGAAATATGGAGATGAGAAAAAAAATTGGGTTACACTGTAAAAAATACATGTAACTTCAAATATTCCTAATCCTTGATATAACAGCTATATTTTCTAGTTAATAAATACCTTTGGTTTTCTTATATGTGTGTAAATTTGCACTTCAGTGTATCTAGGTCCATCCAGGAAAATCTCCCATTGAGCCACTGTCATCGTTTGGCACTGGCCCAATGCCAGGCACCCACGAGAGTTCCTTGCTCACCCTCCCCTGCCACAGCTGGGAAGAGGAGAGAAAGAAAAAAAATTCATGACAGCTTCACGAGTTGAGATAAGGACTGGGAGAAAAACACTTCAAGGGCAAAAGAGGCTCAACTTAAAGTTACAAAGTGAATTTATTACTAACGGAATCAGAGGAGGATAATGAGAAGTAAAATAAGCCCTTAAAAACACCTTTTCCCACCAGCCCCTCCCTCCTTCCCACCACCAGCACAGGGAGACAGGGCATGGGGGTTTGGTCAGTTCATCACCTGAGATTTTCTTCTGCTGCTCAGGGAGAGGAGTCTTCCCCTGTGAGACCGTGGGGTCCCTCCCACGGGAGACAGTTCTCCGTGAACTTCTCCAGTGGGGCTCCACTCTCAGGAGCAGCAGCCACACCGCCCCTGCTGCAGCGTGAGCCCCTCCCACGGGCACACAGCCCTCCCAAAACTGCTGTGCCATGGGTCTCTCTTCTATGGCGACACTGTCCTCCCAAAACTGCTGCGCCGTGGGTCACTCTTCCACGGGGTGCAGCCCTCCAAGGACAGGCTGCTCCAGCCTGGAAGCAGGGCCCTCTCTCTCCACCGGGTCTCCCACTGGATCACAGCCTCCTCCAGGCATCCACCCGCTCTGGCACGGGCACCTCCCCCGCGGGCTGTGGGTGGATCTCTGCATGCCCCGTGGATCCCCGTGGGCTGTGGGTGGATCTCTGCATGCCCCGTGGATCCCCGTGGGCTGTGGGTGGATCTCTGCATGCCCCGTGGATCCCCATGGGCTGCGGGTGGATCTCTGCATGCCCCGTGGATCCCCACGGGCTGTGGGTGGATCTCTGCATGCCCTGTGGATCCCCATGGGCTGCAGGGGCACAGCTGCTTCACCACGGCCTGCAGAGGCATCTCTGCTCCAGTGCCTGCAGCACCTCCTCCTGCACTGACCTTGGTGTTGCCATGTGGTTTCCCTCACATGTTCTCACCGCCTCCTCTTCTCTGACTAGAAGAAAAACTGTGTGCCCTTTTGTTTGGATTTTCTTCTTAAATATGTTATCACAGAGGTGTTACCAACCTCTCTCATTGGCCCAGTGTTGGCTAGCAAGCATGTCCATCTTCAGAGAGCCATCAGAGATTGGCTCTGCTGGACATGGTGAAAACTTCCAGAAGGTTTTCACAGGAGCCACCTCTATGGCCCCCCTGCTACCAAAAACCAGGCTGTGCAAAACCAATACAGCCACTGATACTTCAAGAATCATGTACTCGTACTAAAAGAGTCACATACTTAATATATACGCTTACAAAGAAGTCTTACCCACGGGTTGAATCCTTCACTGCAAAATTTCCGAATGAAGTTTACGAAATATTTCACAATGCTATGAGAATTCTAATGAAGTATGAAGGTGTTTAACTTATCATAAATCATAGTTCAGTTCTGTCATACAACTTTCCCTAAAGCTCTGAATGCAGTATTGCATGTACTATGAACATATTAAACTAGCATTATCTTCCTATGGGCAAAATTAAAGCAGTTCTTCTAATTTGTGGCATACAAATCCATTCACTGTTTCTGACAGTTGTAAGAGAAATAAAGGTCAATTCGTACCCTGTGGTACCTGTATTAACTCAATTTTGCCATTTGAAAAGTACATTTAATCAAACTTTTAAAAGTTATGGCTTTATAAATGGCTATTTATTTCTGCCCTTTGATTTGTAATTTGCATTACTTTTTTTACCCACTTCATCATGTGCATAATTATCTATCCAACTCAAAAATTGTGAACAGTTTTTGAAGAAGTTCTGGTCTTAAACAGAGTTGAGGTCTTGTTGGTTTTTCTCTATGCTTTTTCCAATACTTTAGTAAAACATCAAGGTTTACCTCCACTTTTCCTTGAAATTCTTCTTGGAGAATTACTTACTGTGCAACAAACACATGCACAAAAAAAAACCCCTGAATATTTTCTTCTGGCCTCAGAATGCTTAGCTATCTGAGAAAAACATGCATGGGTAGTGAATTTAAAGTTGACCTTTGAACACTGAAGCCACTTTTAGGTTGAGATTTTTATCTGCTAATTATAGTTTATACGTCTCAGTATACAGAGATGTAGACAGAGAAATATAGCAATGATAGAAACAAGGAGAGTTTACTTGAAATATAATGACTGTTAAGAACAATTAATGAGGGGTGTTGCTCACAGACCCAATTAGAGTCAGAATATTATTTAGAAAGGAAAAAAACTGAAAGCAGGTAGGAAATACAAGCTAAAAGTTAGATAAATCCTCGTAGCCAGCTGATCTTATCTTAAGGTTAAACTATCAAGCACTTCCAGAATGGTTTAGAAAGTTCTGAAGTTTGATAAAATAGAATAAAAATAAATAATAACTTGTTTTAAAAAAAAATTAAGGTAAAAGATATTATCAAATTGGGGTTTTTTTCTGTATTTCATAACAAAAATTTTTAATAGTTATTTGGATGGAGGAAAAAACATCCATTTGGGTAGATAAATAAAACAGGACATGGGAATCATAGACCACACATTGTAGACTACATGTGAATCTTGAAGTCAGAATGAGAATCTTGGAACAGTTCAGCTCTTTCCCAGTTAGATAAAAAAAATGATGAAATATTCTGGCCCTCTGCAGCATATGCTTCGTAAACCGTTACCTTTACTTATGTTGTTACGTTTGGGATACATCTCTCTTATTTATGATGTATCCAGATTATGTTCCATGTAACTATATCCTTTTCTCATATAATCTATTAGTGATATTTCCTACATTTTTTAGGGATCTTTTTAAGCTTTACATGGTGTCAGGATGACAATCCTGAGATAATTTCTCTTCATCCAAGGAACAACATATCAAATACCCTAATAACTGAAGAAAAACCTCTGCCTTCAAAGCTGTAGACTTGGGACCTCCATGTGGATGCAAACTACGATACTCTTGGACAAGTTTTTTGCTGAGACTTTAGCTTTATGATAGTAAGGATGATAAACGAACTTAGCACACATAACCCCAGGTAAGTAGCTATTCAAGTCCTACTGGTAAAATTTGCCAAAATTTCTGAATCTGACAGTATCTTATATTAATTTCTGTTCTATATTTCTTCTTGTTTTTCATTCTGCCTCTGATTCTCTCTGGTTCTTGTACTCAGAGTTTAGATTAAAAGGCAGGAGACACTGGTATTTCTTTGGACTTAGATGTTTATTATTTTCTTATCTATGGTACAACTGCACAGAGTGTGCCTCTTTGTTAACACGGTAGAAAATGGCCCTGAGTTGTCTCTTCCAAGGTCATTTAAAGCCCAATTAATCCAATTACAAAATGTTAAGTAAATTGTTTTTACTTATAACCCAATAACTAACTATTCATGGCCTGCACTGCGGGTTTTTTGACCCAATACCAGAAAACCTAGATTTGTGAAGAAGAAAGAAGAAAGAAGTAAAAACCCACACCCAAAATCCTCCATCTTGTGACTATATTCCATAAACCTAAATTCTACATTTCTACATATTTCACCCAGTGATAGAACTTTTAATTATACAGCAACAACCTCAGTGGTATCACACAATTTGGGAAGTCTTTCCCAAGGTCTTAGGTCAAATGGAATGTGCTTTTGAGGATCATTGCTTGTCAGAACTGAAAGATTGAAATTCTCAGAACTCAGAGTTCCAACATCTTAGAAGGCCAATGCTTCTGACTGCAGGTCATCAGCATGGTGATATGATGTTGGTTCCAGCAGCATGAACAAGCAACTGTAGCTACTGCTGTAACGAGGCTGTACTTCATCACATTCAACAGAACCAAAAAGCATTGAGTGGAGAGCACCATCCTAGCAGTATAACAAGACTGCATAAAGTCAGTACAGTTACCCAGACCAGTGTCAAATGAACCTCAACCCTGCTTGCAGTACCTGGACAGCCATGCTTGCTGTCAGGACAAACAAAAAAAGCTGTCCTGTACCCCAAAAACTAGAAAAGAAAGAGTAAATACAAGAGAGCTAGACAGTGATTCAGTGGATAGAATGGCATCACTGGAATCAGTCTTGCTGCACTTAGAAATGATAAACCACTCAGACTGTATTTTGGAGCCCTTGCTAACAGCAAAGACTACAGAAACTTTATCAGGAGAGACGTCACCTACTGCTATCATTTGTTATATTGCCAGGATGAAGAAAATGTTAAAGGAAAACAAGAAAATGGCCATGAGCTACTGTGTGTATGGCTGCAAGGATCATGATTTGTTTGTTTTTTATTGTTTAGCTTTAGTACATATTCAAGGTTGTATTTGTCACTGAAAACAGTTAGAAAGCAGTACTTGCAATTGGAAGAGTTTCCTTCAGCCATAATTTTCTAAGCAGTCCTCTGTATTCTTGTTTATATATACAAGGTGAGGTCTTTGCTGTTCATAAAGTGGGTGTGATAGTAACAAGAAAAAAAAAAATCCTTGTTTTATAATAACTGTAGGCTTCAAACCTTGCTGTGCTTGAATATTATGACTGCTTTCTGCCTATACCTATGTATGTACGTGTGGTGATGGAATATAATTTTAAGTTATGAAATTCAGGCTCCTCTTACATTCAGATGAGATCACTGCAAAGTAGTCTCTTCCTTTCATCTTCAAAAATCTGTTCTATTTGCACATTCTTTCCAAGCATAAAGAAAGACTTGATAAAGAACTGAGAGTTCTAATTTTATTATGAATAATTTTATTAATGGATCTTCTAATCTTATTTTTAATGTTTATTGGTTTGCTGTGATTTTAGCAAAATATAGTTGGGTCTTTGCATGTAGTGTCCTGTCTGGTACCCCCCGATGCTGCCCCCTCCATCATTACATTCCCCCAGTTGTCATCACCCCCACCCCATCCCCTTGCCTGCCTTTCCACCATCTCTGATCAGGGCTTTGAAGAGGTTTGTACAGTATTCCACAGATAGTACCATCTACTGTCACAAAACACATGGATGTGACCTTTCACATCCTGAGAAAGGGATAATTTCTTCCTATTCCTGTGCCTCATCAGCACTGACTTTAGACGAGGTTACTCATGCTTTGTCCACCCAGCTCTCAGAAGCCTCTAAAGACAGTTTACACAAATGCCTTGCTAACTTGTTCCAATGCTTGCTCTTTTCATAGTGAATTTTTGCCCCTGTGTTTAGTCTGAACTTCCCCTGTCACCCTCTTAGGGTTTTGGACACTGATCCACTTCTCATGTATGTGGGTAAATGGCCTGGCTCTAACATCTTGATGATCTCTGTGTAGGTATTTGAAGGTTGCAATTAGGTCCTGACCATCCCAGGTGGCTGAATTCCAGTTTATGAATATTTTTCTTTTATTTGGGTTGCAAAACTGGACATAGCATTCCAGACAGAGTCAAGCACAGTCAAACATGATTTATCTCAATGAATTTATGCTGGCTATTTCCAATCACTTTTCATCTGTCAGTAAAAAAGTGAAGGGGAGAAAGACAAGATAGGCACAAAATTACCTTTTTTTTAAAATAGAAAGAAGCATAAAAAGAACCATTTTCAAACTCAGTTTCCATATCCAGAGGAAATAGGACCAGTTTTAAGAAATCCGGTTTGATGATTTCTCTTTACATAAAGAATAAAAGAAATTTCAGGCGGGAGATACTGAGAAGTATTTCCATACCAGTAAAGTCAGGAAACAAATATTCACACTCCCTGGGTGATCAAATAGTTGTTCTTTTTTGCAACTAGAAGAAGCTGAATCTGACTCAGAGACAGAGCAGCAACATCCCAAATTCATCTGTTCATCTGAAAGAGAAGTCTGGCTCACTGACACCAAAATTTTTCTGCCATATCTGGGTTGTCCTAGGCTCTAATTTCATATTTATATATACTTTGAGGGATGATGTTATAATGTGCACAGGTAGAGGAAGGTATTATATTCCACAAAGCCTTCTTCACTTGTAAGTATTCCTCTTTTTCAGAAACTTATGCAATGATTATCTTACAGAAAAATGGATTCTTTTCTTACAGAGGAATTTCATGTGTCAGAAACTATGATAATAATTATTTACTTAAATCTTTATCCAATTCCATAGCTCAGTCATGCAGCAAGTAGGTATCATTATAGACCTACCTTTTTGCATGCTTGGCTTAGTAATTCTTTTTCCCTGAAATTAGAATGAAATATTGAGATGAAAAAGAAATGTTTTGGCGAAGTGTGAAGAAAACTGATCATAATACTTTTAATGATAGATAATTTTTTTAAACAATATTGCTTGAAATAGTAATTTGTCTCTAATACAGTCTTAGAAATATTTTGCTTATATTTTGCGTATAATTGAAACAATGAACAAAATTCTCAGCCAGTAATCCATAGACCCAATACACTTCTTCACAAATAATTGTTATAATTTTTAAAGTGTTTAACATAGGGCATCAGAGTATTGCTATGTCTTTTGGTGTATTTAATCCATTATTTAGTTTTCTTAAAACCATGGACACATAATAAAGTAAAAATTTTCAGATCACACTCCTTGTGTATATCTTGCTATTTTGGACCTCTTCTTGCTTCATTACAGAAAGAACAATACATGATCAAAGTGGTGAATCATTCTCAGGTCCTTTCTGGGATCAAACAAATTGTTTGAATTAATAGTTGGGAGACTGGCAAAACCTGCACAGAATTGAGTCATTAGATGTGGTCAAAATCTCTGCAATAAGAATAATGCACAGGACCACACAAAACCATCTTCCATCCTCAAGCCTCAGAGCCTTGAGAGGAGACTTTTGGGGTTTTGCTTCAAAGACAGGAACAGAGTACTGGCAAAGTTGCTTACTTGGTTCAAAGAGATTTATTTGCTTGCTTTTCATATTTTCACTGAAAGAGGAAGACATTCCTCTATGAAACTTGATCTGGACTAAAATTTTAGTGTTGTCATTCCTTTATTGGCTGAACATGAATTTGATAGTTTCAGTTGCATTTTAAAGTCATAAATATTTAATCTCTCAACAATGCAGCAGAGTGATAACTTTGTCCTTGTAGAGAGCTAGTCTAACAACATCTTTACAAAGTTGTGTTCAATTATGTCTCTTTTTTAAAGACATTATTTTGATGCATCGCTTTTATGGATAAGACACAAAATTCTGTTTAAAAATATTCCAAACACTATTGTTGCATAAGCACTTTCAGCCTAAGGGCTGTCTTTTACATGAGTGCCAGAGACTCAACCCAAATGCTTTTCAAGATTTACTTTCTTTAACATTTTATTTCTATTTTCTGTTATAAAAAAAAATGTTTCATGATTTCCAGGTACATTTCTAATCCTCCTATTAGACTATATATTCTACACTAGGCTTGATTACTTTAGCAATAGGAACCAATTTTTTATATTGGTAAATACACACTTACTAGCCACATGGCAAAGTTATAGGATATTTATACTCGGAGGGAACATTTCAGAGAAATAATTTCCTTGGATTACTCTCTGAACACTTAAATAATTAAGAAGGGAAAACCATTTCTGATTTTTAAAGCTTATTTAAAATTTTAGAATTTTAAAAGGGAGAAAAAAATCAGTTAATATGGAGCATTAACTGCAGCCTTTCCTTTTCATGCAGGAGGAGATTGAAGAAAAGTAACATAGATCCTCTTTCCTGTCTTCCTGACCTGGTGCTTGCAATAGAAGAAGAAAATTGAGAACTTTCAGACAATTTCCCTATAAATAATTTATTTGTCACTGCATAAGAATTATTTCATTTTTTTTCCTAGCTACCATGAGTTTAGAAATAATACTTTTTTCCCAAAAGCATACATACAATTTCTAGAATGTTACTGCTAAGGTCCCAACAGTGTTATTATGACCCCCAAGTAACACTGAGTTTTATTTTTTAAAAAAAGCAAAATCCTGTAATGTGTAGTAACTTATGAATACCTATTTTATTCTACTTACGGATAGATAAACTTTTTTTGCAAAGATGCTCTATCAGTGTTTAAAAAATTTGATTCTTCATCTCATGAAATTTTATGGAAAATGTTTCTGGAAAATATCCTTAGTATTATTGTTTTAGTATCAGCTGATAGGTTTAAGTCTGTTTTTCACTAAACTTTATCAAAATTCTTTATCAAAATTGCATGTCATTGTCACTAGATCAGGCATCTGTTCCTGATGACACACAAGTCATTACCCAGTAACATGTATTTCAATACATTTTGCTCAGGTATCTTCTTTTTAATATTTTTGCTCTGAATAGCTACCTTAAACAGGCCTTCAAGCTGTCACACAAAATCTCACATATCCCACTTCATCTGAGTTTTCTTCTCTCAAAATAATATTTGCTGTGATTATAATTATTTTATCAGGAAGTGTTTACATCTTCCTCATGCAATTCAGGATTAGAGACTACAGAAAATAATTTGTAGATAAAACCATAAAACTTTAAATAAGGTTTGTGGAAGATGAAATTTAATTTTTCTCCTTAAAGAAAGGCAAATTTTTTATAAAATTAAAACCTCTTAAACCTTTTAAATGTGGTTATTTTCTAGATGACTTTTTAAAAAGATAAAACAATTCAAGCCCTTAAGAATCTTTAACCCACAATAAAAATTTAATCTTGTTTCTTCTTTTAACCATTTTAAGCAACTTCCGACTTCTTTTGGTTTTCATATATTACCTATTTTACTTGAATTTAAAATGATATTAAATCTAGATTATATTTTTTAATGAATAATTTAATTATGAAGTAATTTCATATAAATCAGGTTGAAGACCTGGGTTTATATTTCAAATTAGGAAATCATATTTCTTTTCATTTCTTTCTATTCACTTTTCTTTTAACCAAACAAGGACTGTGTATTTATTTGCAAGAGAAAGAAAAAAACTGTTCAGACAGAATGAAATATAGTGATGGGCAAGAATTTTTTAAATTTTTTTTCAGTAAAACTTTCAATGCCTTAATAAACTGCTGTTTTCTGGCCCTTCAGAAGCAACCGTATTTTTCAGTCAAGCTTTAAAGGCTGTTACTTAGTAATTGTTCTTGTCTGATTTATACATCTCAAAAGACAGAAATTGAGAAATAGTTGTCATAATTGACATTTTTAAATTTTGTCATCTAGAATTAAGTTATCTGCTTCAAACAGAAAGCAAATCCATTGCTTGAATCCTCCCTAAGCCCTTGATGTAATCTTTAATTGATAGCTAGAATTTGTGTTGACTTTTGCATGAGTTAATTTCTTGTGGGTTATAGACTAGCCCCTGGTGAGGAGTGTATACACTGTCAGTAGGAATTGAAGGAAGTATAATATTCCAAATTTTAGTTTATATCGTTTTCAAATGAAAACAAAAAATCAGGAAAAATACAACTTACCTCATTTTTCTGTCAGGTGGTCTTATTAGATTACTTATCCTCACACACTTCAAAAAAAAAGTTATATATATAAAGCTCCTCCTTTATTTCTGTGTGCTGAGTGACCAGTTATGGAGTATGTGGTGTTCAAGACAAATTCCATGTTTGTCACGAATTACCTACTTGTTGAGTGTTGCTGTCCTATAGCATAGCAACATACCCCTNGCCAGGCTGGGAACAGCCTGGCCTGCAGATATTAACAGTTGAGAGTTTCTGTTCATAGTTTATTGTACATGTGCTACATATTGTATAGGACAAGATGGGAAGCAGAGAGGAAAAGTGATTTAATTGTCAAGGCTGCTGCATGCTTTGGCAGGTAGGATGAAGAGGAAAGGGAAAAAATCTACTTTTTTTAATTAATGGATGCATGCACAGTAGGGAGAATCTCCAGGATCATCAGTTAGGCAAGTTTACAAGAGCCAAGAGGGCATAAAATGACATATGCTGAATGTGTTGAGGAAAGCAGAGATTGATGCAGAGAGCAGAGCCAAATCTAATCTTATGAAGGGTCAGCAGCTACTCCTACAGACAAGGAAGATGTTATGCTCACGGTAAGAATGTTTGAAGTCCTGAAAGTTGCCAAATCTGTCAGCAAGATGACAGGAGAGACTGAAGGTTGGAAATCTTTATTTTTTAAACCTTGTGTTTAATCAATTTGGTGCAGCAGGTCTGATTTTTACTTTGTTCAGGTTTCTGTTTTGTGTTCTAGTACAACTGTTATATATTGAGAAACTTCTATGCACCACTCAGTGCTAGCTCCTATGATATGTATTGCTATGCTTGTACAAACATATTTTTATAAACACCAGTTTTAGGTGCTATTAAATAAAGAAAATATGAAACTTTATAAATAAAATAATAGTGTCAATATTGAAAGCACAAAAAAAATGCTAATGCTTTTTCATCTATTGCTTCAAAATTCTGTCCTTGTCAAAATGCCTGTGAGGGTTTTAGCCCATAAAACCTTTTATTACAGCAGTGAAAGCAAGCTCCTTCATGCCAAGACGGGAGGCAATGTTAATATCCCATTCTTAGAAAATACTATGTGTCATATTTTAAGCTGTAGTTATACTGTTTCCTTCTTTAAATTAATCCACATAATGTTTAAAAGGAGGAATAAGAAGGGAGGAGGAAATGGAAGAAAAGTTCACCACAGTAATTCAAAGTCTTTCTGGGCTGAATTTAGATTAGCGGTTGGTCTCACTCAAGTTTTCTTTGGCCCATATTCCTCCCGAGGTGGGAGGAATCTCTGATTAATCTCTCTGATATTTATGTGGCATTGTGGTCTGGATTTATCTACCTTCTTTTAGAGATTGGGAACTTTGTTGTTTTAAGCTCCTTTTACATACAATAGAGGGGCGGATTTATTTGTGAGAATTTAGCCTTTTCTTAACAGCCTAAAGGGTAGTTTGTCAATGCTCTATTTAGTTTTTAAGGCATTTTACACAAGCCTATCGCCTTGTGTACCGTGAAGCAAATCTTATTTTTGAGGTAAACTGTTTAATTTTTCATTAAAAAATTCTATCTCATGTTACAGAACATCATGATTATGAGATCTTATTTGTCCTAAGACATAACCCAAGAAAAAGTGAGCATTCCAAAGCTTCAAAGAATTCAGGAAATAAAAAAGATGAACAAGAACTTAGTTGGGAATTTCTCTGTCTGCACAGAGGGGAAAATTTTTCCCTAGATAGGTTTTAGAAAAGGTGATAAATTCGGAGTATTTTCCCTTTATGTTGATTTACAGCTATATTTTCAGCTTGCATTTCAACTTTTTTCCAAATGAGACTAGAAATTGCCTAGATATTAATCACGCTTCAAATATTTATAGTATAACAGCCAATTCAACTTCAGCTATGGCATTGCTACTACTATCCCTAAGGTAACTCAATTATACTTATTTTGTATTACATGATGTAATGCATCAGTCTAAAAGCATAATGACATAATAAATAAAAGCTGAGAGAAAAAGGAAAGCTGAAATAATTAATTGAAATAGGCTTTGCAAGAGATGAAGAGAGACTGAGGGAATTAACCCAAATAGTATTTTCAAGAGATGGAGGGACTTACAGCAAAATTTTGGGCTTCAAACCAAAAATATCTTTCATGTACCCCTATCACATTAGAGGAAGTCATTAACTTCTTGCAGTCTCAAGATCTATCAATGTAAAATGAATGTACTGCAAATGATGCACTATAAAACTTGTCACCATCCAATGACTGATGCGCAGTTATTTGATGCCCAAATAACGATTAGCTCCTTCCATCTAACTCTGTCCAGTTTATGCACTGACCATGATGTTCTGTGGTGTGGAATATCCCTCTGGCCACTTTGGATCAACTGTTGTAGCTGTGCTTCCTCCCAACTACTTGCGCACCTGCTTACTGGTAGAGCATGAGATACTAGAAAGTCCTTGGTTTTGGATTAAAACATCAGTGTTTATTAACATTGTCCCCATATTAAATCCAACACACAGCACTGTACCAGCTACTAAGAAGACAACTAACTCTAACCCAGCTGAAACCAGGACAGTCAGTTAAAAAAGGAATTTGAAATTTTGAGTAGAGTAATCTGTAGGTGGAAAGAGAGAAGAAACAATTATGTTGCACTAAGATGAATATTACCAGTCAGGTAATCAAGTAGGTGAAGCACTCATTACAGCACCAGAAAACTAGGCCAATAATAGCTGTAAAGACAGGAAATATTCCTTTATATTTGTTTTCAAGAATGCATATATATTAGCTTATCTTCCAAGCAGCCCCTTATGTTACTAAATAGATTTTCTCTTCAATCCCTTTTTACCGGAACTATTTGTTAAAGTGGATTCCTTTCTCCATAGGTGTTACATATACTCCATGTATAGTAGGAGGAAAATGTAAACAATTGTGAACCAACAATTCTAAACATAGTCCTTGTGTTTGTATTTATTAACATTCAAGCACCGATAAATTCATCTGATATTTTCCAGTTCCTTCAGGCCAAAATCCCACCAACGCCTCTCAGCATGAATCCAATGTGTTTCCAATGTGACCAATTAATTTTGCAAATGAAAAGCATCTGTGCAGGGTGACTATCTCAGACTTAAATTCATTTCACACTGCATATATAGTACACTGTATCTCTGGAAATATTTCTGTTTAGAAAATACCAGACAGAAGTATGAGAAGCAGGAAGTTAAAGAAAGGAACAGTTTTCTGGGGAAAAAAACACAAAACCAACTGTAAGCCTAAACTTAATTTTGGCACTTTATGTCTAACATTTCTTTCTTTTGGACTGTTTTCTAAGTGTTTAAGAATCAGTGCAACTACACATAAAACAATTATTTCATTCCCTGGCAGCAAGGAGACAAATCTTAAAATGAACTGAAATAACAGAATGGACTTGGCAGGAACCTAACTTTTCAAAGTCCAAGATGGTGACTGCGGGGAAGGGAAGGGGTCAGAAAAAAACCAAAACAAAACCAAAAAAACCCCAAACCCAACCAAACACACAGAAACACCAAAACCAAAACCAAACAACATAACCCAAAAGCCCACAAAGAAACAAACATACTTAGCTGTCAGTAACTAGTAGGTAAATAAGAAATGGTGAGAGAGGTTTTCCAGTTCACAAGGTCAGTGTAGCCAAGAAGAAGTAGTGACTGATCAGGATTTTGGACTTACCTTCAAAAGAAGCCTTCTGGTTATTAATGTTATAAGGAATAAAATGGCTCTGTATTACTGAAAGAAAGTGATGAAGTAAATAGACACAAGTTAAGACTCTTGTGCCCCTCCACACTGGTATACCATATAAATCTCTTTAAGACCTTGTAAGACTGAGCCTAAGGGATTCCTGTTGACTGACATTCAGCCTGTATTTTTCTGTTAGGCATTTACAGGAAACATCTTCCCCAATCACTACATTCATTACAGTGTCTATTAATACTCTATTGTAGTGTCTCTCCTCTTTGGTCGTACAAAAAAAAGATACACTTTCTATCAAGGACTCATCTAGTCCAATACATTTGTCCTGCCTTTAGCCAGGGCAAGATAGAGAAATTTTCTACTTTGGAGTGAGAATTGATGAGATAAACTACAAAAAAGTGGTGTTTTTTTCATCTACAGAATTTTTTTTTTTTTAGAAGATGCAAGGAAGTTCTGTAGTTTTTCTTATATTTTGCTTTTAATATGCTTTCTGTGGCTATTGGTGTAAATATTGTTCAAGAAAGATTAGTCTTTTTTCTTGTCTTTTTTCTTTTTCTCTTTCAGGCATCTATCATCAACTACATCTCATTGCAATATGTCCCATAGTTTGAATAAGCATTGTATAAATAAGTGTTTCTATTTATCATTTTTTTAATTTGCTCCATAGCTATACATGTTGTTAGTCAAGTAGTGAATATTTAGGTGTTTGTGACCTTTCTTCTTAAATTAATTTCTCAAGCAATCTAATCATGTTAGTTGCTCTTCTCTGGTCTCCATTCAGCCTGTTCCTTTTCCCTTCCCAATCAGGTACCAAGATGTTGAGAAATATATAAAGTATTCCAGACACAGTCTTTACAGGCCTGATAGACAGCAACTAATACTTTCATGATTGATTACTTAATGTTTTGGCATATGATACAAAAACCTCCATTGACCTTGGATTTTTTTTCCCCTGAAATATCACATTTAGAGCTGGAAGAGAAATGTCAATACTGCCAGAAATTTTTCAAAAATTAAATGTTCTGGTTTTTTTAAGAACTGAGGTAAGTAGTTAAAAAAAAAAAATTACGAACCAATAATCCCCTATATTAAAGTCAGTTAAAATATTTCATTTTGACATTTTCCAAATGTTGCAATTTTATCTTTCTAAATGACAAGTCACCTATAATTAACTAACATTTTAACACAAAAATATAATATTTTTTACGCGTGTTGAAGTTCAAAATAAGATATTTTAATAATTCTGAATGATTTAGTATGCAATGAGATGTAGAAAAGCACTTTTTCCATGGACATTCATAGCATAAATAATTTGACATATCTAAAAAAAAACTCTTTGGCAATTTTCTGATCATTTTTAATCATACTGACTATTTGTTTTCAATTATTGCTGTTGTAACACTATCATCCATGTGTTATCGTCCTACATAATACTTATTTTAGATTTTTTTCTAATTAAACTGTTTTTCAAGTTTTTTTCTTCAAACACTTCTGTACTTTCTAGTTGCATTTGTATTCTTTCTCACGAATGCTCACTGCACTTTCAATTGCAAGTTTCATTAATATGCTCTTTACTCTTACTTTCAGGTTGTTAATGAAGATGTCTAATAGGACGAGAGATGATTCTGACCCCTGGGGCAGTATATGACACTTCATTTCATCTTGAAAAGTTGTGCCTGATTATTCTCTGCATTGCCTCAGTCAATCTTCATCCACAGGACTTCATGCCTATTTTGATCTGAACTAAATGTCTAAAATTTCTTTGGACATTATATCAAATACTAAAATAAAAAAAAAAAAAATATATCTCTCCAGCCCAAATCCCACATCTAGTTTGCTCTCTCTAATTTTTTCTCCAGTTCTGTAAAAGATCAAATGGGCTTATCATTCCGCCATACACGCTGCTTGTTGACCATGGTTCCACTACTATTAATGCACTGCATATGTAGGCAATGCAATTCCATGATCTTTGCATGACCCAGGGAACTAAGAGGAAGACACTTTCTTGAAAAGTCATTGCCTAAATTTGACATGGTCAGAAGAAAGCAACAGTGCTGCAGTGACAGACCTTCTTCTTCAGCAGCTGCTCAACCATCCTAAACAGGTGTCTGTCTCTTTGCCAGATGTTGTCTGCAGCCCCTCTTCTGGAACAGACCCAGAACATCTGGTCTGAATGTTCTGCATGTGTTTTTGTTAGACCTTGACTAGAACTAAAAAAAGGCTAAGAGTTAGATAGCAAGGAAACCTAGCTTCTCTGAAAGGCGCAGCTTGGCAGCTGCTCTTAGCACTGTCCTAGTACATACAGACTAGGACAAGCCCCCCGAGAAGAAAGAGTTGCTACCTTTTTTATTGCTTTTAATTTTTAAGTTGAAGGATGCAATCAGGAGGTTGTAAAGATCTTGTGTTTTAAAAGAATTAATGGACATGTTTAGGAGTTAGGAAATCCAAATTAAGTGGTGTTTTTGTCTGGACTTTTAAGTCCTAAAGGTGACCTCCTCAAGGAATATGCAGCAAAGCACACTTTAGCAGAAAGATGACTTAGTCACAAGAAATTACTTAAGTCCAGAGCTCTCTTGTGTCATCTGAGGACCCTGACCAGTAGCTGTATTCTTCTGTTCTCCTTCCTTCATAGTGGTTAAGGTTTTACACTAGTCTAAGTATTCACAGGGAATCTTTTTAAGAAGTGGTAGATTGCTATCTGTCAGGTAAAAGTTTAATTGACTCAGTCTTGAGGAATGTTTGGAATTACTTTCAAAAAGGGACCAATGACTATGAATCTCAAGCAGATGAAGGTATACAAAACAAATACATTTGAATTCCATAATTTACCTCAGATTTAACCTTAAGGTTTTGTTTTGTTTTATTTGCAGAACTGGTGAAACACCTGACTTTACACAATTCTCCATAACCTATCTGTCAGATCCTCATCTGTTGCAAGTCAGCCATGGATAATTTAGTTCCACTTAGAATCTGTAAGCAAACTTATTTAGACCAACAAAACATCTCAAAGGCTTAATTTTTTTTTTTTTTTGATTGATGGTTATGAACCTTTGATAGTGATTCAGAAAACTGTGAGTCAGAAAGCAAGACTGACTCACATTAAAACAGTTCAGTGCAAGTAGGGAACAAAGTATTTTCTTATAAATCTGATTCAAAATTTCCTTTAATTTTATTTTTTTTCCAGCTTCTACTGGCTTGGTTTGTAGGAGGTGTTTTTGTGTTTTGTTTTGATTTTGTGGCTTTGTTTTGTTTTTTGTGGTTATGTTTTGTTTTAGATTTAATGTATTTGGTTTATACAGCAGGGTTTTGGTAGCAGAGGCAAGGCTTGTGAAAAGACACCAAGAGCTGCTCTAGTGTTGGACACAGACAGTTCCAGCCATCTCCAAGAACCTGTCACTGGTTGAAGGTGACCCATCAGTGATGCTGACGGCATCTCATTGGTAAGAAGGGGAAAAAATGCTGGAGTTGCGGGACAGAGGAGTGAGAACAAAAACTATGCTGACTCCAAGGTCAGTGGAAGAGGGGAATAAGCTGTTCAAAGTGCCAGACCTAAGATTCCCCTGAAGCAGTAATTAATACTTACTTGCATATTAGAACAACAAAGATTTCTACAGATTAATACTTTCCAACTTACAATTTTCACATGCTACCTATATCAGTTTTATCAGCTTTTTGAAGAAAATTTTATGCAAAAGGTAGGAAAGTGTGTTGATTTGCTAGGTGTAGTCAGCCTTTTTAAACATGGAAAATGTTTTATAATAAGACATTTGAACAACAAAGACGAATATTGAATAACAAAGGCTCTTTTCTAGAAAAAAAATATGTGCTTGAGATTTACAGATAAAGAAATAAATCAAGAAAAAAACCCAGATTCTGAACAAATATCAAGGGTCATTTCTTCATGCAGAGAAGTCTAACTATGTTAGTGTTACATAATGGTTTTCAACTCAATTGGGCTGGAAAAATAGAAAGGAAAGGCAGTGAATAATCATTAGTGTGCTCCCTGTGGAGGAATAGAATTTGAAGAGGGAAAGGACCAACACTTCTGCACCTTCTTGGTGGGAAGCTTTAAAGTAATGTCTAATTTACATTCTTGCCCAATAGTTCTTTGTCAAAGTCCCTACCTTCAGTGAGAAAACTAATAATAAAATTTAGAAATCCCTATGAAGAACTTTATTAATTTTTTATTAATGAAAACCAGAGATGTTTAAATCCATCAAGGTCACAGCAAAAATGTAGTGCATGTGTGGGACCTAAAAACAAAGTTCAGCAAGAAGGATTGTGCACATTGGCTACAGTACACCAGGGACAAACTGCACACTGTAGGAGCAGGAACACTGAGGGAGCTTGGTGTACTGACTTAAGGGAGACATGAAACAAAGAATTGAGAGGCACAAAGGTGCTTACAGTGGTCCTCTGTGGAAACCAATGCAGACATGAAATAAAGGTGGAGGAACACAACAGTGTTGTGCTTATGCTCCATGAAGAAACATAAAACCAACAGGAGCTAGATCAAAAGAATGATAATAGAAAGCTGAACTTTGTTTCATTAACTCGAAAACATGTATACCTTTTTATGCCCTACATATGCTAATGACTAAAGTCACTTCAACTCCACCCAAACATGAAATGACATCAACTGTAAATTTATCATTTCTCTTTTTTCAAAGAAAATAACATAAATGTAGTTTAAGCAGGCCAAACAAGACTTCATTGTAACCTCTGGGATTGGTCAATGGGCTAAACCTGTCTTTTCTTCCACAGGGATGCCTACTGGGTAAGAACCACACTTTATGTGTGCTAAATGGTGACCTCAAGCTAGCTTTAATTGGTGATTAGAGCTTGTCTATATAATGCTTCAGATTCATCTTTGCAGTCAATTACTATCAACGACAATCTCTGAACCTTAACTTGTCACTAATGTTTTCTAACATCTGTGTGTTTTTTAATAAAGTATGTTGTCCCATAAACTGCTAGTATGAGTCCTTCAAGGACACTGGCAGCAGCCAGCAGCAGAAAATATACCAAGAATGTGGATGCTGTCATTGTGTGACCCTGAATAGGTTAGTCAGACCACCCTCTGATACAGTGGGCAGTTCAGTGTGATACCTAAAGATTTTTGCTTTTTATGTATTTTTTATATAGTCATAGCTCTGTATACTAATTATGTAGCTCCTGGTATTTTTCCTACCCTGTCTCTTAGATTTTAGAGTAATAAGCTAACCTTCTAACACATTCCTGAAATACTGTTTAGTCTATTTCCAAGTAGGGGTCCTACAAGAAGACATAACAAAAAGTGGGGCAAAGAAGCCCTTGGACCAATTCCAAGGGGCTGATCCAGGGGGGGGTTACTGGGGCAGCTGAATCTCCTATTGGATGTACCTGTTAGATATCCAAATTAATTAACCTTATAAAATTGTAGAAATCCAATGACCATGTGCTCATCACCATTGGGACACCTGGAAGCTTCCAAATAAAGGTCTGCTTTCTATTTTACTATTTTAACACTGTTGTAAGGGTTTTTTCTCTTTTGATTTTAGGCAATGAGTGAGGTCCCTGTAACAGGTCTCTGACAGAGTGGCAGAGCCCAAGGGTCTTGTCTATCCTGGGGCACTGATAGATTGATCAAATATAAAGGGTTCAAGGAAATCTGTCCCTGTCATACAACAATATATCATGTCTATAACTGCCTTACGAATATCATCTTGATGGTAAGAGGTCCAGTAAATCTGTAACAGATAAAAATTGTTTAAATACATTATTTTAATTGAGAGTGCAGCTAAATTATTGATCATCCAGGAACAAACTCCCAAAGAAAAAACCCTTTTTTTTTTTGTTGGTTTGCTGTTACTGTTTGGTGTGGTTTTGTTTGGTTGGTTAGTTAGTTTTTCCTTTGATGCCTATTCCTTTGCTGTATCTTCCCAGCATAAAATCTTCAGGACACAGGCTCTTCATGTATGCAGTGTTGTGTAAAATGCTGTGATACAAATGAGATGCACAAAGGAAGTAAATCAGCACTGTGTCATTGAAGTTCAGTTTTGGATTGCCGATTAACCGAAGGTAATTAATATGTCTAAATAACAGTCTGAAACGTCTTTTTTGATGAGAAATACTGATAGTTTTTTTACTGTTGAACCACACAGTTTACTTGAATTCAGTTGTTCTTTGAGTTAGGAATTCATGAACACCCTGAAGAAATGCATCCTTTGTGCCTAACCTTGCCTAAGAGTTTGAAAGAAGCCGTTTCTTTTTGTTTCTCACAGCCTGGATCCACAGTCTTTGTCATGCTCCTGATAGCCAAATTGTAGACAAATAGAGACAAGCATTCTAGTGGATTTTTTAAATTATAATACCAGGGATGTATGCATAGACAAACAATACTATGAAATCAAATGAGCCACAATCAATACAAAATCTGGTGTGAATGTACTAATATACAGGTAAAAGTACTTAATATTTATTATCTCCCCACATGAGACTTACCTATATCATTATTAGCACAATGAGAAAGTTATGTTGTTTTAATTGTACTGTTACAGATTAAAGGGTAATTTTTCTCTGTTAAGTCAGAGTTTCACAGCAGCATTGAAAATCTAAGTTTCAAAGCAACCCTATGCAAGCTATATCTGATTCTCAGTTAGGATTCAGAACTAGTAAGTCTGGGACAAGTTAAGAGCTCAGATTCAGTATACATATACCACCAAAACTGCAACACCAAAATCTATGTTATACTCAGAAATGTCTGTCATGAGCCTTTATAGAGCCCTTGTTTTTATGCTTACAAAAAAGGAGTCATTAGGTTGCTACCTTAAGCTTCTGAATGGTTCGAAGGAAAAGACTGGGATTTAAGGCACTACCATATTTTCTGCCTGTTCGTTTTACCATTCTGTCTTCAAGATAGGACTAGTAGTGAGATGATGCCTACCATGCCTTTTATTCCTGGTTCCTGTCGTGGGTTCCTATGTAAGTCACGTAGTGTATAAACCATCCAACCATGACTACTGGATGTACCCAAATTAATATTTAAAGCATGCAGAGAATATAGTCTGAATTAGTAAGATTTATCTATTTAAACCTATTTAAGGGATTTAGCCAAACAGCTCCAATGTAAATTGTTGTTAAATATTCTAGCTACACTGAGAAACTTCTGTTGTTGCTGTTATCTTAAACATAGTCTCTGATGATCAACAGATGCTACTGTATGTACTATAAATTATCTTTTCAGAAGATATGTCTACATAGTCATCTGAAAATAGTATAATTCTCTAAGGACTTAAAGAGCACATTTGCCTGTCTCAAATGCTGTTAAGTAGGACTCTGCCATGAGACAAGCACAGAATGGACAGACAGAATGGCAATAACTCCAGGCCTGGTGGACAAAATATCTAGTTAGAACATACTGAGTAATGCATGCAGACAAAAATTCCCACTGTAGCAAACTCTGTAAAGAAGCAACTGCTCATACACCCATCACCAGCCAAACAAAGATGTGACAAGTTATGTGACAGATGGCACCTGTGACCACCAGCAACCACTAAAGCCCCCTTGAAGATACCTCCATGGATACCTGGAACTGTGGTTAAGCCATCACAGCAGGAACTTGAAGTAAGATAAAGGCAGTACTATCATCTTATCTCAGACCTTGGGTGAGGTTAACAAAGCTGAGGGAGAAGAATTTATCACTGATAATGGACACAAAGAATGCAGAATTTAAGGGACACAAAGTAAGCCAACTCAGCAACTGTGCTGAAATAATCTCTGACTGGGTAAAAGGTAATTCTGGAGGGGGGAGAACACGACCACCAACTCACGTCCCACCAACCCAAGAATCCCACCAAATGCAAAGAAGAGAAAGACTAAGCATATAAACTAATTTACCGCTAGCCAGGCTTGTGTCCGGCTTGGCTCGCAGCTACACGAGGTCCGAAGGTAGCGTGAACCAGCAACTGATCAATTTAAGGTAACTGAGGTTTGTGTGCCTCAGTTTCCCAGTTCAGCCCAAAAGCCATTTAACAGCAAGTAGTTCTTGGCTGTTTGTCAAGCCAGCAGCGAAGGCAAAGAGGAAAGAGTTGGAAACTCTGTTAGCTGCAGTCCAAATTTATTTTCTCCTGCCCCTGGGGGGACAGAGAGGCAGTTACTTGAAGGGAAGCCGAATAGAGAGACCGTTACCTGCTCTCTGGCTGCTAGTTTTAAGGCATTACATCATGAGGTAGAGATAACAGAATTAACCAATCATGAAAGGAAGATCCATGATAATAAACCAATAAAGACATCTCAGGGGAGGAACAAAATCAAACTAACAAATAACAAAACAGCTGGAGGGAATCTCAAACCACGCTGGCCTGTCACAGGACTTGAAGCTTCTGTGATAAGAAAGCAGACGTGGAGTGAGTGACATGCAAGGGATGTGCTATGCTGCAGATTCTCCCTTTTGTCTGCCTTCGGGGGTAGGGTCTTGCGAGGGGAAGTCAATCCATCTGACCTCCTCTGCATCAAATACAGGCTGCACCATAGCAACACTAATTAGCATTAGAATCATTTAAGCAGTAGAATAAGAGAACTGTGTAGCCAATGAGCATTACTTACCTTGTTTGTTAAAAAGTATGAACAGTGGAAAGTTTTGAATGACCTCAGAACCTCGAGCAATGAGAAGCCCAGGGTGAAGAAAGACGAAAGCGATGCTGCTAGATCCATGACTATCTTCTTCTTGATATGTTGATCTCTCTCTCCTCCGCCCCTTCCTATTTCTTTCTATCTCTCTACCTCACATTTCATGTTTAAATAAAATCCCTATTATTGCCTTCAGCGCATGGTCTCTTTTGCACGTTAATACAGGCATAATTGTAATAACCTGTTAATAATAATCGTATATTAACAGGTTCAAATATTTGTTGATGCAACAGGAGATGTGTTACACATTCTCAACTGCAGTTGTGAATCTGTTCTATTACAGATAGAGCAAATATTCCTTTCATGCCTCTCAGTGCTTTGGGATAAGTTTGTAAGACTTTGCCATGCCATATGTCATATTCATGTGAAAGAACTTCAAATGATTCTTTACAATTTCCACTCTACTCATGCTCAGTACTGTTTTTCTGGTCATTCACATCTGAACAGCACTATAGTCCAAAAATGATGTGCTCTAAATTCTGATACAACAGTTGCAGACTATAATTATTCCTTTATTGTTTTGCTCTTCAGTAACTGATTAGACACATCAGAACACTATTTCAAATATCCACCAATGTATTAATCTGTTAGGTGTTATTGATTTGACAGTTGTTTGTTTTTGTCTTTGAATGATAAAATACTTTACCACATATTAATAGAATTAGATAATAAAAATATCATTAGAGAAAATGATAGATTCCTTTCACTAAATAAAATTACGATAATGTTTGGCTTTATTGGTTGTGATCATATAAAAAACATAGTAAACATAATTTCATGTTTGAGAATTGGTATTAATATTAAGATATTTTATTAATATCAAATTATGCTTTAACAAACATGGGAGTTCTAAATACAAGTAAGTTGTCATCAGTTACACTCTCTTCCAGCTCAATCATAAATGGACAAGAAATCCACTTAGTCTCCCAAATTAATTTTATTATTCATATATGAATGTAAGGGTCTAAACCATCAAAGCAAAACAAGCCTGACATTCTCTAAAGTCTGTGTGTTCTTCAGCTCTAGCAGGAAAACCATTCTGTTTCATGTTGGAGACATCCTTTGAATTTCTGCTGATCTTTCAACAGCTTTTTATCAGCACGTACATATCAATTTTTGCTACAGCAAGGTAAGTTGCTTCTCTGTGTTCTTTGTGTTCTTAAGTGCACACTTTTTTGGTCTTCTACTTAACTGGGGGCAGAATGGGTCAATAAATACTGAAGCATAAGGGAATTAATTCAAAGAAAATATTTCTGTAGGAGGAAGTCTTAGTTATATTTACCCTCAGCTTAGAGGATAAATCTGAACATTTCAATGTGTAAGGTAATTTTTTTTTTCTTTCTTTAGGGTGAATTTTTTTACACTTTCATATGATATTTTGGAGGGGTTTCTTGGGGTTTTTTGGTTTTGCTTTTGTTTTTGCCTTTTTTTAAGTGAAAGCACCTATATTATTTATGACTTTATTGATCTATTTTCTAATGTAACTATTTGAATTTAGAATCTCTGCCTGCTTTGAAGAGTTAAATATTTATATCAATAAAGCATTTGAAAGAATAGTTGGAATTTATGCGTCATTTATCTGTATCTATATAAGCCACTAAATTTCTGAAGTTTCTATACTTTGATAAGTTTTCATTTTCCAGTATTTGTGTTACCATAAAAATTGGAACCCAATAACAGAGATACATGTGTGTTGTGAAAGGATAAAAAAATCAGAACAAAGGAAAACATTTCCATTTGCTGTATCCTTATTCACCATTCACATTATTTTTTATTATTGTAAGACGCCATATTCCCTCAGTTCTCTGCATTACTGATGATATGCTTTGCATGTTTATATGTCAAGGGACCTCTATCACTCAGCCTTCAGCAGATGTGTTCCAATTTTTATCATATGAGAGGTGTTTTCTCACAACTGTAAAGTAAAAAGAAAGAACGGAACGCATTGGTCTGGAATAAGTCACATCTGTCATTCATGGTCGCCCTAAAAACTGCTGTTCAAAATAAGAAAGGTAATTCTTGATTGTTCCATTAACTATATCAATTGGCAAGTGATGGTAGACAGGCACAAAACAAACCATTAGGTAAATGTAACAGTGAATTTCAAACTGTGATTAGATTTTGTAACTAGGTTCTGTGACATTTAAGACTACACTCTCAGTTTCAAATACCTGATATTTGGAAAAAGAGGCTTATGGAACTAAACATTTGCAACCTACTTAAACAAACATAAACCACACAAAATTAGATATTAAATTCCTAGAAATAGGCAAACTAAAAATCTGTGATCTTGCAGAGCTATAGATTTTGTTGAAATAAAATCTATGTTGAATTCAAATAATTGGTTTTAGATTATTTTGAATCATTTTTTGCAGCTTCTGTACAGACCTAGCTTACAAATGAAGAACCATGCAATCAAGGAGGTGTTTCTTACCATGAAAAGCTACCTCCTTTGCTTAAGTTATGAGAAAGCATGTGTTAGCCCAGACATAATCTTTATTTTTCAATCTTAGCAGCAAAATTCACTAAATCCTTTTAGGGAACTACATCACTTATTCCACCCACAGAAATTTTGCTCCCAGTTATCCTTGTGAATTACTTTCCTACTTACTAGTATTGAATACTGACAACAGTTTTATAAAATGAGAATCTGAGAGTACAGAAGGTATGTGATTTGTCAGCTTTCCTTCTCTCTGTACGTTAGACAAAAGGAAGAAATTGTACAGGGTCGTAATGCGCAACCATAATACAAGGTCTTAGACTAAGAGTGTTAATAAGAATGAGCAGTAAAATGAGGAGCTATGATGATGAGTCTACACGGACTCTGGAACTAAGAGAGATTACGACAGAGAAAATAGGCATTTGTAGCATTTGACTTCTCTATTTAAAGATTTTTATGAGCTAAGCCATTAAAGTCTCTCCACTGACTATGAAAGGAGTCAAGGGTATATAATTCAACTGTTGTTTTCTGCAGTGTAGGCATCTGTATTTCATGAGTTGATCCCAAGCCCTAGACCCCACTTTTAAATCAATGCACACCTCACATTGCATCTGAAATTAATGAGATTTATGTTTTGAATAAGTGAAATTTACAAAATTCAACATTCCTCTAAAGAAACAGATCTCAGAAATCTCAAAATGTTCTTAAGCTTCAGTTATTCATATCTCTTTGCCTCAGCTCCCCACCTTTTAAACAGGAATAATACCCTCTCACTTCACAGGAGTTCTGTGAAAGCAAATTAATTACTATTTGTGAAGCATTAGATGCTATAATGATCATTTCCATCAAATAAAACATGAGGAGATTAATAATTCTGTCTCCCTAGTGGCACTTGAATAGTGGCCTAAGGCTGCACAGTGAATTATAACAAGAAAACAAAATATTGAGTACCTACCTATTTACTGAATACTATTAATCATGTGTACTGAGTGATGCTGAGATCTCATGGACAGAACAGCACACTAGCATCTAATTAAAAACTGCATTATACTGCTTATGCACGGGAAGACAAGATTCCACAGATTATTTCATTCTAACCTATTCTAACATTGGAGCACTCAGCTTTGCAAATATAGCATGCAAGTATCATTAAAGTTGAAAATGAAAGGCACTTTCATAATTTATTCAAGTTTTTTATATTGTTTTCATGGACCTGCAAATGAAGTTATATCCATCTATTCAGAAATATATTTGAAGCACAGTAAAAACTAATATTAAGTACTATATGTGGTTGAATTACCTTGTAAAAGTAAATAAGCTTAGGAACAATTTGTGTGGATTAACTTGCAAATTCAGGGACACTGCACAGAGAAAACCCTGAAAAGTCATGGCATATTTATCCATTTGAGAAATAATATAAACAATAGGTGAAGCATGTGGTCTTATATGTCTAATTTGAGCAAAAATAAAGAGAAGATCAAACCAGAATTTACTAAGCTGCTGGTTTAGTAGATCTTGGGATAAAAAATGTATCTACCAGAAAATAATTCTGAAAAACAAATTACTTCACTCTTGACCTACTACCAAATTGATTCTCTTTCTTAAATTATACGAAGTGCCTGTGCTTTAGTACATTATGCACCCCTTTCTGGTGTATCTGAGGCATATCTTTTCTTCAAACCAACAGTTCTCATATCTGAATAATAATTTCATCATTTTTGGTACTAACTGTTATCAGAAATTATTTAATTGTCAAAATTACTCTCCCTCATTTTATCTTTTGCATTTGCTTTGCCTTGCATAAATACAAAGAACGCAATAATAAAATAGGGTTTTATTTCCTTTAACATTTCAAGAAACCACTTTACCTCTGAGTAGATTGATCCATACTCAGAGTACATTGTTGTGTTTTCATAAAGGAAAGCTGTTTAATCAGTCAGAAATAAGTTTCCATATTTTTTCTGTCTTCCATGTAGCTGTTGCCAAGTGTTGCTAAAGGCACCATTGAAATTAAACTACACTAGACAGTGTGTTTTATATCTATTACTACATTTAGTTTAAGAAATGTGAATGTATGTCAGATGTGTGGCACACTGTGGTCTTTTACATTTGATGAATATTCATATCAGAAAAAAGTTAAGGTATTTGCAAATGTTTCAAAACATTTCCGATATCAAAATGCAAATGCTTCTTTCAGTGTACCTACTAAACTTGCCTTTAAACTTTCTCATATTTTGATTTTAAAGCAAATTCAAATTAAAACTCAATAGCAAAACATGAGCCAATGTCAGTCTATGAAAGCAATAGCGTTGCTAATGTTTTTGACAATCTTCATCTTCCCCAAAACCTGAGCAAAGGAAGTCAAAGCAGAATGAGAAGAAAGCACCAATTTCTTTAAGGGCTTCTTAATTTTGCATGTTATATAATCTAATGACATTCATCACAATATTTCATCTGTAATTTCCATACTTTGCTCTTTGTCACCTTTATAATATGTACTTTTCTTATCAAACTATAGCTCAAATTTAGTACAGAAAGTATTGTATTAAAGACAAAATATTTTTTTACTGTTTTTAGCAATTTGAATGAATCTATCAGTTTTGAAAGAGCTGCAAAAAAAAGAAAAAAAAAAGAAAAGAAAAAAGAGCAATAATCAGTGCCTAACAAAATTTTAATAGTACTTTAAAAATTATTTGTTATGAGTAAATTATAGGCAAAAAAACCCTAAGCCACTACACATAATAACAAATAGCACCCAGTGTAAGTTCAAAATGTCTATGAGAAGTTTAAGTTATTTCATATGTAACACAGAAAACTAAAAAAACCAAAAGTCACACTTGATTTGCAGCTGAATGCACTGCCCAGTGTTTTTGGTCTGTAGTTCTTGTTTCAGTTCCTATGAACCTTGCATTTACATAATGGCTCAGCTTAGACAGCAAAAAGATATGATGATTTTCCTTTAAAAGAAGAAATGTTCATTCAGATCCCTAATTTTTAAGAATTACTGAAGCTCAGGTTTCCACTTTTCCTTGGGAAGAAGACACTTTCCGTGCCTTAATTATTATTCCCCTGATGAGGGAATTTTAATACCTTTTGCCAGGTGCCATGAAGAATAGGACCTTCAGTCTTCTTAGCTTGTAGATAGTTGTTTATTAAGTCCTATCAGAGAAGTATGACCACCAGCGTAGAACAGTACAGATCAAAGAATGCCAAGAATGGCCGCCGCTAATCTTGATTACAGGCTCTTTTAAAGGTAAATTATCCAATTAAATCTGAAAACAAAAGATATTTTCTTTTTTCGACCAATGCTCAATAATTCACCCTGTCATGTCGACAGGAACTGTGTACTTTTTCATCCAATCATTCCTAATTACTTTTACTGCAGGATATGGAGTATTAGAAGAAGAAGAAGAAGGGTCTGAAAGACAGCTATTATCCTCCATTTTGAAGTTTTTTGCGTTTATCTATTTACTATATTAACTAACCTAAAAAGTCTAGGTTTTTCACTGTGCAACAACCTTTCACAGTATCTCATCACCCTGTTTACACCCACGCAGATTCTAACTCCTCTTTGAGGATATACAATTTTCTCCACGGTCGAAGGTCAGAAATGTTGATGTACAGGGGTGTTTTAGTCTTTAAAACAGGCAGGGCGATATTCTCTGCATTCTGGACTCCAACAGGAATTCATTTGTCATCTACCTCTTATACAGAAATATATTCTGCAACTTTTTTCTTTAATGCCTAATTGAAAGCTAAAGATCCAATGCAGGGCCAGGAGTTGGACTCAAATGATCCTTGTGGGTCCCTTCCAACTCAGCATATCTTGTGATTCTGTGAAATTCGGGTGCAAGTCAGATTTGTGGGAGCACTTTCCCTTCTACTTAGTATTTTGCCTAAAGTGAGTCCCATGCTTAGGCATCTCTCTCTTTTCAGCTGAGAATAAAGATTACAAATTATATCCTTGCAGAGAAAAGCATAACTAAGTGCTGAGCATCACAATGCTCATGTATATTTTTGGACATTTACCATCACACTTTGCATCATAGGACAGTCGGAGGTAGCAAATAATGTACTTCCTAAAGCAGCAAACATACAGATATATTCCAGGAACAACTTTCCTTTTTCTAGGAAGCTAATTCCTATAACCATTTTTCCATTATTGCACAAAAGTTACTTTCACCTCCTATGGGAATCAGCTGAAGCTTTCCAATTACTTTAGTGGCAGTGAACAAGGCTGTATGTATCAGATAGAATTAAACAAAAAAAAGATCTTTTCATTTCTCATGGCTGTAAGCATATCAGATTTCTTTTTTTTTAAGGGCAATATGTTCATACTTTGGTTTAAGGTTTTCCCTTAACATTTAGGGTGCCATTTTCAAAACAGAACACTTTTTGCATTCTCAAAACTATCTCTGGGATATGAACAAACACAATAAACTCGGTATTTACAGACACTTTCAGACCTCAGCTGAGGTTTTTCTTCCAGGACTTAAATGTTAAAACATTGGCATTGAAGGTAAAAGTCTGCCCCTGTTTTATCAGAGAATACTGTTTAACTAAGTACAGGCCAGATGAGATTGGCATTTTTAAGGTGGATTTGAAGTGGAATAATTCCTCTTTGTCTTTTTTCCTGCAGGATAAATATGGAGCCTCTCAGAGCTGTCACATGATCTGGATGAAAGCTGTATGAAAAGTGCAAAATTGTATCACTGGTACAACTGTTGCAAATATATCAATTACAGAAGAGTCAAAACTGGCAGTGGATGAGCACTGTGTCACTTCACATCGTTGGCAGAGAGATGACTTTTAGCACTCTAGGTAAGTTGTGTCATTGCACATGTCATCAAGAGTCATAACAATGTCATATATTTAACTGACAAACCTCCAACTCCTTACTGAGCATTTAAGGAGGGTGAATGCAACTATATCAGCTGGCAAAGCAGCTGTCATCTGACAAACTGACTTTTCTACCTGAAAAAGACATATGAAATGTATCAAAATGACTGTTTCTTGTGGATAGCTTCTAGTTCTCTGAGACAGGTATAAAATGTTACCATATTATGCTGCAGCCTTCCTTCTTTTTATGTCTACACCCCTCAGAGCAGGGGTCCCCTCTCTTTCCCAGACCAACCTGTATTTTTCTTGCCTCAACTGGAATTTAAACGCACCAGCAACAGGTCAACATGACCTTGCAGAGCCTGACTCTGAGTCAGTTATACTCAAGTATTTTTTCTATGTGTGATGCAAGATCTCCTGGATAACAATAATCATGTAGGTATTCAGGCAAATATTGTGCATCAGAGATGTCTATCTCGTCTGTCATCCGTGTCCCAGCTGGTTGTTGCTTACTCAACTTCAGCAAATGAGTGTAATGGCTTTGAGTCTATGCTATCTATGTATTTTAAATGTAGAATAAGAAAGATTTTCAAAGCAAGAGTCCCATGGCATGGATGTCTAAACTTGAAGTAACTGATCATTATTGAATAATTTTCTACCATATGTGAAATACCTTCTAATATAGGCTAATCACTTCTACCTTAAGAGGGAGACAGAAAAGTTCTCATAAAGAGTCTTTAGACAGAGTCTATAGACAAAAAGTCTTTTTTCTGCATACCACACTACTATGAAAAATAGTTTTCTAAAAAATAACCAACATGATGTATATATTTCTACATATATCTTATAGAAGTATTTATATGTATATCTTTGTATTTAATTTTCTAACAGTGAATCCAAAGAATAGACTCTGAAATAAAATGTGCTTTACCCCATTTACACCTACATTTTAGTCAACTTGAAATATAATTCTAATGTTTTGCTTATAAAATGAGAAATGTCATTCTATAAAGCACAATAACAAGGAGGTATTCTAATTATGTATTAATTCTTACTACCGAAACTTTCAAAGAACAATATTTTTAATTCGTACGTAAGCAAAATGAAATTTAAGCCCACAACAATGAAACTATAAACAATTTTGAGTACTAATTTGCTTTAGTCACTTGTGGTATGTGCATAGGACAGCAGGAGAGACTAAACAAGAAGTGTGCTGCAAGACCACTCCAGTAAAAACTTTTAAGATTCATGGTAATATTCAGATTACTTAGGAAGCTTGTTTTAAATTATACACTGAGCAAAGCATCATGGTATAATAACTCCCTACTACCTGAGCCACCTGTAATAGAAAGACTTTACAGAAACTTGACTGTTAGGTAAACATGGAAAATTACATTTGTATAACAAAGCAGTGGCAAACCATGTTGCTTGACATTGTTTGTCATTGTTTCTAAAAGAACCTTCATTAAGAGTGTAGGAAGAGTTAAATTTTCTCTAGTGGTAAAAAGAAAGGCAAAACCTATTTGACTGAATTTTAGATCATAAATTCAGGTACCCAAAATGAGGAAGCAAGCTACTACAGATCCAAGAAAGTTTACAGTTCTTCAGCTCAAAAAAAAAAAAAAAAAAGGATTGCAAGGATTTTATAGAATCAACTGAAACAGGTGGGTTACATATAGGTCTGAAAGTCATTTTCAATCTTAGGACATAATTTTAGGGTCAGACTAAGATTAGACTGGAAACAAATGACAGCAGGACCCCACACTTGTAGTTTACATAGTGGAAGCTATGTAAGGCCCCAGAACTCATTTGGCAAAGTCCCTTAAAGGGGCTTACAGTTTGTTTTTTATTATGTACCCTGAACCAGAGAGAAACACTGGCAAGATACTCTCAAAAGGTCAAAACAACAAAAGCTTTACTGGCAAACTTCAGAAAATCAGGGAACTTTGGCAAAAGTTTAAGGCAACATTCAATCAACATAAAGCATTTCACTAAGCATTAAGTTGGCAAATTCTAAGCCTATTCAACTTAGCAAACTCCAACCCATACAATTTAAGTTAATCAAACTTCAAAAAGGAGTTAGAAGAAGAAGGAGCTAAGAGGTACAGAAAAGTACAAAGATAGCTACCGCTCCTGCTTCTGATAGTGTTTTCGCTGATTTAAATCCAAGGGAAAGTAGGATAAAGATGTGCTCACATGATGCTTTGGCTTAAGTACACTTTGGCTTTCCTAGGCTCTTCCCCTTGGTGAGACTTCTGGTCATTTGGCCACTCAGGACCTGGGTAAGGGGCTCCAGGGTCGTACTGTGGAGCATTGCCTCCCATATGCCAGGGTTTGGCCCCACTGCGGGGTTGGGATCCGGGCCCTGGGGGTGTGGGGTGTGTGGAGCAGGGCCTTGCCTTGCCAGGGCAAGACCTGACCTGCCCCTTTCCCCACAGATGCACCTGAAATGTTTCAAGCCAGCAGTCCTTCCAGTCTCTCACAAAGCCTGAGACCATTACAATACATGTTGTAAAGCACAGGTCTTTGCAAATACACCTTTACACACCATAGTTTATACTGTTTAGGATTATGACTGATAGCTTTCATGAACAAATGATCATTGATTAGGTCTAGGTGGCCACATCAGATTTTAGAATGAAAAGTAAATTGAAGAATATCTCATATATCTGTGTCATGCTCCATGGAAAAAAAACTGCTTCCAGAGCTCATGACCTTACATTTTTTCCATTGAACCATGTGTAATTAAAACTTGAAAGTTTAAGTTTATGTATTTTCTCCAGCTGATTACATTTTCTGATTTAACTTCTCATTTTTGCTGCTTAGGAAGAGAAGCAGAACACTTTCACATCAACTTAAGTACTGCTTAGAAGAGAAAATATTTTTAGTTCTGGAAACAAAATATATTCTTTTAATGGAAGAAGCATATATCTTTAAAGTCATAAACTGTCACTCACAGATGGAAGAAATACTGGTTTCACATAATCAAAATCACTTACATAGACGTGAAAAGTGAGCCTTCTAGCAGAAAGGCAGATTGCCTTTAAACAGAAGAAAATTAAGGAGAGATATATTCTTTGCATGTTTTGTTTAGCTTGTTTCTTGAAAAACTTCATAAGTGACTATAAAAAGTCTGCAATATACATTTGAACGCATATATTTTCATTTCAAACTGACATTTTTAAAATTTTTTTTTCATAATAAGGAATTTGTGTTTGTCGTGTTCATACCACTTCCCTGCATATCTTCAATCCTTTCATAGAAAGTACAGTGAAAACAGAATTGGACTGGAAACCTTCATACCTGAATACACTGAGTGTGTACCATTTCAAGACAGACGTATGTTGTTGTACCACTGTAATGTATTTTAGTGCAAATATTGTGTGATGGGTATGAAACTGTATTTGAGAGCATATAAGGATATGGAAGGAAAATAATGCCCTTGTGTGGATTTTCTTCCCATCTTCAAATGTATAAAACACTAATTTGGCTGATAGATCCTTGTCAAAAAAAGTTACCTGGGTTTAAAGACTCTCATTAATCTCTTATGTTATTAGAACCATATTAAAGAACATGATATTCATCACCTGCAATATATATATTTTGTTACTGTTGTATACTCACTCCTCTCCCATACAATGTATACTGAACAACTATTGATCTTAAACTTTATATATATTGTCATACTTGATAATTTTCTTCCAAGATGTTTCATTACTGATCCTTCTAGGTGAAAAAAGAAGCATAATACAGTTCATACTTTAAAACTGTGCATGGTGAAATGCAGTTGGCATTTTGTTATTTTGATTGTCCTTCACTGTTTAAAGATTAGAGAAGAAAAATCTATCATATGTTCTCTTTTAGTCTGATGCACAAGAATTTGTCACTGATTCTGAACCTGACCCTACTCTGTTTAAACTGGGTATATAGACAACCACTGATATCAAAAGAAGTTGGATTGATGCAGTATTTGCAATGTAAAACTGTGGATATATTAAATCCAAGCTTTCAAATAGGCATATTTACTGTTCAAATCTGGGAAGCACAATCACTGTTGTCAAAGTTTTGTATTAATTTAACTGGAAATGTATTAGATGATATAGTTATTAAGCATATATAGGGAGGAGGAAAGTAAAATAAAAAAGTTAAGGGAAATTAGCAAGGAGTAGGGGTGATGATTTTAAGCAGACTCATTTTACAGTTTCACTCAGAATCAAGTCAATATCTGTCAGAAAATGTCAAGCAAGCTACACAAAAGTAGCTCACCTAAAAAATTTGCACCTTAGAAATATCACAGATCCTTCTAATATCAAGACTATTGGAATAAGCCCTACATATACGATGCAGTAGAATTCTGAGCTATTTCTTTTCCTTTTCTATAAATTCTGATCTTTATTTTTGCATGGGCTGTCTTCTGACCTTGTGTAGTTAATGGAGTTTTATTAATTAGAAATAATTTAGTCCCAAAATCCTCAGCCTGATTTATAAAGAAACACTTCAGAAAGTGCTAATCTAACATGGTTTCCTGAACTTTTTTTCTCAAATTTCTTTCTCCTATTTTTGTACAGGTGACTAATAAAATATTGACTCTAACCATGGAAATTAATCTGAAGAAAAAAACACTGCAAATACAGTCTATTTATATTTTGCTATTAAACTTTGTGAGTTGTAAAAGTTACTAGATAATTTATTGTGCAGTGACAGAAACTAGAAGAGGCAATAAGCAGAAAGAATGATTCATTTGTAAGTTTATGATAAAGGAACTACAATTCAATTGCTCTTCTGTTCCGAGTTGATACTGACTTACTGACAATGTGTTATTAGTACTGAATGCTGATATATGGAGATCAGTCATCTGAAAAATAATGTATCTATTGTGATCAATGGGAATGTCATTAATTATAGTAAACAGAGGATACATTATGCTTAGTAGTGGTCCATTCAAGATGGTTAATGTGTTGGTACTCAGCTGTATCTCACCATTAGAAGGTAGATAAGTTTAGAAGAAAATACGTTAATCATTCCATTTTAACACTCCCATCACTAAAGTAGTTTAAAGTGACCAAAATCTTTATCATGCTTCCTAGATAAATTGTAACAAATATTAGAACCTCTAAATTTTTTAGGGAATGTATGCCTATATTCAAGCATATATAAATAAATTCTAAAAATATATACATGCATATGAACATTGACAGGAGTACATGGTAATACCTATTTTTGAGTCGACAATTTATTTCTCAGAGTCTGTTATTTCTTAAAATAATTAAACATGGTATGATTGAGCAACTAACAAAAAGCAATACTCTTCAAATAGCTTAATAGCCACGAATCCAGTAACACAAAGGACGGCTGACCACATGCTATTCCCTCCTGTACCTCCTGTATGCACATTCCATAAACATTATGAAGTTGTTAATTCAAACAGTCTATCCAAACTAAAACCTAGTCAAAATTTGGTAAAGTTATGATTGTCAGTCTTGGGAATTTATAGAAATGTGTTCTCTGCCAGTATTAAACAGTGTAGTGCTCACTTCCTCAAACCCAAATCCACAGAGCTTCTGAAATTAATCAGCCTGAAAGCCAAATGAATCCCTTGGTTTGATTCTTTCCGTGTTGAAGATCCTTGATTTGATTCATGTCAGATTTTCATTTAATGGTTTGAAGGAATAAAAGAGGGAGATGTGCTAGACAATGGCTATCATTCATTGCTCTGACAAATTTAATTCCTGGAATAAATGAATAGCTTTTACATTGAACCTTGAAGAACTGTATTTTGACTTTGTATTGCCCTCCTGATGTTTAACAATGAAATCTTTCTGTCTTTCTTAGAAGGCTCATATTTTAAAATAAAAATAGAATGACCAATATTACACTGTACCCCTTGTTTATTTTTTATTTTCTTCTTTTGGTATCTTCTCTAAGTTCCATAAAGGGCTATTCTAGAAGTGTTTTATTTTGCATTTGTTAATCAAGCACTGGAATGCAGCACAAGTATCATAAACAAAAAATTAATTACTGAGTACATTTTATCCCTTTCAGAAGTGCTTTTGTTATGTAAAACACTCAATTACATTTGCACTTTTTACAGAATGCTCAGCTGTTGTGTAGCAAATTCTTTGGTTGTTTAGTGATATAATTTCCTAACAGCTAATAAAGGAACATTCAACAACTGAACCACGCACTCAATTTAGATAGGAGCATCCCAATTATTTGCACTTTTTTGGCAGGTAGGCAGCTGTGTAGGCCGGTTGTTGCCTTCTGGCTTTCATAATATTTGTTTAAAACCTTTGTTAGTCTCTCCCTTTCTTAGTAGTTCATTGTCTTTTTCTCTCCACTCATGCATGATGAGCACCACTGATGAACACAAAGCCTGTTAAAATCCAGGCTTAAAAGAAAAAAAATATCCTCTTGTTAGTTTGCTTTACATGCCTGTTTGTTATTCTTTACTGATTTCCATTCAAACACTATAGCTTTTCTAAATGTCATACCCAAATTGGTGAAACAGGCTACTCTCGCAGCTCTTGCTTTTGCAATTTCTCTCTTTTCTTGCTAATAAGGGGCCCGACACTCCTGATTCCATGTATGTTACAAATGTTACTGATTTTCTTATCCAAGTTCATCTTTGTAATTCTGTATTTAAACCATGGACATCAAGTGTTTTATTATCTTGTCTTTTCACCAGTTTCAGCACCAAGATACATTCCTTTTCAGTTCAATGATGAAGGGAGAAATATGGACAACTTGGATTTCTGTTCACTTTAATTTTCAGTTTTATCACACATATCATTGCTTAATATTAGTTTTCTTATTATTCTAGAAGCATTATAAACACTAAATGAGATGGGCAAGACTTGTATTCCTTAAAAGAGCTGTCTGCCCAATGTAGTACTTACAAGGAAAAAGATACGGATTCGACACAGAACAAAGAAATCTGCAAAAAAACCCTTGTTTCCACAAAGAGCCTACCTTAATACATTGTAAAAGACAGCGTAGTGATTAAAATCACTTATCATCCAAAAATTCAAGAAAGATCTATATCCATTCTGCCTTTAGACACCTTAGCGAGATTCTGAAATTCACATATAGCTTTCTTTGTGTAGTGGAGAGAAAAACACATTTCTAGAAAGCTTTCGACAGCTAAATATTTTTGGTTTTGTTTTCCAAAATACATCTTCACATTTAGGAATTAAATATTGACTATGCTGGTACACCATAAGATACAGATTCAAGAGTTTTATATGTGTTTTATTCTCTTCTTCAAGTTCCTGCTTGGTATTTTAACGTGTTGTCTAAACCATTAAAGATAATGTGAGCATTTCATATATTTTTTTTTATTTAGAGTAATTATCCTGAGATGAGAAACTAATTTACGCTATAAATAAGGATTAATCTCTTACACACAACAAAGCATTCATAACACGGTTGTTAAGTAATGCATTCAAAAGAGACCTGGAAGGAAACACTTATTTCTGCTTTCTGAATATTCTCAAATCTTTTGTTAGGAAGGAAGAGTAAATGAATAAAAGAGAATCCAATGTTGAATAATCCAGTGTCGGAATTTAAGATATATGGGAGAGATACCTAGCTTAATTCTTGCTAGGACTTGACTCAGCTGCAATAAATGCCATACAACAGGCGAATAGCTGCTATAAACTGAGGTTGAGTGAATTTACTTTGGGTTTGTTCTTATTTAGCTGAGAAAATCCAACAATAAAGTATAACAGGATTTGTCTTCTACACAAAATAAATGCCACAAGTATTTTGAATTTTTATCTTAAATATTTTCATATTATAATACATTTTTAAGGCATCAACTTAATAAATACTTATTATTTTAATATTTTCTATTGAAGCATGTATTGGAATTAATCTTCAGATAAGGAAAAAAAATAGAGGTCTTAATTGACCTCTGACTGACTTTTGTGCAAACATTTCAGTCTTGCAAAGGGTACTATTTATGTTACTATTTTTAGTAACAGTAGTGCAGCCTTATGTTATCTGAATACACAGTCTTTTCATCAGTATGTACAATTACCCAAAATATTGTAGTGTGCTAGGCTTAGGCTGGTAGAGTTAATTTTTTTCCCTGTGGCTGGCATGGAGCTGTGTTTTGGATTTCTGTTAAACACAAAACTGATAATATAGAGTCGTTTTTGTTATTGCTGGGCAGGGCTTACACAGAGCCAAAGCCTTCTCCGCTTTTTGTACAGCCACGCTGGTGAGGAAGTTGACACTGCATGGGAGGTTGGGAGGGGACACAGCCAGGAAAGGTGACCCAAACTGACCAAAGGGATATTCCAGATGATATGTCATCATGCTCAGTATATAAAGAGGGTGTTAGAAGGAGAAAGTGGGCATGTTTGGAGTGATGGTGTTTGTCTTCCCAAGTCACCGTTACACTTGATGGGGTCCTGGGGATGGCTGAACACCTGCCTGCCCATGGGAAGCAGTGAATTAATTCCTGGTTTTGCTTTGCTTGTGTGCACAGCTTTTGCTTTTCCTAGTAAACTGTCTTTGTCTCAACCCACGAGTTTTCCAGCTTTTACCCTTCCGATTCTCTCCCCAGTTCTGCTGGTGTGGGAGTGAACTGCTGTGTGGAGCTTGGCTGCTTGCTAGGGTTAAATCATGACATATGCAATCAGTAACAAGAAAACATAAAAAGCTGTATCAAGTATTGTCACCTTCAAATATTGCTGTATATATTTCAGTGATATGGATAATGTTCTCTGGATCCGGATTATGGATGTACTTCAGCAACATACGTAAAGACTTGTGCAATATCAACGTTTTTAGAAATTAATTTAACCATGCTCTTTATATTGTTAAAAACAGGAGTTGCACATTAATCTTGACCAAAAAAGGTGCCTTTCTGTTACCCCCATGTCAAAACCTCTGATTGTATTTTAAATCATGTATTTTGTTGTTAAAATGAATTTTAAATGTTATTGCATACTACCTTGTAGAGCTTCAATTTTCTAACATTTTTATGGGATTTAACTGATAGGAATTATTCTTAGAGACTATGGAAGAAGTACATGTATGATTTGGTGTAACTTCTCTTAGTAACAGAAACATAAGAAATGGTTTTAAACAGTTCTAGCTCCTCAGAAAAATAATGGAAAAATGATGTAAGGACCCCAATTCAAGAAGTCTTTAAAAATTAGTTTTCCTTGTATATTTTTTCCTGACTTTTCTCAGTGTTGTTTTGTGGCTCCTTTTCCAAATAGAGAAAAAATAAACAAACAAAAACTAAACCCCCAACAGTATCCTAAATTATAAATCTTATGGAAGCAGTGATTGAAAAGTGGTGTCTGTATTCTCTCTGTGCTTTGGACAGTGAGCTTTCATTTCATACATCATTTATAAGTAGTTTCAGTGATTTCACCGAGTCAGTAAAAACCTTTTAGACAAAGAAAGTCAGATGTATATATTTGTTCTGAATGTTAAAAACTCCACTTTACTTTTAATTGAAGAATTTTCATTAAAATCCCTGGTTTTCAGATGAAAACCTTAAATAGGTTACGACCGCCTTGCTTGCCTCAGGATTAGTCATTGCCTTAAAATGGGGGTGTATATTTAGTTTTTCAGGAAGCTGGGAAAAATCCACTTTCCCTTTTTTTTTTTTTTAGTTAGTGCCAGATAGTGACAGGCTGTTCTCCATTCTGAAAAAAAAAGAGGTATGGAGGAATGATTTAAAGCATTTTTTTTTAATGCAGACCCACATAAAAACAAGTTACTCTTTGCAATTTTAAGAACCACTAGCCTAGACTGCCACCTACATAACAATCTAAGAAATATTTTTCTCTCAAAATTACTTGAAAATTTCCCCAAATTAATATTTGACCTACATTTACTTTAAGTTTCTCTTACATGTTTTCAAGTTCTATCCTGACTCAAACCTTACATAACATGCTGGATTACCATCTCTCTCCCTTTTCCAGTTCAGCAACATTAATTACAGGTTTGTCAGTCCTCCATACCTTCTCTCTTGGTTCTATATATTTGTTAAATATTTTCCCAGCTATTATCTAGCAGATCCCTTTGGTTTTGTCTTTTAAATTCTACTTTAAGACTGGTTTATCACACAGATATAACCTGATCATCCCATGAAGGCTTAAATCTGCACTAAGGATACTGTCAGACCCCGAGCACAAGCTGGAGTATTGGAACAACATAGCTCTGAATTGTTAGCATGATCCCCAGCACTATTTTAGTTCCATCCAACCAGTAATCTCTCATGCAATGCATAGGCTCAGCTCGGAGGTTGGTGTCTCTAGAGGACCAGGTGTAACCATGTTATGTCTCAGACATAGAAGAGAGGGTCCCACGAAGGTGGAGCAATGCTGTTTTGAGCCAACTTCCTGTTCCACCTGGAGACTCATGCTTGGTCGTGCCCCACCTCAGGCTCACTTCCTGGAGAAGAGCTCAAAAGGGCTGGCTGCACATGCGTGAATGAAATGACCCAAAGAATCTTGTTTACATAAGAGGCATGCACCAGGTTAACTATAAAATGAAGCAGATTGCTCCCCCTCTGTCTCTTTTCCCTCTCTTTGGCTTTCTTTGTTTTACTAATCCAGATCTGTGGTTATGACCTCTCCATGTTCAACAAGTGTTAAGACAATGTTCTTATATACATAGTTGAACTTTTATGTTGCCCTTTGTGCAGTCAGCAAGTGGACTTGGTGATCCATAGTAAGTCTCCTCCAACCCAGTATATTCTGTTTTAATTCTACTTAAATTGAACAAAATATTTTTTTCTAATGTATATCTAAAAATCTTTAGCTATCTTATTTCCATAGACTGCCTAAATGACTCACCTGGGTGCTCAGCTCTCTCCCCATCAGGAAGCCTCTATTTATGCTCAGGCTTCATCTTTGCTGCTAAATAGGCCTGTTATTTCTTGTCTTGTTCATAGTGTAGAGTGTAATTATTTATTTGCTTCTTTGCCACGATCTTTCATAAAATGCTATTATTGTATGCTTCTGAAATCTTTTCTACTCACTGTCAAATAATACTAGCTCTTTCAAGATTTTGTTTAGGACACGTTTTCTGGAACAAAATTTTCTGCTCTGACTAATCCAACATATGTTTTGAAGTGTGGTGCCCAGATGTGGGCAGGGTAAAAAGGCAGAATTGCATTATAGTCAAATAAGAACCAGAGCTTATTCCATGACCCTGAAGTAAACAAGCAGTAGTCTAAATATCCACACTATTTAATTCCTTAGGGTTTCATAGCAAGGATATTATATCCAGATTGCCTATTGGGAACTGTACCTGGCCCATGCCAGCCATAAAATTGTGGCTGGAAATTTCCTGGATGGAGATAAGTTGAACCATCTCAAAGAAAGCTAGGGATGGTGGTATTAATTTGACATTAGAGGTTTCTGAGTTATAGTGATCAGATCTGTGACCTGATCAGTTGGCAGAGCAATTTGGATTTTTTGGC
This sequence comes from Dicrurus megarhynchus, assembly GCA_013399195.1. Taxonomy (NCBI): domain Eukaryota; kingdom Metazoa; phylum Chordata; class Aves; order Passeriformes; family Dicruridae; genus Dicrurus; species Dicrurus megarhynchus. Next base: position 287,511 of record VXAD01000867.1, on the reverse strand, counting down.
AATGCCCAGAATTATACAACACTCTATTGTAACATCAGTCAGGTACATATCATTCCTTTCTACAGTAAGGACATGTACCATTTACCTTGAAAAGCCCTGGACGGGATTCCAACATGGGAGCTTGCAGATGGGTGTTGGAAAAGCCTCTATAGGAGTACATTGCAGAACCAACCTTGGATGTACCAATAGTCAAGTTGTAGCATAACCTGACTAATGCTGATTTCATTAGCTCTTAGCTTCCTCATAGAAGCCAGTGATCTCAAGATCAAGATTGCTTTGGCAATGATTAGCTGAAGCAGCTCAAACTGTTAGACAGCATCATACAACATCCTTAGTAGCCCAGAAAGACCAAAAAAACTTATTTGCTGTCTTGAATAAAAGACTTTCAAGTCTAGAGTATAGAAATTTGGAAGAATATAAACACCCTTGCTTTCTAGCTAGACCTCAGTTATCAGAGGGGCTGGGCGTGTTGTACCTAAAAATGGGATTTGTCAGCCAGTGTGCAATAAGGCAATCTTACACACAGAGCCGAGGTCTTTGTTTATTTCATATTGTGTGAAGATGGGTGATAGGTAATAAATCCACAAAGCCAGCACACCTATTCTCAAAAAATTTACACTATATATGCATTTTAAAAAACAAAATAATTACGATTCATTTACTACAAGTTACCTAGTTCTCTTCTTAATGGTATTCTCCCTTCGATTGGTTAAACGATTCTCTTGCTTCTCATACTAACTAGTCCACATATCCAGTCTTTCTCCTCTTTTGAGCTGGATGATTTCTTGAGTTGGTGGGTTGTGTGTTGCAATCTCCTCCTGCTGGAATCACCTTTCACCTAGTTGGGACTGATTTCAGTACAGTTGCTGAGCTGGCTTTGTTAATTTCTCATCCCTGCCAAACGTCTTTGAGGTCTGTCCACTACCAGTAGCAAATCCTTCCCAAGCTCTGCTGTAAAACTGTAGACCTAAACAAACTAAGCAAAACAGTACATCGTTCCCCATCTTTGAGGCTGTGAGACTTGTTTTTCAATTCACTGATAAGGCAAGACCCTGTTTCAGAACCCACTTCACTTTCCTTGTAACTCCTTGCACTTATTATTAACTGTCTCTGACTCTTGAAATATCAGGTGTAGCTGGGCTTAATTTCTGATTGTAGCCAGTTTGGCATTGTAAGACTGCACATGTTCAACAAGAACTTTTACAATCACAGATTCGCGGTTTGTTGAAACTACAGAGATACAAACTCAGAATTGCCGTTCATAAATGTGGTAATTCAGTCAGGCTAATTTTACCAGCAATCAAGCTTAATTTCACCTGGGTATCATTCGATGCAGCCAGAGGTGCAAATCTTACCAAAGAGGTGTCCCTGTCTTCTTCCATGAAGTGTTTAAAATGACAAAATTATACTTTTGGGAGAAGTGGAGGTAAGACTAGTCAAATAACCTGTTGCAGCCCTCATAAAGAGGGGGAGGGGAAGAGGGAAAGGCAGCTGCTTTATATGTAAATGAGGGCTTTTGAGTTAATACCTCTCTTTGTAACTAAAGAGCAAGATCACAAAGATCTTGTGGGTCATGCACCTGGCACCTCAGTATCACTCCCCCTGCCACAGGGCTGATTGTAGCAATAAGGGTCATCCTCTGCTTGATAACCTATTATGCCTATCAGCAGCCTATATAGCAGTCTATCACAGTAATCTCTTCACCACATATCTCATGGCTGTAGGCCTTATACCTATAGAGGAAAGGTATGTTTTTTCTATATGTTCGTAACAGGTTGCAAAATAAAAAAGAAAAACTGTTCTCTATGCATACAATGGAAAAGGAAAAATGAGATTGTACTGCAGTAAAAGAACTGTTCAGTATTAGATAAACTGCCATAAAAAGCAGGAGAATAAAGCATAAGTGTAGATTCCCTGGAGACGTCAAGCAGCCTTTACTACTCAAAGTCCTTGAGAACAAACTAGACAAACACTGGTCAAGGATGACACAAAATATTCTTTGTAATGAATCAGAGATAGAATAGACAGACACCTGAGACTATTCACACCTTATTCTTTAGGATAATGTCTTTTGTGATCCACTGCAATTCTTCAGTCACATTCTGCAGTGAAATCTGATTTAGCCCACTATTTACCATTTTTAATATATATGCTGATTAATATTCCTACCCAGATTTGAACTTGACTCTTTTGTAGTTTATTTCAAAGTACTCCTTTAAATTGTCAACAGCATTGTGTATTTGTAATCCTGTATTCCAGACTTCTTATTAATTTACCTAGCTCACTGATATAAGAAATTCTTTATTTCATCTTTCAGGTCATATTTTTGCATGGTATTAAAGCTAAGCATGTAATTCTTACGGTATCCAACACATATCAACTTCATACATCCTCTCAGCAAGCACAGAAGTTGAAAACTGCCCAGACTGAACTTGGTGTCACTGTTTTAAGCCCTGCACCAGGGCCAGTTGCTTCTGCTTCCCCTGTTCCAGCTCCAGCTCCGAGGTTAACAGAGAGGTGACACCCCTCTTCACTGTAGTCACTGTCTGAAAAACCATAGCTCTTTGTGTGCCTGGAGTCCCTTTGGGATGATAGGGGCCACTGCCAGGCTGCAGCTGGCAATGCAGGAGAAGTAAGTGGAATGTGACAGGGAAACCTATAAATATAGCACCAGCCAGAGCCCAAGCCTGAGGAGAAAGAAAACATCAATGTCACGGTTCTCTTGGCAGACACCTGCGCATGCTGACAAGTAACTGTGACCCCCTGTCTCCCGTACTTGAGAAGGGCTGAAGCATCAACCTTAGGACCCAGAGGGACACTGCAAAGATAATCATAACATCAGAGAAAATGCACAGATACTAGGAAGACTTTAAAAACAACCCCCACAATTTAACTGCATTATTAATGAGACTGTGGCCTATAACATGACTCTGAGTGTAAGAACATGTCTTCAAATAATTTCATCTACTACATATCTTCCCTAGATCATAAATATTTAAATTAAATCAAGCAGGAATAACATTTCAAAATTGAAGATCTTTTTCTGGATCACTTCCAGTAGTATCACTAAAAAAAAATTGTGTTATTTTTTTTTACATACAGCTCTTCATGTTGTCATTAGGTACATAAACAGAAAAACCCAAAACACTCCTGGTTACTGTAAGCAGTGCCCCCTGCCTTAGGCATTAGGGAGTCCTGAACTCCAGAAATCTGTGACCACTACTGGTGCTTTAAGAGGTAAAACATCTACTATAAATTGATTATTTTCCTTTCTTCTGTAAGTGTTTAAAGATAGATGGAGGTCAGATGCTTGAATACAGTCTGTATTGAATAGTATACTGAGCACAGACCATAAGATAAAATAAAAATATTTTCCAATTTATGATATTACTGCAATATTTATTCCAGTTTTAGTTTCATGTTGCTGCAGTGTACATATTGTCCATAAAATACATCACTTAATTGTGTATGAATCCTCATGTACACGTACATTGATCTTCAACTCCATTTTAGAGAAGCTAGAAGAGCCGATGTAAGATACCAGTGAATAAATGTTTCAGCAAAGACCATTTCCTTTACCAAACCTTGATAGCCCTGTCTAGATATTTCAGACTCATAGAAGGATGCAAGTTAGAAGTTGGAAGTAACCTGGTGCAATGTCTTGTATAAACCAAGATTAAATTTGAAGTAATGCTGTTTTGTTCAAGGCCAGTTTGGTTTCATACATCTTTAGAGGCAGAAAATTCACTGCTTCTCTCTGAAAGCTGTTCCTATGCTTGCTCACATCCCTGTTGAAAATGTTTTTCTTCAACTCTAATTAGATTTTTTTTGCTGAAACTCTACTGTCACTACTCCTCACACTGTTCACTTTTAAAAAAAGCCTGAGTCTGTTTTCTCCACATCCAGCCATGCTCTGGTTAGACCCCACCTTGACTACTGCATCCAGCTCTGGGGATCCCAACACAAAAAGGACATGAACCTGTTGTAGTGAGTCCAGAGGAGGGCCATAAAGATGATTAGAGGGATGGAGCACCTCTCCTATGAGGAAAGGCTGGAAGAATTGAGATTTTTCAGCCTGAAGAAGAGAAGCCTTTGGGGTCACCCAGTTGCAGCCTTCCAGTACCTGAAGGGGGCCTACAAGGAAGATGGAGAGGGACTTTTTACGAGAGCGTGCAGTGACAGGACTAGGGAGAATGGATTCAAACAGAAAGAGGGCAGGCTTAGTTTAGAGATTAGGAAAAAATTCTTTACTCTGGGGTTAGTGAGGCACTGGTACAGGTTGCCCAGAGAAGTTGCGGATGCTCCATCCCTGGAAGCGTTTAAGGTCATGCTGGATGGAGTTCTGAGTAATCTCCTCTATTGAAAGGTTTGCCTACCCACAGCAGGGGGATTGGAATTAGACAGTCTTTAAGGTCCCTCCCAATCTAGATTATTCAATGATTCTATGGTAATTGAACACAGAAATTCCTTCCTTCCTGATCATCTTCTTCAGGCTGAACAAACTCTGTTCTGTAGCTTCACCATCTCACCTCATTCCTATGAGCTCCAGCCTGTCACTCATCTTGGCAGCAATCCTTGGAACTTTCTCCAGCCTTCCAAAATCTCTCTGGCACTTCAAATCCCCAAACTAGACACAGAACTGTAGATCTGGTCTCATACACACTGGACAGATTTGAGTAACCCCATCATTCTATCTGCCAGCTTAGTTTTCACTTGTGCAGACCACACATGTTTTATCTTCGCCCCTGCATGGGTGCACTCGTGACTCATGGTCAATGTGATGCCCACCGAGAAACTTTGCTGCAAAGCTTCTTTCTGCTCTTTTCAATTCCCACCTTCTCCTTTTGCTGCTTTATTCTATCCTAATTGCAAAACTTATCATTTCCTTTTCCTGAACTTCATGGTTTTTCCTTTCTATCCATTTCTCTAATTTGTTGAGTACTCTTTGAATAGCTTTCCTTCAGAATACTGTTTGCTTTTTTTTGACTAAATAAAGTACTTTGCTGCCTTTACAGGAAATAACTGATATGTACAATTAAAGGTCATACACATAGTAAGTACAAACCTTTACTTAATTTTAGATCCTAATTGTAAAAATCATTAAAATTGTTAGTACATCACACAGAAAAAGAGAGAGAAATATGCATGTCGGTATAAAGCAAAATTTTATTCAAACCATAATGCAATTTTTGAGTCATGAAATCATCTTTAACAAGTCATCTCAAATGTTTTAAATTATGTGAGGGTTTTTTTCAGTTAAGGTCTGTTATAGTGAAGAAGAATCTTCATTGTTCTGAAAGTTTCCTGCAGATGTATTATGTATATTCTTCACTTGATTGGAGATAGTAAATAATCTCTGGGATAATCTATCAACACAGCCAAGTTCATTTCAAGTTTCTATGAACTTGTTGCATATTTTATATTTCACTGAAGTTTTACTCTCTTAAGAATATGGCTGGCCATCAATAGCAATCATCTGTCTCACTATGTCAAACATAATGAAAAAAACAAAGTAACACATGCCACTAGAAATTCCTATGTGTTCCACTTGTGTAAAAACCATGAGTTCTTAGTGTAAGAAGTAAATCTAAATTTGACAGGGGTTGCAGTTTTTTACTGTATTGTGGAATATTATCTGTCAAAACATGGCTCATGAAAAAGAATACTACCAATACAGGCTGCTAGCCTGAAAAAGTCATTTCAGCTATGACACTGAGTGCCATGGAAAACCTACTGTTCATCACTTTTTTAATCTTCTGCTACCAAATAAAATGCAGTTGAAAATCTAAGGTTTCTTGCTGGGAAAAAAAAAAAAAAATTGAAAATGCATTAATGGTTTTCATTCCCTTGCAGCATGAATTGGTTAGAAAAAAATCACAAAATACAAGCAGTGCATTGATGGTGAATATATACTGATCTCAATAAAGTCCTTAGAAAAAACAAGAATTATAAATATCTCCAGAAAAAAGATGGCATACTATGGCCAGAACCCTACTTTTGGCAACTTTTAATTGTAATAGAGAAGTTGAACTATCTTTATCTTCACTGGAGTCACAAAAACTAAACACTATGTTGAACTGAATTCATCAATGATAGTTTTAAATCTCTAATTATCAAGCATTGTAGTAAGAGTGTTTTAATTGTTCTCAGTTCTGCTGAGAACCAGTTTCTATGGAAGGCATTGGATTCTTGTGTGCACTAGCTGTTACAAGAAGACATAAACACATAAGAGGAAAATGAGGTAAGTATATGTTGAACTTTCAGGGCATTAGGTAAAAGGTGATTGTAGCCATGAACCACATCTGATTTTATATGTCTTTGACAACTCTTCTTTTAATAGCTATCTAGTAGTTGCTACAGACCATTGAATAATCAAAATGCATTTAATACTAATGAAGTTTCTTTGTTATATAAATAATGAGATACCTGTTAAAAATCTTTCATTGAATGACTTTATGTTCTTGCTGAGAGTGAAGCTATTGGTTTGCAGAAAGAAATCTTTACTGATAGTAACTATTGATTTAGTTTATAAACTTTCCATTGTCGTAAACTAACAAACTCTGATATATAATTTGAAATAAGAGAAAAATAAGCTCTTAAAGGTATTTAAGATAAAGTTCCACATAGGATAATTTGAAAACTTTGGTAGTTTTCTTTGTCTTTCTGCTGCTCTCCCTTTTTTTTTTTCCTTATGTCTCCTATAAGTATAGACAAAATTTGTGCTTAGTGAATTTTCAAAAACTTGAAACATGGATATGTATCTTTAACAGATTATAGAGCTGCATTCAAAGCACTTTCACTTTTTGCTTTTTCTTCTTTTAACCCTGTTACTCATTTTCCTAAGCCTTATAATCTGCTCCATTAATGAGTGATTAAAACTACGATACTGAATTTCTAGATTCAAAACTGGACACATTTCAACATACTGGAAAATGTGTTTTAACAGGAAATCAAAATACTTTGCACTAATGAATGAACAGATTGCAGCTTTTAACACTTCTTTTCACCTCCTTTTTGTTCTCCCACAAGAATGAATAAACATTGTAGAGACGATAGAGAGGTGTGGTTTGAAGGAAATGCTGCGGGTTTTTTTTGACATTATTTACCATCATGAAGACTGATTAAGGAGTGCACTGCTCTTCCCATACACACTGTAGCTTCTGTGATATGCACACAAACAGACGAGTCTAAAGACACCTAACTGATTTAACTTACTTCTGTGCAGTCTATTTACTAATGATGTGCAACTAGAGATCATGCTGTTCTTACAATTACAGCATCTGACCCAGACTTAAATACTTAGTTTCCTAGAGAGGCACATAAGTAGGATTTTCAGTAACTCATAGCCTTTCTTTAAAGAGCAGTAAGGCTAATGAAAGGCAGTGGGATGGTAAAAACATCACTGGATGCTTGTCTGCATCCTTTCATAACTAACTACCTTCTGAAATCAAGTTTATTCTTCTTCGTCTGTATTTCTCATCAGTGTTTCACAACATTGTATTTTTCTTTCAATGCTTATCAGGCTGACTGTTCAAAAATTTCACCTTCACATATACAATTCAGGACAAATATGGACTTATTGCAATCACAGCCACCTGTATGCTCAGCAACACTGTGTAAGTACTTGCTTAACATGTGAAAGTATCACAATCAATTCTTCTCACTGCTTGATTCATGCAAGTAGCAGCACATCAGCCAAAGCATCCTAAGACTTCATTATTTCTGTCATGTTACTATAGTTAGAATTTTTTCAGACCTCTGTCTGAAGTTGTAACACATAAAGAGGAGAGGATGCTGGCCTCTTATCTTTAATGTCTTTAGCAAGCACTATAGTCTTGCTAAACTACAAAGTCAGTTCATATGATAATGTCCATTGGTCTGATTAAAATTTCATAACACAAATAAAGGTAGAAGGGTCTAAAAGATGAGACTAAAAAACCAGAAGGACTAACTCTTGCCAGCATTCACATTATGGAATGAACTCCTTGCCAAAATTTACATTCAATTTTAAATAAAAGAAGAGAGTACAGGAATAACTACTACCTAGGATAATATGTTAGAAATAAATATTATTTTTATGAGATAAATAAAGGTTTTTCAAAACTACTTTTTTTTCCTAGAGAAAAAATAAATATCTTGCCAAAAGTTGTTGGCTATTTTGAGTGGAAATATGTACAGTTATATAAGAAGGACTTCTGAGATAATACCAAGAACATTTTTGTAAACTCAGATATGCTAAGCTATTTCTCAAGGTGGGTTGAGATGGCTGCCTGACTGTCACATAGCCACTCTCTCACTCCCCCTTCTCAACAGAACAGGGAGGAGGAAAAGAGATGGAAAATCTTTATGGGTCAAGATAATGACAGGAAGATCACTCACCAATTGCCATCATGAACAAACCAGACTTGACTATGGGAAGATTATTTTAATCTGTTGCCAACTAAAAGTACAGTGAGATGGTGAGAAACATCCCAGCATCAAATTCACTCCTTCATTCTTGACTCCTCTACTTCCCCTGCCCTGAGTTGTGCAGGGAGATGGAAGGGGGAGTTGGGATCAGTCCATAACAGCTGCTCTCTGTCACTGCTCCTCTCACACCTTTCCCCTGCTCCAACGTGGACTCGTTTTCATGGTCTTCAGCTTCCTTCAGGGCACCTGCTCCAACAAGAGGTCCTCCATAGCTGCAGATGGATATCTGCTCCACACAGACCTCCATGGGCTACAGGGGGGTAGACTGCTCCACCACGGTCTTCTCCAGAGGTTTCAGGGCAAACTCTGCTCCAGCTCCTGAAGCACCTCCTCCCCCTTCTTCTTCAATGACCTTGGTGTCTGCAGAGTGGTTGCTGTCACAGATTCTCATTCCTCCCTCCCACAACTCCAGTTTTTTTGTAGTGTTTTTTATTTTTTTCTGTCTTAAATACATTTTCCCCTGAGGTGTCCCCACCTCAGCTGTGCCTTGTGATAGGTGGATTGGAGCCAGGTGGAACCATCTGTGTCCTATATGGCACAGACCCAGCCTCTCCTCACAGAGACTCCCTGCAGCCCCCACTAAGGTTAGCACTAGGGCACCTTCACCCTGTACACCTGTCTACCTTCATTTTTCCTAAATAGACAGTAACTGGAATCAGGGAAACCTCGGATCAGGAAATCATGCCTGTTCCTGTCCTCCTCTGCTCTCTAATTTTAGCTCAGGTCTGAAAGATACTGTTGACTATAAAAAGAAGTTGAAGTATTTCAAAGTCAGGTATAACTTGAGGATACACTGATCTGAAGATTTCAAAAAGAGGATTTATTGGTGCTCCATTAGTGCTGGCAATGTGAGAACAGATCTAATAACATTTTATTATTTTCTGTTTAGTGAAATACTGAAATACTACTGAAAACCTATTCAAATACTTTCTAATATCGGGATCTACATCAAGACCTTTACATGATAGACACCTGTGTCCAGCACTTCCAGTTAGTTTTATTGAGCTTCAAATTATTATTTGTGGTTTGTTTTTTTTTTTTTTTTCCCAACTTACATCTGTAAATCATTAGTCCTAAAATCTCATTCCTGTTATGCTTCCATAAAAATGAGTAAAAAAGGGGTTTTTTTAAAATATCACCGTGATACCTTACAGAGCAGCAGCTGGTGGCTGTGCATGATTAAATGTTAAGCACTATCCTTTGACCTTAAAAGGTGAAGGGTTGAGACTCAACTAAGTCTCAAGTATTGGTTTCTCACTTCTTAAAGTATACCAGAGTTTCTCCTAGAAATTAAAGGGTTAAATTCTCAGCCATCCTCAGCATTAAATGGGATGAGAACTTTTCTTTCACACACAGATCAAATAAGTGATTTTCATGAATATTTTTTTTCCTTTCCTACTGAAATTCTAAAGCGTGACAGCAGAGACTCGTGAAGAACAGGTGGAAGATAGGCTATTTCTAATCTCCAAAGTTATATTCACCTTCTTTTTTTTCCCCCTCTTTTTTTTTTCCCCCCTGGTTATGTTTTAATGGAAAGTCCAGGAATATAGGCTTCTTATGATGTTTCAGTATTTCTTCATCTGGCCCGAGAAATCCAACAAGGCCATTGTCTAAGCAATAGTGGCTCATTGATTAAAAGGCTGTTTTTTGTCAATGTTCTTTGAGCTGCATAACTTCTCTTTCCCAAGCACAGGTGTCAGTAAACCAGTAGACTCTGTAACACTTTGGATCTAAAATTAGGGATGTTTTTATATAATATAATTCAGCCCCATAAAGGCATGTCTGAATTAACTTCAGCATATAAAACCAAGTACAGTACTGCCATTTCCTCTAGGACCAGAAATAACTTGCATACATCTGCAGACAAGTGTCTTGGGTCATAAGCATGAGAGGGTATTGCCTGATCTGGAGAAGAGTGGCTGCTCAGAGTTACTACACTGGTTATGTTGATGAAGAAACTCCAGCCATGATCTCTTTTCCATGTGGCTGTTAGGGAGAAGAGATTTTCTTCAGGGCAGTTGATAGGGGACAGAGAAATAGGAAGAGAGAAGTTCAGTGGACATGATGCAGGCCTATCAGATCTTAGATCCTTCACATGACCATTTACTCATGAAGGGAGTTGCGCTCTGATAGAGATTTCCTGCACTTCCTTACTTATTCAAGTTCATTATGCAATGTAATGAAAGAAGTTTAATCATGTTTGCTATGGTCTCCAAATACCAAGCTCATACACTGGAATGGATGAGCACAAGAGATGTGAGAGCAGACATCAGAGTGCCGAGAATCTCAGAAACTTTCCTGAATTTGCAAGTAAATACTTTATTTATTTCTTTCTTTAGTGTCCTTCATTATTGAGCAATTCACATATTTCAGATTACACTTGCAACCAGTATAAGTGCAGTGAAGTTACAAGAAAACCTTTCCTCCTTAGATGTGTAACCCAAAATTCAACACTCTTAATTTTTTAACAAGTCACATCAGATCAAGTTGAACACTGGCAAACCTATTAATCAAATATTACATCAAATAAAATAAAGCTTATTACATTATTCTGATAGTATTCAATACCCTTTGTTTGAGCTGGGTAACGAGTAAACATCTGACTCACAGAGACTTGAACAAATACATTTAGATTTATGCACAATGTGTATTTTTCTGGAAAGATGGGGATAATATAAACCAGGTCAGAACAAGTGTGAAAATTCTGCACTGAAGCTTCTGCAAAGAAATGAATAAATAACATGAGTGGACTGTTAGATGGATAAGAAAGTGGCTGGACAGTTTTATCTAGAGGGTAGTGGTCAAGGGGTCAGAATCCCAATGGACAACATCAACATGTGATGTCCCTTGAGGTCCATAATGGGACCGGTGTTATTTAATAACTGCATTAATTACATTGGTGAAGGCATTGAGTGCACCCTAAGCACATTTACAGATTACTCCAAGCTGAGTGGTGCGGTGGACACACCTGAAGGACAGGATGCCAGCCAGAGGGACCTGGGCAAGCTTGAGAAGTGTCATGTGTTTTAAGAAGACCAAGTGCAAGGTGCTGCACCTGGATCAGGGCAACATCAGGTATCAATACAGGCTGGTGGGGATGAACAGATCAAGAGCAGGATCCTGCCAAGAAGGATTTGGGGGTGCTGGTGGATGAGACGCTGGACATGACTCGGCAATGTGCACTCCTGGGCTGCACCAAAAGTAGCATGGCCAGCAGGATGAGGGAGATGATTTTGCCTCTCTACTTTGCTCTTTCCCCATCTGGAGCGCTGCATCCACCTCTGGAGTTCCCAGCAGGGGAAGAATATTGACCTGTTGGAGCAAGACCAGAGGACAGCCACCAAGTGGATTAGATTAGCTCAGCTGGTTAGAGCATGGTGCTAATAATGCCAAAGTTGCTTGCCCTGTGTAGGCCATTCACTTAGGAGTTGGATTTGAGGATCCTTCTGGATCCCTTGCAACTCATATTATTCTGTGATTCTGTAGACAGATGGAGTAGTTCTCCTGTGAGGGAAGGCTCAAAGAATTGGGATTTTTCAGCCTGAAGAAGAAAAGGTTTTGGAATCACCCAATTGCAGCCTTCCTGTACCTGAAGGGAGCCTACAAGGAAGGTGGAGAGGGACTTTTTACAAGAGCATGTAGTAACAGGAATAGGGAGAATGGATTCAAACTGAAAGAGATTTAATTTCCTCTTTATCTAATATTATAATCTCCTCTTTACTGTGGAGGAAGTGAGGCACTGGAACAGGTTGTCCAGAAAAGTTGTGGATGCTCCATCCCTGGAAGTGCTTAAGACCAGGTTGGATGGAACAACCTGGTCTAGTGAAAAGTGTTCCTGTCCACGGCAGGGGTGACTAGAACTAGATGATCTTTAAAGTTCCTACCAAGTCAGACCATTCTATGATTCTTTGATTAAATAAATGGTATAAGGAAAATTCTGAATATTAGTAACCTATAAAATAAAAGCATTCTAAATTAACCTGATGAAAATAAATTTCATTACATTTAATATTTTCATAAAACCACCTGAGTAAAGCTAAACAAATGCGAATTCTCTTGCTCTCTGCTGCAATAAAAGCTGAGGAAATATAATATTAGGACCTTTTTGTGATCAACATGGAAAAGAAGCAGGTGAGACAGTATCTGAATGAAATCAGTGCTCAATTCAGAGCAAACATACTGGAATCTTTTGATCAGTCTCCTCATGTCAGGGTAAAGAATTGTGCAATAATTGTGTGGAAAGTTGAATGTCAGAACTACAGTGGATTGAATTCACTAGCTATCAAGATATTCATGTATTGATTTACTTTATAGTATCATAGGTTATGTGTAAGCATAACTTATTGAAATATTATTTCCTGCAGGCACTTAAACTTCATTCAAACTACAGGAGCAAATTTAGTTACTTGGCATTCACCTTGCAGCAAAGTTCTTGTGCATTGTATGGCTGACTAAATGATAAAAGTTGTTCATTAAGTCAATTTGAAAGCTATAGTTTGTAATAAGGGAAAAGATGCACATGAGATTGGGTTTTTCAATATACGTAGCTTGATTTTTTTCTCTTTATTAATTTAGTCTTAGCCCTATAACAAATCTTCTGAGGACCTCACAGATGCAGATATGCCCCTCTCTGTCTTGGTGCATGCTGCAGAAATTTTTTATTTAACCACATCCATGGCAAAATACTCTTTTTTCTCCTTCATACTCTCTATGAAGATAGTGTGTTCAATATTTGTTCGAGCATGAAATTCTTCTATTTAGATAAATTCCCACAATGAAGAGGCCCAGTTTTTCATTCCACAGATTTGGTATATCTAGAGATGGCAAATGCTTTATTGTCAAGTTGAAATCATCCTGAAATTTATGGAAAATTAGGAAAACTGCAAATTCAAGCTGTTATTCATACTCAAGAAGAAATGAAAGGATTTTTAAGTTTCTTCATAAGAAAAGTTAGCCTGAAACTCTTTTTTTTTTAAAAACAGTTAAGTTACTGTAAATATTTTCTTGAAGTGGCCTTTTCAGGAACTTTAACTCTCTAGAATAGAGTAGATCCAGTTGGAACCTAATGACAGCAATTATCTCATCCAACTGTGTTTCTGCATGTGTTGAATTTGAATTTAATTATCTAAAGATAATTGGCTCTTTTGGAAAAATTACGTTTGATTCTCTCTCTGGATTTCTCTAGGAAATCCTTGCAAATTAAACCTTCTCTCTCTCCCTCTTTGTGAAAATAATAATAATAATAATAATAATAATAATAATAATAATAATAATATTTTAAAAAAAGGTAAAAATGTATTTCCCTCACATGAATTCAAGTTAGATGATCTGTACTTCCATAACTAAAATAAGGATTTCCTCACATCTTTGGAACAGCATAAGTCACAATTGTAAAAATAAAAGTTGTCTATCCAGTTACAATTGATTCAATGATTTCCCTTTTACTAGAAGTGTAGTGTTTCCCTCCATTAAATTGTGTATTTTTTGTTGATTTACAGATTAACAGATTAATAAGTGAACCTGGTAGAAGTACTTTAATAGAAATGTTTACAGCTCATTATTATAAACAATATAGCAGTATTATATAATTTTGGAATGACTTTAGGCTTCAGATTACAAACTTCCTTCTATCTAACAATACAATAGCATGGGGTTGTTTGTTTGGGTTTTTTGAAAGATATGCTGCAAACACAAAAATGTTTTACACTTTCTCCACAGATTCACTGCATTATGATCAAGTAAAAAAACCAGCAAAAATTGAGTGATATCAGAAGCTCACAATATGGCAATATGTCCTTCCTCATGTTGTTTCAACATGTAGGCTGATGAGTGGATTGGGAAATGCAATCAGTGTACAAGGTATCTGCCATCCTTCCTTTAAAAAATGGTGTCCCGGTTTGAGACAAATTCGGAGGAACGTCCGAAATGAACGCCCTCTGATAGAAGGCAGGTAACAGCCACGCCTCCCCTACCAGGTTCAGAAGGAATTTTCCTCAGAGGAAAGTGAAAGGAAAAAAACTATTTATTTAACATACACAATGCACCCAGGCACGGGAAAAGAATGATGATAAATAATAAAACCTCTCGCTGTGGAGAGAACCTGGGTAGATTTCACAGTCCTTTGTGGGTGTGGCTTTCTCCTCTCCAGAGCTGGGGTTTGGCGTGGGCCCCTCCGGGCCTCGGTGGAAAGGCCTCCCAGTGAAGTTCTGGTGTTCTGGTGCTCCAGAAAAGAAGAAGAAGAAGCCAAAGTCCCACGGCTCCTTGCTTTAGCTAACGAACAAGAAATGAGCTAAAAAGCAAAAGCAATGTAACTCTCTTCCCTGCTGCAGAAGCGGAGCAAGCGGCCAGGAGAAGACAGCGAGCCCATCTGTGTTTTGAACGCAGCACCAAAGGAATTCCACCAGCTCTCCCCCGTCTCTCAAAAAGGTGCAAAGGCACAGGATTTATGTCTGGGCTTAGAGCAGATGATAGGGAATACAGTATCATACAGTCACCCCAGGACAGAGGGATAGAACAATAGTGATCTATTTTGCTACAGGAAGTTCAGATTTGAAATTTTAGAAACATTAGAAACCATGGCAGTGGTAAAATTAATTTTGGTTTTATCTCTTTTAATAATACCTGCATCGTGTTTGGAGATTAATTTTCTTCCATTATTCATCAAATATGAACAATTTGGTTGTGGTCGTAAGGATCATAGTATTGCCCCACCAGGATGTTTCCCTATTTATCTCAAAAGATAATTCTCAGAATGATTGGATGCTCAATGCTTGTGGTAGCTGCAATTTCCTGAATGAGATGTGGCTGCATTGTTAGAAACTGTCAGGATCAAAACTAATCTTGTAAAAGCTTCTTAGCCTTTTCTGAATGTTCCTTTATTTATATGGAAAACATATTACTACAGAAATGCTGATAGGGAATCAACCTCAAAAGATAACAAATAAGCAAAATGCAAGACTTTTTTTCTGTTGTCTCAGCTTCCCAGTTTTGTCTTCACTCTGTATATTAGAAGAAAATATTATACAGAATACAATCAAATCCTATTTATTTAAATATTCAAGGAAGCCTTCTGAATTTTCTTCTGAATTGATATTTCTGATGACATAATCTTGCATGTTTTGGTTGCCAAAATAGATATCTTTTAAAAGTATACATTTTTTAAAAAACCTGCTTTTCATACTCTATTTCTTTTACGTCTTCAATCTTATGTGGAGAGAAAAAGATAATAAAAGTTTGACAATCAGTTACAAACGCGCCATCTATGGAGGTGAATTATGAAGAATGTGAAGAAACCTTTGATCCTAACTCTTCCTTTTGAATGGGAATTCATAAAAGCACTTTATTGTACTTAAATTCTAAAGATATAAGTAACTTGATTGATCCATCCCCCTGTTTAAAATGAGCACTTCTCAAGCACTTTGCTGAATTGAGTCCTAACAGCCCAGCAAATCAGTAATGTCAGCACTGAGGCTGATGCAACAATTGAAAATAAAGATGATTAAAAATGAGAATCACAGAGTATTTATGGTCAAAAGTATGTTGCTCATCACAGCTAAGTTCTCTTGGTAGATTCATAAGCTGAAATAAAATGATGCTGTATTTTTCTTTTATAGGTCCTCCAAACATTGAGCAAAACTCAGTGAGGAAAGATTATATTTACTGGATTTAATACTGTTAATTCTGGGGCAAAATGCTCTTTTGTATTGACAGTTAAATAAAAAAGTGATTTCACAGTTCTTCATGCAATTATTTTTAGATTACAATTGCCTCATAAAACTGTGTAAATAGTAAAATGCTAACATAACAGACTTAAATAAACCCTTAATGCTTCTCTTTTTCTTCAGAAAAAAGGTAGCAAAAACCCCCAGAAAGAAAACCCAAAGAAAGAAAAGGAAAATTCATTACTGTATGACACAGCTAAATGGAAAACAGGAAACCAAAATAATTGTATTTTATAAACACGTAAAAATGCTATATTCATGGCTAACACACAGATATGTAAAATAAATCAAACTAGTATCACTAGTTTTATCAGGTAATAACGTATATGAAATGGCCATATTGAAAACATTCCACCCTGAGATCCAGCAGTAACACTTGCTTTTTTTACCAAAAGTGTTAATTCCAAAACTAAATATCCTATTATTGTGTAAAAACTGTGCATTTGAGGTTCATATTAGACACTAAAATTTGGATAAATTTCATAATTAACCAAGAGAGTGTTATTTTCCCTCCATATGTTCAAAGACAGGATGACACACAGCATAAGAATATTTGAAAGAGTCCTTAGAGCAATATAAAAGTTTTCCATGGCAACAACATCTAAAGATGATGAAACCCACACTGCAGAGATGGTGCCTGAGGACATCCATTTTAAGATTATAACATGCTTAACCCTCATCAGTAGAGGGAAACATGGCTCCTTGTGCAGTATAATGTCAGCCAAATTTAGGATCTAGCCCAGAGCTCATTAACTGGGATGAATGGATAAATCTCATTTAATAATTTGAGAAATTTACTTCTTCACACTTTCCCCAGAAAGCAGAGTTTTAAAAAATGCATTTCCCAATGGTGAAAGACTGTTCTCCTTACAGTTGTCTAAGCTGCAAAGTGTTTTCTCATCTTTCAAAAAGGTTGGAATCATATAAATATAATGAGAAAAAGGAGCTCTAGAATTTTGCAGTAGTATGTTAAGAATTGGCTGTTGCCTTGTAAAAATGGTCATTTTTTAATAATAACCTTTTAAAAAAATAAATTACATTTTCTGTTAAAATATTTACTTCTTGAATTTAAATGCCACAGAATAAACTTCAAAGCTAGTTCCTGCTGAAAACTATTAGCTCTCTGTAGCAACCAAGAAGAATTTTCTGCAGGAGCTCTGGCGGACAGATTCACTCTGTTCATCCCAGATACTCCAGACTATGAGAGGAGATGAAGTCAATGAAAAGAAATAGCTCCTTCGGGGAAATGCAGAACATGTAAATACAGTGTATTTTTGGAAGAGCTTCTCTTTCTTTCTGTGAAGTATGTAGGTTAGAAAGAATATTTTGGATGTGTTTTCAACAGTTATACACAGATGTGTTCTCTTCCCTTACCCTTTATTATTAATAGATTATTAACCATGCATACCAGCTCTAGCTTGAAAATATAAAAATGAAGATAAAAAGATATTAGGAAGAATTTAATCCCTCCTTCTGCCCTTTTGAGTCTTTTAGTGTACCTGTATGTATCAGCAGCAGTATATCTGTCCACCAACTCAGTTCCTCTTTTATGTGATGACCTGAGTTGGACTAGAAAGTATTATTTCCAAAAAAGAAAGAATTTGGAATATGTACCAGAAAGTTGATCTCATGCACTTTACTAGAATGCCAGAAATAAACCACTTCTTAAATGAGAAACTCATTTATTTTAACAAGGTTAAGCTATTTCCATATTATCTTATCTTCAGTAAATGAAAACATGGAATAGTAACAAACTCTGGACGTGATAGGCTGATCATTACGTCTTCTGATCAAGAACCAGATAACATTAAAGAGAATCATAAGTATGATGCCCTCTACTAAGAGCAGATGTCCATTTATGATGTAGACCTCCTGAAAACCCTTAAAATTATTACTGTATTTGACCATATCAGCCATCCTTGTGAACCTAGAAGGAATACTTTTTCATGAAATTATTATCTAGTAATGATTCACTTTCACACCTTTCTCTTAGGTCGGCTGGTTGTATGTAATGAAATTGGCTATTCCAAATGATAGATTTTGATGAAGACGCACTAGAGATCTTCCATTTATTTTTAATAAATTAAAAAGAATTTAAAATATTAAAAAGAAGATTTTTCCTATGTGCATCCCCATCTTCCTGTCAGCATTGTAAAAATATATACATGGGATTACATAATTTGAAAATGCACCTGACTAATTGAGAACTTCTTTTTGACAGCATGAGTGTTCCCATCTGGCATTCAGCCAAGAAGGGTTTTTCATTGGTGTTTTCAGCATGAATAAATAAACTAACAAATAACTTCCTGTTTTCTCAAAGATGCTTAGGGAAAAATGTAGCTAGCTGTTCTTGCAGAAATTTCTAAGACTGTTTTGCCACAGTTTTTGACACTTTAAGGCCTGAATATGGATTATTTTTATTAAAAAATCCACAATTGCCGTTATTACTTTAGGAAAGCGTGGCAGGGAAGAAATTGAATGAGTGCTGCAAATGCAAACATTTCCAGTGCTGAAAGACTTAGGGGGTCAGTATGTCAGTTTCTTTTAGATAGTTGGGTGACGGGACAGTGCTGCTGTTCCACTGGTACGTAGTCACACTCACAGTACCACGGCAAAAGTGCAGTTGTCTCTTTGACTTTCTCTTTGAAAGACAAGACACAATTGGAGGAAGGCCTACAAGACTGCACTACCGTAGGAGCACCTACTGCACTGACTCAGGAGAGGTAGTTGGACCTCTCTAACCTGTCCATAGGCCTGTACAATACATCACTGGTGGAGCAGAGATACAATTACAGATACCAGGATCTGGGTATAAGGTTTAAAGAGGGATATGTCAGTAAAAAAGTCTATTTTAAAAATTAGTCAATTTAAACCAAAACAAAACCTGATAAGTAGACTTTATCCCTTTAAGTGGAAACAGCAGCAGTATTCAAGCACAACTATTTCATTCTAAAAGTAATAAACGTGAGGAATAAGTTGTCAGGTAAGCCCACTGAAGCACATACTATAAATGAATTTAAGAGACAGTTCAAAGTTTTTATAGAGCTAGAGGGGAAATTAAGGACAGTGACAAAGCAGGAAAACTACGCTGAACTAACATATAAAAGATAAGTTTTCTGGTTCTTCCCTCCAACATTTCTTTATGTTCATTACAAAGTGTATCTGATACTTGTTATTTATGTTAGAGAAAGGCAGAAAAAAATGAAGCTCTTTCAAGTGCATTATCCCAAAGGTCCCAGAAACTTCACCTTCACTCCACTTACGGACAGGAAAACTGAAAAAACAAAAGGTGGCAAAGTTGAGACCTTGTCTTTACCTAATTTGACATGTTGTGAAGCTAACAGTGCACGAAGAACCACTGGTAGGTCATATGGGAGAAAACACAAAGGATATGGCTGAACTTACATATTTCTCATTGTGTTGAGTCACATTTCCTGCATTAGATTTTGTTCTGCTGGATTATAAGCATCCTAGAACTGCATGAATAACTCTTCCAATTGGGTCTGATCCATCTCCCATCGAAGCTGGGAAGACTGTATTCGATTCACCTGTGAGCTGGACAACTTTGAGAATATGATCCATCCTGTTCAGGGAAAAAAAAATAAAAAATACTGCAGCTAGTTGAAATGCATTCAGCAGAAATATGTTAGGATTTTTTCTTTTTTTTTTTTTTTACACAGAAGCTGTCAATATTTTCCATTTCTCTTAGCAGTTGGGCATTGTTTTCCCTATTTTTTAGTGGCAATATGTAGCAGGAACAATTAAAGTATTTCATTTGCCAGAACCAATTATCTAAAAGGTTCAGGGGTTTCAATGTGAATATTGCTTAGTTTTTATAAAATTTATTTTCTATATTAAAAAAGTCTACAAATATTTCTGATCAGCATTTGTGTTTCTATTGTAAGGGGAAATAAAAAGGGAACTATGAACGTTAAACTTTCTCGGTTGTTCATGTCTCAAGCAACTCTAACAAAACCAGCTTTTCTTAAGTGACAGTTTCAGGATTAGAATATAATAATAATTCCATTCTCTTCAGGTTTTGCTGCTGGAAGTTGACACCTGCAAAGATTTTGAGTGTTTGGGATTTATATATCCTTACAAATGACTTCTCGTGAAATTACTCACCTGTATATAGATATACTGAATGCATCATTTTCAATACTTTTACCATGTCCATCTCAAGCTTGCTACCAATAAAGTACATATATAAAGATCAGAATTCATACCTATAGGTATTTTTTTATATTTATTGTAGCTCATATATTACATACAGTAGTAATTAGTCTTGGAAAAATATAAAAATACTGTTTCTCTATATGGAATTAAAATTATATCTTTTGGACTGTTTTTGTTGAACACTTTAGTGAAGCATTACACCAAACATATAAAGCAAATTAATTGGTATAATGGAACATTTATCTGTTAAAAAGCAGCAAAATTATACCTTGGTTTATGAATGGAAAGAAAACTAAAAAGCAAGAAAAATGTGAACTCTGAATTTGAGCTTTTATCACCCAGATTCAGTAGATCTGCTTTCAGGCCTACGGTCCAAAGCACAAGATGGAAGAGCTGTAATAGTCATTTATAGCTGGGTATTGCACATCTCTAATCCTCATGATGCTACTTGATAGCTGTCTAACAGTATTTTGATGATGCACTGTGATGCTGAAACTTAGGATGGCTTGAGATAGTGGCAGAAGGGTCTAAAATGTCAAGTGGGGATTGGCATAATTATGGGCCCTCCAAGCACTTGTGCAGATAATAAATCCACAGTGACAAGAAATGTGGAAATTGGCCTTTGGAGACTGCAATCCTGCTGCTGTAGTAAGAGTCTTCATCTTACTAAAGGATCTAGCACAGAACAGAACTGTTTTAACAGAAAAATAATGCTGCAAAGAATTAGATATTAATTATTTCAAAATTATAGCAAAATTATACAAAAATTATTGGCATTTTGTTGTGTATTTCTTGTTCAGAGTTTAGCTTCAGGGTATATTGTCTGTTTTTTTTATTTTGAGTGTTCTGAGTCTAGCTGATGATGACCATTTAATTTTGTGAGATTATAAATATTCCACATTTCACCTGTAAAAGTGGCTGTAGAATTATATCTACTCAAAATCCTATTCTTTATAATTTCATTTTTCAGTGTATATAGATAAATTCTTGTATTGATAATTTTCCTATTTAATAGCAGACATATTTTAATCTGATTTTTAGAATAAGTGCAAGACAAATACATATATGATGTTTTGAATTGCTTAAATCACAATTTATGGGCAGTGAGATGCAAAAAAAACAGGGAAAGGATTAAAGGACAGGTACTGTAGATATGTTTATCAGATTAATTGAAATGTATGAGACAGATTTGTCATACTTAGCTGTTGCTTGAGCTAAGAGTTTTGTCTCATCAGAAATCATCTCAAATCTCTGAAAAAGAGGAAGAAATTTCCAATGCTGTAGTGATAACGATGAGAAGCTGGAAAAGAACAAGCTGAGAGGAGATAAGAGTAGGTGGCTCTATGTTACCTCCAGAGACGTATTCAAATAATTTAAAATCTTCCTCAGAAATTATTCTTTTCTGCCTCTGGTTGTAAAGGAAGGACTTTGAGCTACCATGGTGAATATAGGCTTCAACATTCATTGTGTAAAAGTATATTAGAATATTTTCTAAATACTATCTAAAATCTTATCCAATCTAATCCATGTAAAGATTCTTTTCTTGGGTTGTTTGGGCTTCTTTGTTTTGATTTGGCTTGGTTTCCTGTTTTGTTTTCATTTGGGTTTTTTGTAGTTGTTTTGGGTTGTTTTTTTGGGTTTTTTTTCCATGGAGAGGGTCTTCATATTTGCTTTAAACAGAATTTGAGGATACAGTAAATGAGACAGTCTGAGGGCTATGTTAATCTCTCTGAAAACCTGTGAAAAGACAGGTTAAAGTATTAAAAAAAATCTTAGAAAAAAAAGGTTAATTTTTAAACAAAAATCTTCTGGCTATAAATAGTTATTGTGACCATGTGCTACAGATTCCAGTTGTGTGAAAAACAGCCATATATATCCTTACGCAGCTGCAACCTTGAAATCAGCTGGTACTACCTCTGTTGAATGTTTTTTCATCTCTAGGGACTCTCTATTGTCCTTACACACAGGTTTCTCAAATATAAATACAAATTATTTTGAAATTAATATTTATTTTTCACCATGTAAGATGTAACGTCTCTGTCTTGGTGAGTATAAATTCCAGTAATAATTTCATTATGTTCTTGCCTCTAATGAATCATTCAGACTTAAGCATTTTAACTATACAGTTAATTTGAGCTGCCATATATATGTTTGCTTTCATATATCTTTCCTTCTTTTTTAAACCCTGGAAGCAGTGCAGGTTCACTTTATTTTGTTTTAAACTAGAACTACAAAATATGAGCAAAATTAAAATTGTAGTTACATGATTAATATTTTGTTAGATTTACTGGTGGATTCTTTTCTGCACAGTTTAGTTTCAAATTATATTACAACTTCCATGTTTGTGCTTGTTTGCTATCCACTTTCAGTTCATTTAGAATGTAGAGTGAACAAAGGTAATAGAAATTCTGAATATGTGAAAATACACTGCTGACATTGAGTTAACTTGACATAAATGTCCTAAAACTTTAGATACCCACTGTGGACATAAATTGTTGTCTCTTTCAATTAGGAGCTATGTATTATTAACACCTTCTAAGTGTTTTACTTAGAATTTGATTTTATAATAAGTGAAATAAATGCAGTAAGTCTAGCAAACAATAACATCATTAAACTAAGACTAAAATATTTACTTATATTTAAACTCATATATCTAAATGACTACTTACATTCTAAAAAAATGTACAATCAAGTTAATAATAAATTAGAGAAGGAAAATTATATGAAGAAATCATATGAAGCCTCTCCTGGAAGTGGTCATGTTTCATGGTGTTGTCAAATACAATTTTTGTAATGGGCATAAGGTCTTTGACACACACATAATTCTTTGCTAGCAAATAAAATTTTCAGTTTGAATAGCTATTATTTAAAGCAATGTGACAAATAATTGCTCCTACAGTACCTATGTAGAGAGATGTTTCCTATTTCATTCCTGAAAATATCACCTCAACAAAGCAGTAATGGAGGAGAAAAGTTAGAGAAGAGAATCTCCTAAAATATCCTATCTTTTACTCCATTGGCTTTAAGAATACAATGCTATGTAGATTTTTATGTAGGTGGAAAGAATAGCTTTCCATATCACTGTGGTCCTTTGTCTTTAGCACAGCTGCCTTTGAATTTTCATTTCATATGCAGAAAAAAAAGAAAAAGAAAACAAAAAAAGCCTGCAAAAAAAACTGTGAGCACATTCATCTGGAGAAAAGCAACTCAGCAGTGACATCATCAAAGGGCTCCAGGATCAGGGTGGTACTTACTGTTATGTCTCTCATTCCCTCCCCAGTCTGAAGAGAACTGCAATGATGATTCACTCTATCTGCACCAGGGTCTGGGACATCGAGAATAAGTCTCTCTCTGCAGGTGCTTTTTGTAACTGTTTCATAGGGAGGGACCCTGAAGACTTATCAGAGCATTTAACCAGTTCTGTAATCCCAGAGGTCTAAATCACATCAGATGTCTAATTTAACCAAAGAAAATTAGATGATTTTCACCCTAAATTATCCCTTCCCACTGGGGAGAAAAAAAAAATTGAAAAAGAAGTCTGAGATTCTTCAATCCTGCTGACGTTTTTTGAAATATAAATCAAAAATATTGGTATAAACATAAAGGGAAAGTTCTAGGGTCAAGTCTACCAAAACCTTTGAAGGAATATTCAATAAATCTAAATATATACATATCTACACTCTCTTTAACACAGCTGCATGTGAATTTGAAAGTGAATACTTGTGGTTCTTCGTGCAAGAAGATTCTCAACACTTGCTTAAAATAACTCAAAACAGTGCAAGAGTCATTGTTTTGAAAAGCCACAAAGCAGCTTCGTGCTGTCACATAGAGGTATAACGATTCTCCCCGTGAAGTACAATTACAAGTGAATCTTGCTATTTACATGTGCCTTCCTTTCCGCTTTGTGTCTGTTCACTGTAGTTTTAAAGCACATGTCAAGCCAGTAATATATTGAAGTAATAATAGCTTCACACATACTGACAGCCACCAGGCAGTTATATAAGGGAGTGAAAATAGGACTTACCAAAAGTATTTCAAAAGAATGTTAATTATTATTACACTATTTCTATTTTGCCTAAGGGATAAAAGTGGTGAGATGTTACTCTCTAACAATCTACTCCTACGGGTCTGCTAGAAAAATCTTTTTTAAATGGACTACTTTGTATAATTATATCTTTTTTTGTTCACGATACCTTAGAATTTTGTATGGCTTTAAAAGTGCTTTGCAGTTATGTTCAATCTCCGAAGGTGGTATTTAGAGCGCCAGTTTGGATATCTTTATTTTTAATTATTTAATCTTCCCTCAAAGACCCTGTACACAAATTCTTCATTATAGAAACTCTGGTGTCAAATAGAAGTCAGGTAAATTTGATTTGTAATGGATTACCATTTTTATAATCCACTTCCTTAAATACATCCATATATTTTAAAAACTTCTTTGTGTAATTTGGACTGTCTTTTTTGCCTACAGTTGTGTAATTACTCAGTTACATTCAGACACATGTACACAAATAAAGCCAGCTTCATCTCAGGAATCTCAGATCATGTGAGAGCCCACAGCTTGTTGAGAGAGAAGTCTGCAGGAAAGCTTATGAGGCATTTGAAGCTACATTATTATTCTTAGCTGATTGAAGTATTCATCACAAGTCTTGTATTTGCTGACTGTAGCCCTTTATTCTGTCTCTCTCAACAGATGGAAATTTGTATGCTTTTGTTTCTCAGGACTGCTCCACTAGTTACTGCAAATATATTTGAGCTTTGGGATTTTTTATGAACTTTAGCAGAATATTCATTCACTAGTATATTATTTGCAATTCACTATTTAAGATTTGATTGGTCTCTAAATCAATGTAATTCTTGCACTCCTAAATTTTCAGACTAGAGGGACTGTAATGTCTAAGCTTACCTCCTGCTCACAACAGGGACATTCTTTACCCAGGGCAGCATTAGAGCTGAGCACAGAATGAGGAGAATGTATATGAGCTTTTAGCAAATTGTAACTTTTTTCTCGTGTCTTTAATTTGCCTCTCTGAAAAAAAATCTGTTCTTTCTTTAAAAATGTTGTTAAATGCTGGAGAGGCTGTAATAGCTTCTCTCTGTGCTCTTGCTAAGACTGACATCCAAAACCAAACAAATCTGTCCATCCCCCACTGCACATATGTAAGAGACTCAAACATTGTAATTGCGTTAAATGCTGTCGAGGCCACAGAAGGAACTTGTAAGATGAACCACCACAGTCAGAACTTGAGATAAGACCAGAAGGGAGGAATTTGATGCAGGAAGCCATTAGTTCCAGGTCTGGTGAGGCAGATCTGGGTACCACCCAGGTTAATGCATCCAGACAAAAATTCCCACTATGGCAGACTGTGGAAAAGGAAGCAACAGCTTATACATGTGCAATCCCAAGTTGTGGGCAAAGCATCTGTGCCCCATGTATTCCCAGAACTTGGACTGTATAAGGGTGATACCCAAGAAGAATGAATTGGGGATCCCCCGCCACTGACAAGACCAGAAGGACCATCAGGTTACCCTCTGGATCCATGGGGTGGTGATAGAATTCTACTTAATCTGTTTCTCCTTACGGTCTTTTCTCCCTCCCACTCTCTTTCCTATTTCTTTCTATCTGTCTCTACCTCACATTTACTGTTAAATAAAATCCATACTATATACTCTGGCATATGGTCTCGTTTGCACCTTAATTCAGGCAGAGGCATCTCTTAATAATTGGATCATAACAGCATGTCACTGTAGGAGGTCCATTTATGTGTATGGTAAGTGAATGAAGGAATGCAGGCTATTTATGGTCCACTGTGCAGCTTAACCCAGACACTTGACCCTAAAATGAGTATGTCTGAGTCAAGCTTGTACATTAGGCAAGCAAAACTGAAACTGACTTTGGCAGGTTACTTTGAGACATTGACCCTCCTCTACATCTGTGAAGATGAATTTGCCATCATGTGATCCAGCGTGCCCCATTTTTTTTTTTCTTTTTTGTTAATATTTTTTATTGTCACTTTTAGCAGCATTATCTGTGGAAACAACTATATGAGTTTTGCAGCAACTACCATAGAAAGAGTGTATTTTTAACACCTTATACAACTGATAGTTATAGGTAAATTTTCATTGCCCTTAACTGTAGACTGTAGTATTCCTTTCGAATGAATGCTCCAGCAGCTTTATCTACACTGAATGTTCTCATGCATGTCAGTAGGTTTTTTTCTCCAACAAATCAATTCCCAGATTTAATATTAGGACTCTCCACTTTTGATATGTCAATTAAAATATAAAATATACACAAAAGAATCATTAAAGAAAGAAGAGAAAAATACAGAGATTGCAGGCTTTGGAGAACATACTATACACTTCATATCTAAGTCTACAGGCAGATTTTTGTTATCATGACTGTATCTAAGAGAACCAAGCAATGCCATGCCTATATTTTGCTACATGAATATAAGGAGAAACTCTAGAAAAACTGGCAGTCTAAGAGACATCTGAATAATTTAAAAAAAGGTTTCTTTTCTTACCTGATTCTAAAGCTTTTCATAAAGCATGAGATGATGTTAGCTACTTGTAGATAAAAAGCAGCTAATAAAAATTAGTAACAAATGATGCTATGTTTTTTGAACAAATTCGTTGCATCTTTATTATTTTAACGTCTTGATTATAAGCCATTCTTTTGGCCTAGCTTCAATAGTAAAATTTCTATTACAGTTAGTGAATCACAGCTCATTTCTTCTGAGTCAAGTGCTAGTGAAAGATGGACATCTGTAAAATATATATAAGGTTGCTGTAACCCTATTTGTACAGCTGTCATTCCAGACCCTAGAAAGTGAAAACTGATGTCCTTGAAAGTTTTCTTGGAAGCCTAAAACGCCTTACTGTATTCAGATACTGACAGGGATTGTTTCAATGTATCTATCTTTCTGGAATCAAGATTGGAGACCATGCAAGAAGTTATAAGGAAAGCTGCCATTCTGATGTGTTCAGTTAAAAAAATTTACTACTTCACAGCTCTATTTATCTTTGAGGTTCTGTCAAAAATAGTTAACTACTAGCATTCTAGGCCAGAGGGCTTCTTTCTTGTCATTTTGAGCATCAGCTGGGTCTCGTGTAGGCATGCAAACAAGAATAAACTGCAGGATATTTTTCTTTTAGAACTTCAATAATTGAACACTATAACTCCTGTTTCTCTGCTTCCAAGGTGTGATGAGTGCTTATAATGATAACTACTACTTTTTGTGCTTCATTACTATGAAATGTTATGTGACATTTTCCTTATTTGGAAGTAATTAGCCTTGTACAAAGTAATGAAACTCATAAAAAAATTCCTAACTTTCCCTTTTTGGTTCTAATGGTTATATCTGCCATGTTTTGAAATTCTAATGCATTTTTATAAGAGTGAACATGAATACTCCTTTCTAAAATGGTATCTGATAAAGATTATGTAAAAACACCCCAAAAAAGTCCAGAAATAGGTAATGTTGACATCAACAAAAAACAAACCCATAGAAAAATACCCCTAAGAACATAAATAATAGACAAAGTAAAAATTAGGACTAAAAGCATTTCTTAAACACACTGACCACAACATTTGACTAGAGTTTCAGCACGGCAAGATGCTTCAGTCCAAAATCATACTTTTATGAAACACAGTCATGGGGTGATGCTGGCTGGATGCCAGACACCCATGAAAGCCACTCACTCACTCCTCTCTGCAGCTGGGTAGAGGAGAGAAAATTTAACAAAAGGTTCATGAGTTGAGATGAGGACCAGGAGAGATTGCTTACTAAACACCATCAAGGGCAAAACAGGCTCAACTTAGAGTTATAAAGTAAATTTATTACTAACAAAATCAGATCAGGATAATGAGAAATAAAATAAGCCCTTAAAATCATCTTCCCCCCACCACTCCCTCCTTCCCAGCGGCACAAGGAGACAGGGAATGGTGGTTTTGGTCAGTTCATCACCCAAGGCTTCTCCCATTGCTCAGGGAGAGGAGTCCTTTCCCTGCTGCATCGTGGGGTCCCTCCCACAGGAGACAGTTCTCCATGAACTTCTCCAGCGTGGCTCCATCTCATAGGTAACAGTCCCCCCAAAACCACTGCAGCATGAGTCCATCCCATGGGCAACATTACCTCTCAAACTTCTGCGGCGTAGGTCACTCTTCCATGGGGTGCAGTCCTCCAAGGACAGGCTGCTCCAGCCTGGAAGCAAGGGCCCTGTATCTCCATCCAGTCTCCCACGGACTTACAGCCTCCTCCAGGCATCCACCCGCCCCGGCACGGGCACCTCCCTCACGGGCTGCGGGTGGATCTCTGCTTCCCCTGAGGACCTCCATGGGCTGCAGGGGCACAGCTGCTTCACCATGGTCTGCACCACGGCCTGCAGAGGAACCTCAGCTCTGGCACTTGCAGCACTTCCTCCTCCTCCTTCTCCACTGACCTTGGTGTCTCCATGTTGTTCTCCTCACATGTTCTCATCCCACTCTTGTCTGACTGGAATTAAAGCTGCGTCACAATCTTTGCTTTGATTTCTTCTTATATATGTTATCACAAAGGCGTAACCACCACTTCTAATTGGTCCAACCTCGGCCAGTGGCATGTCCATCTTTGGAATCATCAAGGACTGGCTCTGCTGGACATGGTGGAAGCTTCTAGCAGCTTCTCACAGAAGCCACCTCTGTGGCCCCCGCGCTACCAAAAACCAAACCATGCAAACCCAATACAAACCCATTAACATTTTTTAAATCTAAATGATTTAGGCCAGGTAATTTTCTTAATTTTAAATATAAAGCTTTTATTTAATTAGTTACCAAGAGCCTATATTACTTATTGTTGGTAAAAGTTTTTAATAGTAAAATTATTCCTGAAATGTTTATGTGCAGTAAAGGCTTTGGAACACTACAGGATGGGCGAGTCTTCATATCTTCATATTTATTAATCTTGAAAGTACCTTGGCTACTTCTTTTCATTTCTCTTTTTCTGCAAAAGACCCATTTAAGATGTGTTAGTATATTTTATGGTCCATTTAGTATCTGATCTGGCTGATAAGACTGCCACAGACATGAACATTGTAATGTGGACAACTTCCCAGCAGGAAGTGGAATTCCAAATAACTTCATGTCTGCTAATGAAGAGGTCAATGGATAGAGCTAATGTTCTGCAAAAAAGTCTCTATAGACCATTAACAGTTCCTGGAAGCAGCCATACAAAGAGATAGAGCTTTTGAAATGAGATGAAGATTTTTAATCTGTTAAATAAAAAGGAGAAATAGGTATCATCTCTCATGTAGATAAGTAATTTTCATTCTTCACTTAGTCTCCTAATCAAAAAGATTTACTAATATGGAAATTATTTTCATCATATTAGTGATCTCACTTATATAATTCTAAGCCTGTGAATGTTATTTGCTAGACAAAAGCATTCACAGAAGTTGGAAATACACTGCAGAGACTGGTACGCAGAGTAAAATGCAAATTCTCTGAATAAAGCTAGGCATGAATAGACACTTAGGTGTGTTACGTTTATTCAAATCATTCTGTATTTATAACACTACTTTTATTAGTTAGAACTTACTTTCTCAAAACATTGCAGATGTCCACTTCTTATTTACTTCTTATTCCTATTTAATCTGTCTCCTTCCAGCCCTGCTACTATGGCTGCTTGTAATTCTAAGAGGGACAAGAAGGATACAGGAAGGGTTAAGAGACAGCAGGAACTGAGTGTAAAGTGAATGCCCTTTAAGACAAAAATAAGGTAAGCTTATGTGTCCTGCACATTAGCATAAAGTAGATTGACTCTCTAACATTTCTATACCTCAGGAAGTTCCTAATTGCACTTTTCCATCACTTCTTTAGCAGATGGTCTCCTTTTTCTTCAGCAAATGAAAAAAAAATGAGAAATAGAAATGTAATTTTTTGTCTTATTTAGTGTAAGTATTCAGGCTGTTGGTATTTGAATAGTATTATTACTACTGTTTGGTTTCTGAACTTTCTGTGACAAATGATATGCTTCATCTCTCACAAAAACAAGCAGTTTTCACCATAGAGACTTAAAGACTAAATTAAATATAATACATATACTCCATATAAGTAAAAAGTATACAAGATAATGTATGAAAATAGATGGAAGGCAAAATATTAACAAAATATAAAAAAATTAATCAAAATGTTTCTTGTTCAAATTAATGATTTTGTATTAATAAAAATGGACACATTATCTCTACTCACATCGCATTCCTGTGGCACAGAGCAGAGAATGGTTTTCAGTAAGAATAGGGAGTGTCTTGAAACAGACAATATGACTCCAAAGTAGCCTTTGAGTGAATTTTTTGTCTCACAGAAGAAAATAATGATAGGCTGCATTAAAGCAGTTTCAATTTTATTCATGTTATTTTATAAATTTTGATCAAAGCGCAGAGGTTAAAAGACATTCTGTAACCATTTGCCCTGAAGCCACTGTAGCATCTTCCTCTGTTATGAAGGATCAGTCTTGACAGCAACAGAGAGAAAAGAACAAACTGGGATAAACCTCTGAGTTAAATACACATGAGCTGATAGATGGGCCTTTTCATTTACTGGCTGTGAATGACGGAATCTGTTGCTATCATCTGTGCAGCAACACACAAAGCATGAACTCTCAAGGAATCAATGTTCAGCCCTTTTACAATTATTAAATTACTGTACCATTTCCAAACAGTTTTCCTCTGGGCCATATATTTTGTCCTTAGTAACTAAGCTTGTTTGTTCTATATATTGGAAATGAGACTGTCATTACATTTTTATGACTCTTTTATCTAGTCATGTTGTTAATACTAACAGCATTTTTAAAGGCATAAGGAGTATCTTTGCATCTTTCTCTAATAAAGCCTGGGAGAAAATGCATTTCTAAATTGATAATGTTTCTTTCTCTAATTTAAATACATTTGATTCTAATTCACCCTTGGGAGTGCAGATAGTGGATACGTGGTGGCTAAGTAACATTAACACAGTGTATGTTGCCATAATAATTTCTGAGGTAGGAAGAGCTTTAAAAGGAAATGGTCTCCTCATATTTAGTTACATGCTTGAGAGACTGCATGGTTTTCAGCAGCCACTCTCAAAGGCTTACAAACTGCATCTGGAACACTGCATCACAGGCATAGTCTTCAGGCCATCCCTGGAAAGATTATCCCATGAATTAAAGTTTTCCTCCTAAGAAGGCAAGCTGAAACATTACCCCAGAGAATTAGCATTTTAACCACTCAAAGCAGTTAAACTTTTACCAGGCTTGTAAAAGCACTGCAACATGAAGGCCTGCGCATGGGATCAGGAGCTTTATTTTTCCAGAAACTCCAAAAAAAGGCAGCAAAAGTCATGAAAGTGCAGTTACAGCAAAAATGTTTATTTAGAAAGTTATTAGTCTGTTCACAATAAAGTCAGGTTGCTATCATCTTGCCTGAATAACTACTCAGTTTTAGAAAATTCTCACTAATACACCTTCCATGATGCTTAGAGAACAACATAATTTCTTTTTTCAAAATAGCTTATTTTTAAATTAGATATCCAGGATAACTGGAAGAATTTTATTGCTGTTGTTAAAAAATAACATTCTCATTCATCTGAGAAATGAATATTAAATTGTTACCTACTCTATTTTTCTTTTACATGCTATGTGACTTAACTGCTTTCAAGGAACCCACTTTGTCTTCCTATTTTCATGTTCATTGCTCATTCTCCTCTTCCCCTGATGGCTACAATAAGCATCTTTCTGTTGTTTCAGCTGTCAAGAATGCTTCATATCAATGAGAATTTCCATTTTAATATAAATTTCTAATTTATTTTCACTTCATGCTAGGGATTTTCTGTAGCTCCAGTCCCATCTCTAGCACATGGAGAAAAAAAAAATCACCTCCTATATTAAATTTATTTTGTTGCATTGAGTGGGGACCCTTTTAGTAACAAATCCTAAATTGCTGCTGTTGTATGTTGCTAATGAAATCTGTAAGCTTACATGAAACATTTTCAAGTTTCATAATATGTGAAAGTACATGAGGAGACAACTGTTCATTAAAATCAACTAGAATCCATGCAGTTTCACCAGTTCACTTTTTATTTCCTATAATGCTAGTCACACTTAACCCTTATAATTTGTCTCCCAAAGTCCAGATTATTTGCTTTCTTCCTCATGTACTGTATTTATCTCTGTTAAAACAGTGGTCAGTTTGAAGCAGCCAAGCCACAATCCTTTAACTGACTTTGCCATTTGTCTGTGTTTCTCCTTTTTAGTCCTAGGCTCTGTTAATGGCAGTGGAGCTCTGTGTGTGCACCCATAATTCCCTGTGAAAATGAGCTTGCCATCTCCATTTTTTAAGTGCCTCAGTATGCATCCATTGCACTGGGCTTGCTAAGTGGGTTACTGATGCTGAAGCACTGAAGTTGATGCTTTAAGTAAAATGCACTCTAATTTAATTAAGTATCAATGGTGTCATGTTACTGCTTTGCTTTTTGATCTTTAAGCTGCAAATTACATTTCCATCCCATCAACTCATTTGCTTTTAGAAACACAGTTAGTTCACCAACTGTATTATACAAATAATATGAACATTCTTTACAAAGAATTCCACAATTTATCAGTGTTTTACACTTCATTAAACAGAAAAATGAAACAAATTATATTGGAGACAGAATCTGGTTTTAACGCTGAAAATTTTATATAGTCATTTAAAATGTTCTCATACACATCTGCCAAAGATGTTAAGTAGTTAATTATAATTTTCCCCCTACAATATACAATAATGTGGTGATAAAATGTCTCTTCAGAAGCATCTGTAGGAAGCAGTCCACAATAAAAAAAAAAGTTGAAAGGACTGGATTTCTCAGAGTATATTTCTTCACTTCCTTCTTAATGGAAAAGGAAAAGCATAAGTTTGTGATGTTGATTTTAGTTTTTTCTCAGTTTTTTCTTTTGTCAAGGTCATAAAGCTTGCAATTAAAATTGTCAATCCTTTCATGGCATCTGTTTGAATATTTGACTGCTTGCTAGACTTTGTGTCACAGAGGTTTTAAATGACACCCACTTCAGCCTGTCTTTTACCTATTATAGATAATATTCACATATAATGAAAAGCCTCTGGAGAAATTTTGTATCTTACTTCTTGTTCCAGACTAGTAACTTCTGAGTTTGAATAAGCTAGTAGCTGTTTCTGTCTAAATAATTTTCATAGTAGATAAGAAACCTAAACCTATTTAATTCATTTAGTTAATAGAGCTGAGTATTAATTCTATGACACTAGCTGAAATAAAATAAATTAGGAGGGAAAAAGCAAAACAAGGAAGAAAATCATTCAGGAAGCTAAATAGAAACTAGTCCTTGGGAGAAAATTATATATCTTTGATCAGCGTGAACAGGCATAAAAACAGCAGCATGCTTTTGGAACAATAATCAAATAATCATATTTATACATATGTATAGGTTTTACTACGTGTTTACAATAGTAACTGGGCTGGACTTGGCCAAGAAATTTAATAACAGGTTTTCAAATTGACATTTCATAAGATAGTATTATTTTCCTCATATTATCATTAAAAGTACCTTTACACATATTGACTTGGCTGTGTATGCCAGCCTGACATGCTGTATTGTACTAAATATACCACTCAGGTTCACGGCCTGTTAGAAATGTGCATGCACTGCCATGAACACCTTGGTCCATCTCTTCAACATCTCTGTGAGCATCAGGAGTTCCTGTCAGGTCCTCCCAGAGGGGTCTTTTCTACAGGCTCTCCCCACAAGGCAAGTGCTCCTGATCCTGTACATTCTGGTTGCCCTTTGACAGACTTCCTTCAGTTTATTGGTATTTTTTCTCTTGTTGAGCAGGCCAAAAGCAGTATTCAACAGAGGAGGTCAAGAACAAGTCTCCCCAGCCAGGTGAAGGC
The DNA here is from genome assembly GCA_013399195.1 of Dicrurus megarhynchus. Lineage (NCBI taxonomy): Eukaryota > Metazoa > Chordata > Aves > Passeriformes > Dicruridae > Dicrurus > Dicrurus megarhynchus. The sequence goes on along the minus strand of VXAD01000867.1, from coordinate 253,227 downwards.
AAAGTCATGTGGTTACTCTGCTAATTTTCTGAGCAAACCCTCTTTTGGAAGGTGTGGAAAACCTTAAGACTTTTTGCGTATTTCCTACCATTGAACTACAATAACTTTAGCACAGTTTAAACTCTCATTTGGAATTTTAAAATACAAAATAATAAAAATGCAGCTCACTCCATGTCCCCTGAAATGGAAAAAAAACAACCAACAAAACAAGAAAATACATTCTCTAAGAAAAGATAAATTTAGATAAATTTTAAATGGTTTTATAGATTTTTTTTTTAAATTTCACCTTAGGTAGCTTTATTGTTAAAGAGAGCATAGGGCAGTTTTTAAAGTTTGATATCGCTCACTTGCTGGATGACTTTAAAGAACTCTTACATCCGTTTTTAATCTTACCACAAAGGAAATTCAGATGTTAAAGATGTCTGGCATGTAGAATTCCCTTAGAAACTCAAAACTAGGATTCACTGATCTATTGAAGCTAAAGAAAGAGAAATCTATTTGGTGTTCTTCTTGTGTCATCTTTCATTGCCATCTTACACATCCTGGTGTACCATTACACCATTCTGAATGGTATTTTCAATTCCAGCAGATTTTCACTATGTTTCACACATGCACACTGAGTGGACAAGCAACATCAGAATAATACAGTTTGTGGTCTATCACCACCATGACATATACTGCTACAAATGGGCTGAAAAATGTAAGGTAATTACTCTGGGATAGGCTATGCAGACTGTTGTATTACATTAATGCTCTGCTAACCTTGGCATAGAGAGAATGACAATGATCAAGCAGCAAAAGAAATATGTCAAAGACACATGGGGACATATATAGAATTCTGTAGATAGTTTGGCTTTTACACCCAGGAATACATAGAATATACAGAAATATTAGAAATATAAATGAGAGATATTTCCCAGGTTGCCTAAGTTAAATCTGTGTTGGAGATTAGGAGGGAGAGCTGGCTTAAAGATCGCCCTTGAGATCAGTATTTGCTGCCTCTGTTCCAGTTATACAGCTTCTCCTGGAAAAATAAGTCGGGATAGAATTTCACTCTTTACATACGGCCCACAAGTACCCTGAAACTATAATACGCAGTATTTCCTTTCTCCAGCAGAACTGAAGTAGTTGGACTGGAAGCATATTGTGCCATTCAGAGTCAGGTGACCTACAAAGTAAAGAGGAGCTTAATTTATGCTAGAGAAGCTTAAAGCTTATCGGCATGATGAATAAAAGCTAAAAATAGCAGAGGGTATTTTAGGGACCTAGATTAAGCCTTTGAAGATAATTTCATTGGATATAAAATATCACTAAGCAAATTGTGTCACTTGCTTTTCTGTAAGCACAGTATGACCCCGCTAGATATCTTTATCAGGTTTTCTGCCTTTTTTATGATTTCTTTTTCTTTTCATTAGGCTAAAAGGTATCTGGTCACTGTTGCAGCTTTATTTTTAATATCCTTTATTTATTGTTTATGGATGGACTTGACTATGCATTTGAATTACAGTTTGTGTCAGCGACAGGCATGAGTGTAAAATATGAAATTGTGCAAGCTCTGCAGTTCCTGTACTGAATCTTATCTTAAAGAAACTCAACCTCCAAGATCACAAACCCTCCACACATCAAAAAGAAAATTATGGTATAACTTCCTGAAATATGTTTCATAGTGACAGATCAGTACAGGTGAAAAAAAAAATGGGTAAAGGAGTCCAAGGAATGGAAGTAAATAATTTTACTCTATTTTTTCTCTCCAATAATACTGAATTTATGCAGACTTTTGGCCAAACAAATTATTACTCGTGATATAAGCTTAGAGTTAATAAAGACGCCCATTGAAATAAAATTACAAAGATCTGTCAGTATTTAATTGGCTCAGAGTCCAGGAATACTCATTTATGTTTGGACTTGATGATCTTAAAGATCTTTTTCAACCTAAATAATTATATTATCCTACGTTTCAGGGGGCAAACTTCTAATTAGGAAAAATGCCTTTTTGGGCGAGGAGAGTAGAGAAGCTTTGGAGTAGGATGAGGATTTGGGAGCAGATGACCACTTCTTTAGGACCTGCACAGAAGGCATTCTAGGAAAAGATTTGAAGAGTGAGCAACAGCATGAAAGAGATGCTCCTGTTTCACATAGCCTCCCTGCCTGAAGGCTTACTAAGACAGAAAAATGTCAGAGTGGAAGCAAAATGGAGAAAAACTCCTATGATGCCAGAGAAGCCAGTACTTTACACTTATAGTTAAAAGCTTTCTTTAGAAATCACACAAAAATAAAACTAATAGAGTAGGAAGGTATCCTGTTTCATGTAAAGTTAAAGGATTTCTTACAGTGGATACAATCCACAGACATATAATGTAACAATTTTATACATTAAAAGGGAATGCAAAATGTGTAAGGTCATTCAGAAATACTGGACGGGGAATTTTGGCATATGTAAAGTGAATTAGGATTGCTTTTTCAGAATTTAATTTCTCTTTATGCAATTCTTTTTCAGCCCATAATTATCTATGATCAAAACAAACTCCCCTGATCTGCATATCATTATAAATATTTGACTTGTTAGTTAGATAGGTAAGGATTTAACTTAATATTTTAAAACATGAAAGAAGATATATAGGCCTTTCTGATTAATATAATTTTAATGTGGGCTAGATGAAGTACAGAATATCGTATGAGAGCCTCATTAATCTTAATAGATTGCTGATTATGCAGATGGCAATCATTAGACAGACCTATCTGACCTATTTCACTGTCTGCCATTGGCTGCTAGAAAATGAGCCACCTTGCATAAATGTTCATGGTTAAAACTTCTGCAACTGTAGTGCTGCAATATCAGATCAGTTAACTCACATAAAAGGTAAGGACTGCATCGTACAGAACTTTAAACTGAGATTTTCGAAACAGTTGATTGTAGTCAGCTTGAAATTTGATTCTAGAAAAATCTCTCAGTGTTCCCAGGTTTGTAAAAGATAAGACACCTATTTAAGTCAGTGGCATTTTAGGGGAAACTTAAGAAATTCAGTTCTGAAAATCTGACTTTTCAGTAACAACTTTAGTCATCCATAAACTTGAAAAAAAGACTAGTTCAAAGCCTGTCCTAACACAGACAAACACGAATTTGTTGAATTAATTTCTATTGTCTTCATCCTTTGGTGGCTAAATTCTGTTCTCCCCAAGTGCTGCCCTCCCTTAACATCTTAGGGAACAGAGATCAGGTGAACTCCCCAGACCTGCAAATGAGCTGTGTTGGCTTTCTGGGTTCTTTCTTCAACTTGCTAGAGTAAAACACAACACGCAGCCATACGTCATGCAAAGGTACTGGGAGATGTCAAGAACATTGCTTGCTTCCTGTTCTTTTACTTCCTTTTCAGCTGCCCAGGGGAGATCACTGTGCACTCAGAATTACAGAGTTCAATGAAAATAGCCGTGGTGAGGCATGCATACACTTTCCAAACCTGAACGGATGCTTTTGTCCTTGGTCTCTCTTCGAAGATAGTGCTTGGAGAAACCTTTGTCATTGAGGAAGGGTGAGAATTACAGCCATGAATAGAACATCTCTGTCACTTACGCCTGGAGTTTTGTTACCCTTCACTAATTGCCTCTACAAAGAGTGGCCGATTTGTTCTATTTTTATGTAGTCACTGCCCTGTGCTCTGCAACTTTAGATGAAAACCCCGGGTCTAGTATTTACATCAGAATAGTTTAGCTAGACAATTATTTGTGTGTTTTGATATTCTGGAAATAGAAGTTCCTTTAAACTTCCAATAAATGTGAGCTGACTACTGTCTTTTGCCTTTTAGATCAAGGTTCTTTTATATGCCCAGTTTCAGATGTTGTGCAGCTGCACTGGTCTGGTCTTATGCAATGTGGGAAAACGTGTGGCTCTCGACAAAGTTTTGAGAGGAAACAGCACCACAATAATTTCACATTTTTGTGAAATGTTTCTCAACATCAATTGCCATGCACATAAGGCCATAACTGACATCTGAGTGTGAACTATTCTCCAAAGAGCTTCTCTGATTAAACCTGTAATATGCATAAAATAAGGGATATCTGAAGAACAGAAACAGGAAAATCTGATGATATAGGTTATTGGCACCTTAGGTCTAACAACCACAGACATACTACATTGTATGTTATATTGTCAGAATACAACGGACTTGAGAAAGGAAATCAAAGAATCCTGCCCTTATTGTATGTTAACATGATAAAATTAATTTGAATATGTTTCTGCAAATAATCCAGTAAATGCTTCTATACTCATTGCTGACTCCAAATCGGGGGCCATGAATCAGGGCAACAGGAAGTGGTGTATATCAGCAAATTGTACATACAATACCAAAGGTTATGTATTTCCCCTTTTTAGAATGTATTAACCTAAGCCCATCATGTTATTGGGCACAGATGCATTCATTTACTTTTTAAAGGAAATGAAAAGATTTTTACATAAAGTGATATTCCCAAAATGATTTTTAAAAATTAATTCCCAGTCCTAGATTTAACATTTAAAGTGTTCTGCCAAATTAAGCATTATAATGATGTTGTAAAAAGGTTTACCCTTTGATAATAAACTCAGAAGTTCTAGGAATAAAATAATAATGCATTTTTTCCTGCTGATACTTAGTACACTAATTTTAACTTGATTTTTTCCTAACTAAGAATTTCATGACAGTATGGTGGGTAAAATTTAAAAAGAAAATGGCAGGCTTGCTGATAAAGGGAAAGGAATATTTATGTACCAAATCAGTAGCAGGGAAGTGATGACTCACATACTCTTAAATGATCTTACATTTTTAACTAAAAATTGCTGACAATTTCATTAAATATGAAACATTAGATTAATGGAGTCAGAATCTTAAAGATCTTCTATAGCAATTATCCTTAATCTATAGCCTAATTGGACAATCATAAATTATGTTCAGGGATAGATCTATTTTCTAGTATAGATGACTTTTTATTCAACTCATAAAGCGTTAATACTTGTTAAAACTATATATTGGTATGTATTAATTTGTACTAATTGTTTGTACTGTGACTGAAATTATTCTATCATTTTTACTACCTACAGAAACACATGTACTGTCGAGCCATTAACATTCTAAAATTAGACATAAAATTCACATATTATTGCAGATGGAGGAATGGTAGGGGAAAGGATAACATGCTTCACAGCTGAGATCATAGGATCATCTAGTTCCAACCATCCTGCCATAGGGAGGTACACCTTCCACTAGATCATGTTGCTCAGAGCCTCATCCAACCTGGCCTTGAACACTTCCAGGGATGTGGCTTCCACTTCTCTGGGTAACCTGTCCCAGTGCCTCACCACTCTCACAGTAAAGAACTTTTCCTAACATCTAATATACAGCTCTCCACTTTTAGTTTAAAATCATTCCTTCTTGCCTATTGCTATCTGCCCATGTGAAAAGTTTCTTTCTCTTTTTTATAAGCCCCCTTTAAATACTGGAAGGATGCAATAAGGTTTCCACAGAGTTGAGTCTTCTCCATGCTGAACAATTTAAGCTCTCTCAGCCTGTCTTCATAAGGGAGGTACTCTAGCCCTCGGATCACCTTTGTGGCCTGCTCTGGACCCATTCTAACATGCCTACATCTTTCTTGTGCTTCAATCACTTCTGTTGCTCATGTCGAGGTTTCCATTCACCAGAACCAGCAAGTCCTTCTCGATGAGTTCATCTCCCACTCATGTATGGGATTGGCTGGACCCAGGTGCAGCACCTTGCCCTTAGACAAACTTCATGAGGCTCTCTTGCGATCACTTCTCAATCTTGTCCATGTCTCTCTGAATGGCACCCCTTCCTTCCATTGCATCAACCGCACTGGTCAGCTTTGTGTTATCTGCAATGTTGCTGAGTGATATAGCCATAATATAAGGGAAAAAGTCATGAACAAGATCTATGATACTGAAGTATACATGCAGAAGAAGAAATAGAGGGATGAAAGTGAACTTTTCATACTAGCTCACAGGAAGTCTTCTTTTAAGGTGTGTTCTGCCTATAAGACTACTGAATATTTCATAGGACTTTTATGATCACATAGAAAATATTATTGCTAAATCCTAAAGTAGTAGGATTAAAAATTAAAATAGTGCCCAGAAACTGTAGGATGGTGTGAAAAAAAAATCAATATAATTAACAAATTTTAAATTCTTTGAAACATTTATTAAAAAAGGGAAATAACTAGACAACAGTTCTGTCAAGAAGGTTCTTAGGGTTATTATTTCAGATCCTAAGCTGAACTTGAGCAATACAGTCACATTCCAAAAAAAGACAGTCACTACATCAGTATGAATAAACAAGAATATATCTTCCATATTAGGTGAATTCACTTTCCCACCCTTGCTAGTACTAGCAATGTCTCAACTGGATCCTCTTGTGGAAGAACTAAGCATAAATATTATGGAAGATGCAAACCAGCCTAAGAGCATCAAGAATAACAAAAGATCCAGAAGAAAAGATTAACCTAGTTTATGGAAGATAAGACTGGGAGAAAACACATTAAGCACTCAAATATGCAAAATGTACTGTAAAAAAAAGTTATGTTTGTAATAAGGAAGATGAAGAATAATGGGTTTAATTTCTATCAGATTTCACCTCAGTAAGAAATTAGAAAAAAAACCTTTATAAAAACACTATGGATTTTGTGTGGTCCTAATAATAGTGAAACATCAAAATGGTTTAAAGAAGTTGTGATGTGCCCATCACTGACTACTTTGCAAAATCCTATAGAATATCTCTCAGGAACGAGATTTATTAGATTAAGATATGAATTAGGAAGGGAACAAATGACCTTTCAACTTCCTTTCTCATAATTTTATGATTTCTCTGTGATTTTCTGCCTCAAAAAAATACTTCATTAAATTTACACTCAAATAGTCATCATAAAAATTGTTTTTTAAATAATCAGAGTAGGCTTCAGGAATGGAATTAATTAGGAAAAAATGTAATAAAAAGTGTTTAGAGACTTGCGATTCTAAGATAGTAGCAAACTCCATAAGAAATCAAAACACTTGGACCACTTCTTTCTTTTAATATTTCAGGGGATTCTGGGTTGATCCAAGGAATTACTTAACTGATTCTTTCCAGAGTTCATTTTGTATATAATAGAGTACATGATGAAAAAGTATAAAAGTATTATCACTAGGCATTAGTCACAATGCAGTATTCAGAAGTCTCGTGTTAAATTTGAAAATCATCTCAAGTCCATTTTAGAGTGTTTGAAACTATTTCCCTATGCATCATTAACCGTTAATTGAATATTGGGTTGCTCACTTAATAGGAGTACTATTTATAACTCATTTAGTAGTTGGAAGTTAGAGGTGAAATTTTCATCCTATGGTCATCAATAGTAATTGGACATTGGTTTCATCATTGTTGGAAGGTCATTTAGAAGCTTCCACAGCAGCATTAATAGCACTGGATATATATGTTAAATATTCATTTTTTTAAATGATGGACATTTTTACATTGAGTTAATTACCTAATGCTTTCAAAAACTCTGGGCATATCTTATGTTGGACATACTGACTTAAGTTTACTTACCTATGTTTTCATTTTTTCCAAATAATTTCTTTCTTACTAACCTGCATTGGTAAAGTTCTGTTGTAATATCTATTAAAATTATCTTCCTTCAGCTTATCAGAGGTTTAAAATCATTAATGATTGCATCACTGCATTCTTATTTGGAAGAAATAGTTTTATATTCAAAGCAACCATTTCTATTTGTTCTAATCTATAATAGCAATTTTGAAAAACATAATTTTTTTTCCCCTTCAGCTTCTTAAGGAAACACATTCCTTAGGAAGAATAATCATAGAATCATAGAACCATTTAGATTAGAAAAGACCTTTAGGATTATGAAGTACAGCAAGCAATAAAAAAGCCCCAAACCGGTCTATTTAATCTGTGCATCTCTACTGTATTTTCTGCCTTGTTATTCTTTGAAGTTAATGTTAGAAATACTCAAATTTTCTCCAGTAACTTGTAGGAAATAAAGTGTAAAACAGTCCACACGCACTAAACAAATTTTTTTGTTTGCTAATATTATAAAAATGTGTGCCTTTAATATACCTGTGTATATATGTGTAGTTTAAATGAGTATATACAAATACCTGACCTGAGGTGAGAAGTATACAATAGGAAGCCAGACTCTTCATAGAGGTGTTCAGTAAAAGGGCAAGAAGCAACGGGCAGAGTCTGAAATATGGAATCATAGATTCATTAAAGTTAGAAAAGACCTCCAAGATCGTCAAATCCAGCCTTTGACCAAGCACCACCTTGTCAACTAGACAATGGCACTAAGTGCCCCATCCAGTCCTTTCTTGAACATTTTCAGGGATGGCAAGTCTACCGCTTCCCTAGGCAGCCCACTAGAATGTTTAACCACTCTTTCAGTGAAGAAAGTTTTCTTCATGTCCAAACTGAACTTTTCCTGGCACAACTTCTGGACATTTCCTCTTATCCTGTCACTAGTTGCCTCGGAAATCAACTGACACGTTGCTGCAACCTCCTTTCATTTGTACAGAGCAATAAGGTTCCCCTTGGGCCTCCTTTTCTCCAGGCTAAAAATATGATTTCCCATGGGAAATCCATTTCATAGAATCATTAAGGCTGGAAAAGACCCTTAAGATCATCCAGCTACTGTAACCACATAACCATTAAACCGTATCCCCCAGTGCCAGATCCAGATGCCTCTTGAACATGTTTTCTGTATGGGAAATCTTTTTTTTTTTTTTTTTTTTTACAGTGAAGATACTGAAACAGTGGAACAGATTGTGCTGATAAGAGTGGTCATGGCATTTGCATCCCTGGAGACATTCTGAACTTGACTGGACTCAGCCCTGAGCAACTTGCTCCAGCTGACCTTGCTTCAGCTCGTGGTTGGACATCTCCCTAGGTTCCTTGAACATCATTTATTCTGTGATTCTGTGAAATCTGTGCAAATAATTCTGAAGTTTTATTAACTTGCAAAAATATTTGGATTGAAAGAATTCGTACTAAATCTAAAAATTAATATTTTATTCTCTCTTGTGCTCTGGGTATGCTAGGTTTATTCTATTACTCTTTGAAATTGCTTTTATTAACATAAGCCCACAAACTTTGTTTTCTAAATTTAAAGGGTCTGAAAACTTACGATAGTAAAATATTGTTATAATGCTGAATAATTCAGAGTGGAAAGAAGTAGTAGAAGTCATAAAGTCACATTTTGAACTGTAGCTTTGTGGTTGAATAACATGACCTTTCACATTCGAAACCACGATTTATGTTTAATCTGTAGTCCTCTAGGAAATTAATTTGGCCCGTAGTCTATACCAGGGACCTGTTTCATAATCTTAAAAGATATTAACTGTAGAACATCCTATGCTATTGAGACAGATTTATTTTGTACAAAATTCAGTATGCTGAAATTTTCTTTATAGAGTAGAAATACAATTATAGTATTATTGGCAACACATTTGGAGGGCAATAGAAATGAGAGACACTGGACATAACTGATAGCTGGCTAAGTTTATGTAATTAATTTAGTCCTTGACAAGTCACTAAGTAGGTCACAAGGCAGTAGAGGATGAAGGACAACCTATGCAGCTAATTCAGGGCCTCTGACCTACTAACATGGGAACTTCTGCTCCATATTGCTCTCCCTGGACCCTGACAGATAATAAAAGGGAAATCAGTGCCTTTCTCTTTTCACATGAGAGATAATTTTATGCAGCTGTAGTTCTTGAGACCTATGGAAAAGTTCTAGCCTCCACTGGAATCAGAATGAGCATGCAGGAAGTTAATTCAGGCTTTCTACCTCTGTTCCTGTAGCTAGCATTGGCTACCCTGGTTATTAGCTATTTAGTATTCAGTAATTAATTTGCTGGTATGGTGATGGAATTCAGAAGTGAAAGCACTGAGACACGAAGTTACTGAGGTTAACTAGTGAATAAAGCATGATGAGCAATGACTTAAAAATAAATTTTGAAGTAACTGGAAATTTCATTAATTACCTTAAAAAAAACCCCAAACCAGTCACAAGATAGGAGATGAGGTCAATTTCTAGAATAGTCAAACTTCTGAGATAACTGTCTGTATTAACTGTACAGTTAACTTTAACTAACTAATTCACCTTAAATGATAAGCTTTCAAACATATAAATTCAAGGGAGGTAAATCTTACAACTAATGTTAAAGATGTTAATGAAGAATCTGGACAGCCATAACATCTTCAACTCTATTTCTTAGGCAATATATAAGTTTTGGGGGGGCATTTGTCCGTTTTTGATCGTTTAAGATGAAGAGGGAAAAAATAGCTCTATAAGAGTTCCAGATGTCCTTTCCGTTGTCAGGGCCCAGAAGGTCTAAAATCAAAGATGTTTTACAGAGTCACAGAATCATTTAGGTTGGAAAAGACCTCTGGGACCATCAAGTCCAGTCTTTGACTGTTCATCACCTTGTCAACTAGACAATGGCACTAAGTGCCATATACAGTAACTTCTTGAACACTTCCAGGGATGCTGACTCCATAACCTCCCTGGGCAGTCGATTCCAATGTTTAACAACCCTTTCCAAGAAATTCCTCCAGATGTCCAGCCTGAACCTTCCCTGGCACAGCTTGAGGCTATGTCCAGCTGCCTGGTAGAAGAGGCTGTTTCCCACCTTGCTACACCCTCCTTTCAGGCAGTTGTAGATAGTGATAATGTTACTCCTGAGCCTCCTTTTCTCCAGGCTAAACAACACCATCTTCCTCAGCTGGTCTTCATAGGTCTTGGGCTCCAGACCCCTCATCAGTTCTGTTGTCCATCTCTGGACATGATCCAGTCCCTCAATGTCTTTCTTGGTCAGGGGCCCAGAACCGGACACAGGACTCGAGGTGTGACCTCACCAGTGCTGAGTACAGAGGGACAATCACTGCCCTGGTCCTGCTGGCCACACTGTTGCTGACACAGGCCAGGATGCCATTGGCTGCCTTGGCCACCTGGGCACACACTGTTCATGTTCAGCTACTGTTGCCCAGCACCCTCAAGTCTTTTCCTGCTGGGCCCCTTTCCAGCTACTTTGCCCCCAGCTTGTAACACTGCAGGGAGTTGTGACTCAAGTGCTGGAGCCAGCACTTGGAGTTGCTAAAGCTCATACAATGGGCCTTGGCTCAACAATCCAGCCTGTCCAGATGCCTCTGTAGAGCCTTCCTGACTTCCAGCATATGAACACACCTAGCCACCTTAGTGTCATTGGCAAACTGAGAGTGCACTCAATCCCTTTATATAGATTATCAATAAAGATTTTAAACAAACCTGTTCTCAGTACTGAGCCCTCGAGAACACTACTTTGACTGGCCTCCCCTGGGTTTAACTCCATTCACCACCACCCTTTGGGCCTGGCCCTTTAGTCCAGCAAATGTCTGCATTTTTTAACTGACTTAGTCAAGATTAAAGAACAAAACATACAACTCTTGAGAATAAACTCTTTGCAACATACATACCAATCCTAATTTATCTCAACCAAAAACTACTTTGCCTCTACTAAAACAAATAGCATTTTGCAAAATATAGGAATAAATAACATATTTTATTATTTTAACAAGTACATTCTTATTTTGTAACATCATTTAAAAATGTTAAACTCAATGAAATGAATGAGTGATAACATAGTAGACGGACTAATAAACCTACTTGGAGAGAGTGATTTCCTGCTTTGATATGTCAGCTATTAGCTAAACATTTTGATTCAGAATAAAAGCCCAAATGTATTACTTTCAGCTTAGAAATTTAAAAATCCTGTTTTTCTCAGAATTAATATCTGGTGTGATTTTTAGGTGTCACCTCTTTCCTATTTGTCCAAAGAACATTGTACCTACTCTGCTTTACTAATAGGTGTTTAGAATCCAAAAAGAAAATATAAAAAAGTAAATACTTCTATGAATCATCAAATCTGGAAAGACCATATTGAGCCCTTTGACAGAGTCCTGGAGTAGATGCCTAAATTGAATGAATCACTGTTTCTTTCTTAAGCCCAATTATAATACTGTAGGAGAAAGCAGGACTGTAAGGACATGAGGAAGGAAATAAAAAGGAAAAAAGGGAAAAAAAAAGAAAAAAGAAAATAAATTAAGCAAAGATTATACCTTGCTTCCAGAATTCTAAGTGTTAATAAGCTCTACTGTTTTCAAGTCATTATCTGATCCTGAATTTTCCATTCATTGAAGTGATTAGGTTCTCAGTAAATTAGCTAGTCTAGTTAGTTCTTCATTGTGCTTTTGATCAAATAGTAGGTACCACGTCTTTCTACTTATTTTGATAGAATCCAGTGCAATATGGTTGAATAATATTTGACCCCTATATGTAGTGCTACAATAAATTAAAATAAAAAAATAGGAGTTATTTTCATGCTCATGGTCACATATTTTCTAGATGTGTTTGATGTCAATCCAACTTCTGTCACTGATGCAATATGGTATATGTTTCCTCTGATTTTGCTGCAAATTATTTCAGCTTCTTATGCTGTTAAGAGCACTCTGGGGCTTTCCCCTAAGCTGAGTTATTTAATATTGTGAGTATAGAAATCTCAGAAATTTTCTGCTTTGGAAGTTTAGGATTGCTTTACTTTGTTTCTCTGTTAACAGCTATTGGTTTTTAGTGTCGTTCACAAACATTATTTTACTTACTTCTGAGTACAGCTACCCTGAGACTGCACTGAAAAAGTGATCTCTAATACAAGATGGACTTAACCACACACAAATAAAAAAAGCACACAGCTTATCTCACTCCTACACTAGTATTTCCTGTCCATGTACATCTGCAGATTCATATAGGCATTCTAAAAATTGTGAATACTGGGGATAGTTTTGAGAAGGAGAAAAAAATCCAAATATAGCACTCTCAGAGAGACAATATTACTTTCAGAATTGATGGAGAACATTTACAAAGTAGTCATAAATCTTCACAGTACTTATTGATCCCCTGGAAGAATCTGTTTCAAATGAAATTCTGATTCCCAGGAAGTCTTTAGACACAATGCAGACTGCTGAATTCTGTGTCTCCTAGACTAAATGGTTATGCTTAAATAAATGCAGAATAGGCTCATACAAAATCTCCCATTTGAATTTCACCAGTTGTTGGACTTGATCTTGTGAAAACAATGCAATCTATTTGCATGTACTGCTGTAATTCATCGTACTTGATGTTCCTTCTCCTTTTAAAACCCAAAAGCCTCAGTATTCTTGTATACAGCATTCCAACAGATAATTTGATTTCACTTAGATATTCTTATCTGCAGTACTATTTTATAAAGTAATTTTAGACAGACATAAAATTTACTAAGGAGTTTAATTAGGTAGAAATTTTAGATTAAGGAAAACATTTTTCCTACGGATAAATGTCTATTCTCCTAAAGAGCACCCTTGCAAGAAGAAAAGCCATTCACTATTGCTTGTAAGCATATTCCAAGTTGAATGTGTTTTCTGTGTTAACTGTCCACAGACAGAGTAAAACACAAACTGAATGGAACACAAGAAAACATATTTTTTTGTGTGATAATGGTAACACAACCACAATTCTGTTATTAAAAAGGTGGCATTGCACTACTGTAGAAGCAGGGCTCAATTTTTTTGATAGGCACTGTAAAAACTTACATTACTCTGTTCCAAATTGAAACATTTAGGGAACTTGTTGCAGCTAGATCACACAATTTTTTCAGTTAAAAGCTAAGCCTTGTATATCCCTGTATACAATTAATGAGGGCAATAAGTTGTACTATTGTAAGATCAACGAGGTTTGAGATGACTATATTCTCATAAGCTAAAGAAGACAATCAGTATGATAATTAGAGCATGTTAATTAGTCTCCACAAGCAACAAAAAATGCAAATTATATACAGCAGGAAATTAACAGCAGTTACTGCTCAATATTGCATGACTTTTCCATTAAGTATAATAAGAAAAGTTGTTAAATTATAGAAAATAAGAATAATGAAACTGTAATATTAAAGAAGATTCGGTTTCCAGTCTGGCTGTGAAGGGAATCATCAGGAAGTTTTCTGAGGATGTGGTGCTGTCCACACAGGTTAGGAACACTTGTGCAGTACACTGGGGAAATTTTTATGCATTGTTTTATTTTCACTAGGTAGAAGAAGACTGGGTATTCTGGCTCAGCTGGAAGCAGTACAATAACCTGTTCTGAATAATAGCTCTGCTGTAAAACAGTTCCAAAAATTTCATTGCCTTTTTCTTTTTTTTTTTTTTTTTTAAAAACCCCAAAGTTTGAAGCTGTTTATGATGGGACTTTTTTGAGAACAAACAAGAAAACAAACCAAAAAGAGCTAATAAAATTCTAGAGCCTTGGAATTGTTTAAAACCAAGGACTGAAGTCTCTTTTAGACTGAGAACTTAAATCAGCACAAGAAAAAAAGTAATGGTAGAAGCGGATGATTGATTTTTAAAGCACGTTCTGAGGACTATAGACAATCTTATCAAAACAGGGACACAGCTGTTACTGTCAACTACATTGGTATCTGAGCAACAGATAAAGAAATACTGGCATTTTAATAAGTTATGTATTATTTTTTTAAAACATGAGAGACAGTCCTACATGCCTATTACAGGCATGTTTTATGAAGCATTAAATCAATTCAGAATTTCCCAAAGAATTCAACAAGCCTTTGATTATGATCATTGACATATTAATTTAGTTGTATGAGACTAATCCAAAACATATCCATCACTGACACAACGTAAGACAAACGGACATTTTACAAAGAGCTTAAAATATGGACACAAAACCACAGATTTTGATAAACATTTAAAAATTATTTCTTCTGTTTGGCAAAAACGCACACACACAGTTTGAGTTTTCATTGCATTACAATATGTTTTTTTAAAGAATTGGATTTCCTAGTGCCTCAATATTCTCAGGTTGCTATTGGCATTCCAGTAAATTGTAAGATTTAAGACATCTACAGTGCTGTCAATGTGAGGTTTTTTTTTAGGGTTTTATGTATGCAATATAAGTCCCATAATCACAGAAGTAATGGAACTGAAATTTTTTAAAAGGATTTTCTTGTTTTTAGATTACAACAGAGCCTGTGCCTGCTTTGTTGTTGTTTTCTTTTTTCATGTTATCATGAATAAATTTTTGAGTTGGATAAGAGAGATAAAAAAGGGGTGGTGGTGTGTGTGTTTTGCTTTCATATGTATTTTTTTGGTTGGATTGTTTTTGCCCCCTTCCCCCGAGTGCTCCAACTTCTCCAGAAAAATGGCCCACTTCAGATGGACTCCTACATAAAAGCAGAGCAAATCTTCATGGCAGCTGAGCTGACTCAACCAAAGAGAAGTAAAAAACAAGAGTAAATGAATTTGACTAAAAATCAAGGTATCAAAATTAATTAAGACACACATTATAGATAAAATTATTTAATTATTTGTTGACCTAGGTGTTAAACAAGAAAAATTAAACAAAACCCTTTTATAAACATCAGTTCAGCCTAACTAAAATTTGAAACTAAAATTAAAATGACTGGAATGATGAAGCATTGATGTATTATAATTGTGTCTATACTGACATGAAAAAGATATGTTTATGATAAACTGATGTAATATACCAAAAAGGGAAATTGATAACAAGTAGCAAAAACAAACAAACAAACAAACAAACAAACAAACAAGTCAAGATCTATACCACTCAAGGAAAACCAAAATAAATTAAATATTTCCACAGTATAGTTAAAGATCACAAGCAGTGACTGGACGCTGGCCAGCAGCTAAGCTTCACACAACTGCTGGTTTACTCCCTCACCCCACCAGGATGGGGGAGAGAAGAGGAAGAGCAAAGGAGAAAAAACTCATGGTCATAAGGATAGTTTCATAAGTTAAGAGAAAGAAAAACAAAATAAAAGGCCCAAGTGATGCAAAGGCAATCACTCCAAACCCTCCACAAAAGACTGACACCCAGCCAGTCTCCAAGAAATGGCTAAAGTCTCCCAAAAAGCTCACTGGTGTTTTTATTGCTGAACATGATATATGTCATGGAATATCCCTTTGGTTAATTAAGATCACCTCTCCGGTCTCTGTCCCCTCCCAGCTTCTTATTGACCCCAGCCTTGTCACTGGGGAGGCCGTGTGGGAAACAGAGAAAATCTTGACACTGTGCAAATACTACTCAGAAAGAGCCAAAACACCGGTGTGTTATCAACACTCTTAGTCACAAATCCAAAACCAGCAGTATATGGCCTATTAGGAAAAAAATAACTCCATCCCAGCCGGAGCCTGTGAAAAACAAAAGCAGAATTTAACAAATATAAAGAAAAATCCTGTCTTAAAATATTCATTGGTCTTTTACAAGAGGGAAATGGTAGAGCTTTAAATGTCAATGACAACAAAATTGCAGAAGTTCTATTAAAGGAAAATTTTGAGTCACTTTGGTCAATTTTTATTATGTCTCAAAACACCACCAAATACCTGGAGGAGAAAAGACTAGTGATGAGGAAATAGGAAAAATAAACAGTGACCTGGATATCAGGACAAGTTGTGCACTCAGCAAATTTTCAGACAACACCATGAAATGTGTTCATGGAAGGCGTCGTCGGTGTGTTGGAGGGCAGGACAGCTACTGAGAGGCACCAGACTTGCTGAAATTGACTGACAGAAACTTCAGGAAGTCTAATAAAAACAAATGCAAAAAAACCGCATCTGAGAAGGATTAAACCCATGTACAGGTGACCATCTGGAAGGCAGCATTGTAGAACAGAACCTAGAGGTCCTGATAGACACCAGGGTGACCATAAGCCACCAATGTGTCCTGGCGTATTGCGTGCTGCACTAGGAAGAGTTCTGCAAACAGATCAAAGAAAGTGAACCTTGTCCTCAATTCTACACCAGTGAGACCACAACTGCAGTGTTGTGTTTTCCCAGAACCTGGGCTGCCCCTTACAAAAAGACATGGACATCCTGGAGGTTGTCCAGCACAGGACACCATGACTGTCCTAGGGCTGGTGCACATGACAGACAAGGGGAAGCTGAAAGAACTGGCCAGAGAGTGGAACGAGTGTCAAATCCCAGAGGTAATTCAAGTCTTGACTGGACACAGCCCTGCACAGCTGGACTAAAATAGTCCTGCTTTGAATAACATGAATAATTTTTCTTCTAACCAGAATAATCCTCTGATCATTTGATTCTGTATCATCTTTCTACATAATTTTTAATTTTGCAAATAATTTGCAAATAATTGCAAGAATATAGTAAAATCAGATCTGTACATTTTTTCCTATAAATACTGAAGATTGTCCTTATATAACTAGGTATAGCTTAATAAAAAAAAAATAACTGTATTGCAGGAATATTAACTATATTATAGTTGTCGGGAAAGCATTTTGGTGGAGTAATCTGAAAGCAGACATGCAAAGAGGCGTAAGAACATTTCTATAATCCTGGAAGAGTGATAATTTGGAAACTGGATGTTTGATACAGAATTACCTGAATTACCTGAGGCACAAACAATTTGTACTTTTAGATGGCATATCAACTCCATACAAATACAGAAGGAAACAGAAAATGAACAAAAAATAGGCTAGACTTGCAAGATAGAATACCTTTACTCCTGTGGAGGAATCTGAGCAGTGTGTAGGGTGGATTTTTTATTTTGAAACATAAAGAAAAATCCTACAGGAGTCTGAAACATTGCTACAACATGTAGACAAAAAAACTAATGGCATCACTGGTATAGGCTGAGGGGAGTTGTATCAATGCTTGATGCAAACAGTTACATGGAAAAGGTCCTTAATTGCTAGTCTATGCTTTAAACATCTTCATGTCTAGAATCCACAGAATTCTTACTCTACTTCAATAATAAACAAAAGTATTGCTCTGAAACAGTTCATGTCTTTGAAATCATTAACAAGTAATTTTTTCCTCTTTCTTTTCTCATTTGGGTGTTATTCAACATCTAAAAACATCATTGCAGCAATATTTGAATCTTGTTTGACTTTCCATAACTGAAATTATTCAACCACAGAATTATTGGCGCAATTCAGAACACTTGCAGATGAATACAAGCTGTTGCTGACTACACAATAGAATTCATGTTTTATGTTTTGTAACATCATTACATTTCAGGTAGGCAATTCTTCCTTAGAAAACATTATTACCACAAACTAAAAAACTATATTTTTCACTATATATACATTTCAAGTACTAGAACCATGAGTTCTTTGGCATTGTATCCACTTATAATTTACTTGTTCATATTGAAACCATATAGCTTGAACTTTAGAGATAGGTTATTGTGAGAGACTGGAGGAGGATCCTGGCTCAAAATATTTCAGGCTCATGGGTGGGGAAAAGTTCAAGTCAGGTCTTGCCCTGTAGAGGCAATGCCCTGCTCCACACACCCCACACCCCCGGGGCCCAGATCCCAGCCCCGCAGTGGGGCCAAACCCTGACATATGGGAGGCAATGCTGCACAGTACGACCCTGGAGCCTCTAACCCAGCTCCTAAGTGGCCAAATGACCAGAAGTCCCACCTGGGGGAAGCCAAAGGGTACTTTAAGCCAGAGCACGAGGTACACACAGGTCTTGACCCTACCTCCTCTTGGATTTTAAATCAGCTGGAACACTACTGGAGCCATGAACGGTAGCTATCTTTGTTGTTTTCCAGATCTCTTCTCTCCTTCTTCTCAAAGTTTGAGAAACTTAAAATTGGATGAATTGGAGTTTAAGTTAATGCTTTGTGAAATGCTTTATTTTGATTGAATGTTGCTTTAAACTTTTGCTAAAGTTCCCTGATTTTCTGAAGTTTGCCAGTAAAGTTTTTGTTGTTTTGACCTCTTAAGGAATATCTTGCTGGGTACACAAAAGGATCTCAAGTCTTTTTAAGACCCTTGTTGAGCAAGTTCTGGGACCTTACAGTTATCTATCCACATTAATCACAGTTTTCTGGTAGTTGTTTTACAGGGTACAGATGCAGCACATAGATTTTGGCAAATCCAACATGCCCCATACAAAGAAATTTTCTCTAAGTAAGTGCATCTACTTTGAGTACACTTGAAAAATACGAATATGAATGATGTTCAAATGCCTTAAGCATACATTTATTTTGTAATTTAAAATTCTGTTTAGGAAGATAAAAATAAATTCCAATGAGATCTTGTATCACAAAACATCCTTCTTACTGAATGACTGCTGTTGATTTACCAATTAAAGACTAGGAATACTGTAGAATGAAAAGAAAATTGTTGAAAAGGAAAACACATACGGAAACATTTTGTTACTTTGCAGGGGAGAAAAAAACATGTTAATAAGAGAAATGGCAGAGAAATACAGACATTTTGAAATTACATATCACCAAATAAGACTGAAATAGCACTCTTTTGATATAAATATAAGATTTCTTTATACCTATCAAACACATGCAGCTGGAAAAGAAAAGAAGAAAAAAGAGAGAGGATAAGAATGTGGTTTAGTCTAAGAATGAATACAAATAAAACATTTAAAGAATTCACTTTTTTTTCCAGTCAATGAGAAATGATCTTTCCATGGATTGTTTTGCTTCAATTGTACTGAATATTAATGTTTGAGCTTCAGCAGAATTGTCTAAAAGTTAAGATCAAAAATAAACTTCTGTCTGATATTTATTTGAAAAGTTTATTTAATTCATGTTCTCTATAGTGGTCAGTTTTCTTTTCACAGACGCATACCTAAGTACAGCCAGGATTTCCATACTATCATAAAACAGTGCAATGACAGAAATTCTGGTGCCAATGAAGAAATGAGGAATTGGTGTGTGTGTCTATACAGAAAACCATAAAGGATTTTAAGAGACATGCAATAATTCAATATCACACCAGCTGTTTAAAAAGCAAATATAATGAAATTACAGTTGTCAATAACTAGGTACTCTTTATTCTTCAACTATAATATACTATCATTAATGGCAGTTTGTGTACCTAGCAATATATAAAAAGATACTGATTTTCAGATATAATTAATAATATTTCCTGATCAATCCATGGTTCCAATGATTCATTTTCAACTGCCTATCTATCATCTGGTGGTTTGTTGTCTCTCTGTCTAAAAAAAGGACTTATATATGAATCATCTTGTATTTATTATTGCACATATGCTCCTATTAATACTGGAGGAAAAAGGACTAGTCTCCATTGAAATGGGGTTTGTGTCACTTTTCTTTATATTTAATTAATTTTATTTAATTTCGTAGAGTCAATAAAGAAATACCATAAATGTGACATGTTTTAAAATTTTTACGATGAGATATAGCCGTGAATCCTGACTCTGTCTGCACTTACAGAATTGTGAGAACTTTCCAGGTCAGGGTAAACATTCTGACCATAAAAACACAGAATAATTCAAGTGAGATGGGAATTCAGGAGGTCTCTAGCCCAGCCTCCTGCTCCAAAGAGGGTCAGATATGGAGTCAAACCAGGCAGCTCAAGGCTTTATCCAACTGAATGTAGAAAAAATGCAGAGATGGATGTTGCACAAAATCTCTGGGCAACTTCCTCCACTGTTGGACCATGCTCATGGGGAAAAAAGGTTTTCTGCATACCCAGTCTGAATAGCTCCTGTTTCATTTTAAAACTCTTCTTGTCTTTCTGCTTTTAAATGCTATTAACAGCCCATCTACCTTGTCCCATACACATCAGGTGCTTCTCTAACATACCGCCAAAGTCTTTTCTTTGCCAGACTGAACAAACTCAGCTCCCTCAGTATTCCCTCACGGGTCAAGTGCTCCCATGCACAAGCACCCTGCTGGCCCCTGCTAAGGTCACTCAAGTGTATCAATATCTTGCTTGTATTGGGGAAAATAGAATATTTCCAATTTTATTGGAAACAGTAGCCTATATGTGGTCTACTGAGTGCCTAATAATAAAAGTAATAAAACCCACATCTCAGTGTTTTGTGTGAGCTGTGTAACATTTGTTTTACAGCCACATATTCCCCAATGGCTCTAAGTAGAATCTCTGAAAACCCAAAGACTACTTCTAAAGAAATAGGAAATCATCAGGCGTTTTTAAGATTCTTTAATTTCACTTTTAATTATGTTAGTAAATTCTTTCTAAAGTCTTAATGTAAACAAGCCAAAAGTAGGGGAAAAGAGACATGGTTTGACCACACCTATTAACTTGTCTTCATTTCACTTCATGTGCAGAAAAAAACAGAACCAGCTCAGGATGTATTCATGTAGATATTCATGTAAACATATCTCAGGATTTTACCTCTATTCTGCAGGTAGACCACTCCCAACTTAGTCTCAAAAAAGAACAAAGAATGAATGGTGAAATAGGAATTTAAAGACTGCTCGTGGGATGATGAACTGGATGAAATATAGCAGCAAATGATACTGCTGAAAAGCACTTCCTTCTGTGTGACTAGGTATGACATTTTATGCTCCAAACCTTGTTATATGCAAAATAGAGCACAGTGTATGTATGTGCAACAAATAATTTATTAACCTAATTATAATCTTAACAACTCAATGAAAATACAGACTTCTTTGTAGTTCAGTTACAGCAATACTAGGAGACCAGAATCCTTTTGGGTTTAAGGCTGTTGGACTCGATGATCTCAAAGGTCTTTTCCAACATAGTTAATTCTGTGATTCTGTGTGATTCTGTTGACAATGTCAGTCATCAGAAAAAGAGATGAGGGTGGCACATGGAGCTGCCAGCATTCTGCCTTCTTCAGTGGGAGGGGCAGGATAGTGGGTGGAACCTGTGCCTCTGGCCTTGGTTATTTTTAGGTTTATCTATAAATTCTCTCATCCATTTGGCATCCTTCTCCTGATCTGCCAGCTGAAGTTCTTCCAGCCTCACGCACACAAAGGGCTATGCATTTTCAGGCAGTGACAGGCAGGGGGGTGTCACCCCTTCCCCAGTGGGGCCACTCCAGAGCTGATGCTGGAGCAGGGCAGGCAGCAGCCATTGGCCCCAGCACGGGGGTTAAACCAGTGACACCCTGACCAGGCCCACGGCAACACCGAGCCCCCAACCCAAACTGCCAGGTTAACGTGCAGCAGGGCTGTCCCCTCTACAGGCAGACAGCATGTTTACTGGGCTACAGAAGAAACATATGGGAATTTAATCATGTTAAATACATACATGTGTCTCCATACTGCTAATCCTTGCTTTTCTGTCAACTAGGTAATGGTTCACAGCTATGTTTTCATAGAAAACAAACAATTAAATCAACTGTAAATAAGCTGTTTTTTTCTCTCCTCCTTCACACTTAATTCCAAACTTTTACTTGATAACTGAAAGCCAAAATTTATGTCCTTTTGCAACAGCTGATTATGGAGCAGAATATACTTTACTCTTCTTTTCACTGCATGCAGTCTAATAGCTCTTTACTTTCCACTGATTACGCCACTCTAATTAAAGTGGTTTGTGCAAAATAAATCAGCAATACAAACAGCTTTATTTTCCCCTGACTGAATAAACCAAATTTGGTCACAAAACTGGAATAATAGAATTAAGTCACTTGCTTGGAATGCTTTTGATGACAATGACATGAGTTAAAAAGACGTCTCTCTCATTTTTGATGGCTGTTCATGCAATATAAATATTATTCCAATACATCTTGTTACTGCTTCAAATAGGTGTTTATTGTAGAGTTTATTGTTTTTTTGGTTTGCATATAAAAGTTTAGAAAATATGTTCGATTAATCTAAGACCTAGTGAAAGCAGGTGGTAATTTATATATGAATGACTGAAAGAAAAAGATTTAAAACCAGAGTTTTCGAATCAATACACTGCAAAGCCTGAAAAATGTGCTGAGTAGTTGAGATACTTGGGAATGTCATAAGAAAAAAAAATACAAAGGAAGGAATGGAATAGTAGCATGACATAAAAGCTGAGCTCTTTAAAGGCTTGGGAATGGTTTAAAGCCGAACTGAAAAATATATTTTCTGTCATTGTCAATATTTTGACAGGTAGGAAATTCCCATTTAGATAGAACTTCCTTCTTCACCTGGGAGGACTAAAAATATATATGTGGAAAGATCAGCAACGTAGATTTTCATTTCTAGTTTTTAAATACTAGACAATTAGACATAGACAAGCCTGTATGTCCAAATGCAATGTATCCAAGGCTACCAGAGGAGCTGGCTGATGTTGCTGAGGGGCCAACCTTATAATTTTCAGAAGTAGATGGAAATTGGGAAAGGTTTCCGATGACTGGAAAAAGGCAAACATCACATCCATCTTCCAGGAGAAGGATCCAAGTAAAGGTCTCACCTCATCTGTTAGGGGGCAAATCCAATCAGAAGCTATTTCTCAAGACACGATAGACAATTTAGGTAACTGGAAGCAGCTAGCATGCATGTACCAAGGGTAACTCATACCTGGGCAACCTAACTGCTTTCTGTGACAAAGTGATTAGTGCTTCACACTTTGACATTAGGAAGGTCTTTGACACAGTCCCTCATAGTCTCCTTAGTACTGAAATTTTGAGCTTTGGTGTGGACAGGTAGACAGTAAGGTGCATAGAAAATTGACTGAACTGCTGGACTCAAAATCTGGTGGTTAATGCTGGAAAGAGCAGATGCTGATCTGGTGTGTGCTGATATAGTGCTTTTCAGGAATCAGTACTGGAACAAATGCATCTTAATGCCTTTATAACAACCTAGATGGTGGGACAGAGTGTGCTCTCAGCAAATTTGCGAACAACCCCAGAGTGTGAAGAGCACGTAGAGGGCAGGACTGTTACTGAGAGGGACCTGGACAGGTGGGAGAAATGGGCTAGCAGGAACATCAGGAAGTTCAATAAATGAAAATGTAAAAGTCTGCACTTGGAGAGGAATAAACCCAAATACTAGTACATACTGGGGTTTGACCAGCTGGAAAGCATCTTTGCAGAAGCTGGTAGACTCTAAGCAGATGATGAGCCAGCAGTGCATCCTTGCAGCAGAGGCCAATTGCCTTCTGGGCTACAGAAGCAGGACTGCAGCCAGCAGACTGAGGGGAATGATCCTTGTCCTCAATTCCACAGCAGCAAGACCACGACTGCAGTGTTTTGTTTTTTCACAGAATCTGGGCTACCCCTACAAAAAAACATGGACATCCTGGAGGTGTCCAGCACTGGCCACGATGTCTGTCATGGGGCTGGAGCACATGATAGACAAGGGAAAGCTGGGAGAACTGGGTTGACTCAACCTGGAGAAAAGAAGGCTCAGGGAGATCATATTGCTGTCTGCAGCTACCTGATCTGAGGACACAGAGGACATGGAACAACCTCATGGAAGTGCCCAGTGATTGGATGAGAACAAAGGACAGTACTTGGAACATGGGAAATTCTGAATGAATATTGTGATTTTTTTAACTGTGCAGATGGCCAAACCTCGGAGCAAGTTACCCAGAGAGGAGTGCAGTGAGTGAGTGACAAACCCAGGAGGTATTCAAGTCTTGCAGAAATAGTCCTGCACAGCCTGACTGAATTAGTCCTGCTTTGAGCAGGATGTTGGACTAAACTACAAGAGGTCCCTCCTGGCCTGAATATTTTTTGATTCTGTGATCCCATGATAATTCTTTATTGCTTTTTGAAAATGGTAATAGTTTGATTATTTTGACTGAAATATTCTCAATGGCAAGGAAATCCAAGTCCATTTCCCCAACTAGCCTACCTGGACTTGATTTATTTTAACATCTCTTGAGAGTGACAGCAGATTAGATACTAAATAAGTCTGATTTTAGACAAAACTTCAGTTCCACAAAGTATGGGTTACAACACACATACTTAATAATGGTTTCTGAATTTCCATTTAAAGTTAACAAAATGCAATGAGTAAACAGCACTGAAACAAAATCCAGAACTTTACCATTTCAGGAAAAATGACATCTTACTAGGCTGAAAAATCAGACTTTTGTTGTTTGGGTTTTTTCTTGCCTTACCATCCTTTTCTTCATTTTCTAATGCAAATCTAGTAGGAAGTTTGGAAAGAAAGAAGAAAACAAACCAGAGTTTTTTACAGTCTGGCAACTAAGGAATTATCTAGCTAACTGGGAAATATAAGTATCAACTCTCAACAGGACCTTGATCTCCTGTGGTTTAGAGAAACAATCTGCAAAAAGCTTATTCCCTGTGTTTTTGGGTGCCTTTTTTTGCTGTCCAGACAAGTGCCTACACTAAAAACAAAAATTATATATATATATAATAATATATATATAAGAAAAAAAAAAAATGTATTTGAAATCTCTGTGTTAATTACTTTTGTAATTTTGGAAAACATGTGAATAGAAGGACTTAAAAATGTGAGACAGATGGACTGAATTTTTTGTCATTTTAACAAAGTCTTTGCTCTTAATAATTCATGTGTCTTGATTTCACTGCCAGTATTTAAAGCTGAAATAGAGGCTAGAAAACGTTAGAGTTATGAAAGCATAAGATGCATATATTTAGTGAGGCTCATACCAAATGATACAGGATATTTTATCACCAGCATGAGAAGAAGTTAAAAACAAAAATATCTTACTCCTCTGTGAATTAATATCCTGTTTTTACTCATCAATAATTCATCTAGTTCTTGTGGCTACTACACAGTGTGAGTTCTGTGTCCTAGATCTGAATAAAGTAGAATTTCTGCCCCAATTTTGACCAAGAATTATATAATTTTCAGACCAATAGATCTTTAGGCATATATAGAAACTGTAGCTGGAAGGACTTCAGTTTTTTAAATTTTACTTTTTTCGCTTTGTTTTACAAATTATTGCTGTCGGGAGGTGTGTTGCATTCTGACACTTTGGCTTTAACTGTAGAACTGTGAGGAAGTGTTGCAATAATACCTGTGAAAGTACACATAAGTCGAAAGAAATATACCATTATTTCAGGTATTTTGGGTTCTGATTGCACTCATGGAATTAGATGACTGAGAGTGTCAGCTGTTCAGACCTTAGGGGAGGAGAATCAAAACCAAGGCCCTGAATAACTTTGTAACTCATAGCAGAAATGAGCAAAATTATACACAGTATCATCTGGACCCTGATAGCACACCAGCGAGTAACTCTCAAGCAACGAAGCACCAGTCTGCTTGTTGACAGGGCAACACAGGCACAGAAGTTAGCGTTGAATGCAATTGCAGCAAGGTGAGTTAACAGGCCATATGCTCCTGGAAATTAGGGAGTAAACTTGAAAGGAAGTCTAATGTTTATTCTCCTCAGTAAATTAGGAGCTTTCAGATATAATGTATATCACTGGAAGGACTTTTTTTTTAATCTTTGAATGTAAACTCTTTGTCAGAAAATTTAATCTAAATTCATTCCACTTAGCTTCTGGCACCTTCCTGAGGAGTCTAACCTAGGCACAAAAATGGCATAAGCTATTTCTGTATTTAACAGAATGACACCTCAAGAGAGAAATTTAAATGAGATAAGTTCTGAATCATCCTGTGGAGAGCCTCCTTGTCTCCAACAAATATAGACACAAATATCTGTTTGAAGACTAAAGTGAGATTGAATAAATCCAGATGTTGTGCTGTTTTAAGCAATAGGAGTCTTAAAACCATTCAGACCCATGTCAAGTTAATCAGGAAGGTACTAGCAGGATTGCATAAGAGTATAAGCACTGTATTGCCCATTTAGTTCTGTCTTTCTGGTGCTACGCAGTAAAATAAGAATTTAATATTTCCTTTGCAAAAAAAAAACCCAAAAAAACAAAATAAAAAATCAAACCAAAACAAAAAAAACCCCAAAACCTAGAAAGTATAAATCTACTCACAATCTCTGAAAAGAAAATAAATTGACAATGTGGTCTAACAAGTAATAAAGCAATGCTTCCCTGAGCAGGCAAGCAGAGTAAAAATATCTCTCACAAGGATATGAACTGTGTAGCAAAGCACATCTACCAGACTAGAAGATGTGGATATGAGAGTACAAAAGATCCCACATTGGCTGGCTGTCTGCATTGATTGTTTTACCTGTTCACAGCACTGCTAAAGACAGCTCTAAAGACCAGAGGTACCTAACTCCTATATTACCTGCCTGAAAGTTAACCTCTGGAGAGTGATTCAACTCATTCTGAAGTAGTCTTCCGGTCCAACCATCCCCTACTGAACCACAATTTCTCCAGGCATATTTTGCTCTGCACAAAGAGACCTTGAGAGCAAGATGCATATTCCCATGAGCATCCAGAAAGTACTGTCTGATAGATACAGCTGAGAACTAGGACTTTCAAAATACAGGGCTAAGTATTAATATTCTCCCTATCTAACCTAGAGCTGACTTGGATCTCATCAGTCATCTGGGGAAGAGTTGGTTTTCATTGCTTCTTGGAATAGCATAACCCCTAATATTGTCAAGTTGAGATCTCCCATCTCCTTGCTCTTTCTTTTGCTTAGGCTTTTTATGCATTCTACTGCGTTGGTGTTTCTCTTCTAGATTATGTTGCTATTATCATCGCAACACTTCTATTTCACTGTTTTCACTCTACTTATCTTGCCTGGCTTTGCCTTCTGTAGTCTGTCACAGCTCAGCAATGGTGTTTGTGGTAAAACTGGGTGAATGTCATACAGATATTCTGCAAAGAGCTGACCTTTGAATTACAGGTAGCTCAGGCCCTGGTCATTGGTCACCTAAGGGTTTGATTCAGAAACCTAAACCTAGGCCTTTAACCACCATTAATGGTAACTTAGGATGTAGCCTGGAAAATGTCTTCTTACATGGGTTCACTACCCTTCCTAACTTTGATGGGAAGTAATGAAAAGCCTGCTCTCTTGGCTGCTCTGAAAGTGTTGACTTGCCTCAATCTCTTTGAAAGCAGCTAATTCTCCTCTTTTTTCAT
Organism: Dicrurus megarhynchus; assembly: GCA_013399195.1. Taxonomy (NCBI): domain Eukaryota; kingdom Metazoa; phylum Chordata; class Aves; order Passeriformes; family Dicruridae; genus Dicrurus; species Dicrurus megarhynchus. Next base: position 225,451 of record VXAD01000867.1, on the reverse strand, counting down.
CAAGGAAGTCCTTTAATACAAGATATTTTAGGTTGTGAAATGCCTCAGCTTCAGATTCAGATATTCTTGCGCTGGTTTTGCCTGGAATAGAGTTAATTTGCTTCCCAGTGGCTGTGTTTTGGTTGGATTTTTGCTGAACACAGTGATGATAATAGAGATGTTTTTGCTATTGCTGAGCAGGGCTTATACAGAACCAAGGCTTTTTCTGCTTTTCATACTGCCACGCTGGCAAGGAAGTTGGGGTTACATGGGAAATTGGGAGGAGACACAGCCAGGGCAGCTGACACAAGTGACCAAAGGATATTCCAGGTCATATGACATCATGCTCAGCATTAAAGTGAGGGAAAGAAGGAGGAAATGGGGAACATTTGTAGTGATAACATCTGTCTTCCCATAGCACCTTTTATGTGTGATGGGCCCCAGCTCTCCTGGGGATGGCTGAACACCTGCCTGCCCATGGGAAGCAGTGAATTAATTCCTTGTTTTGCTTTGCTTGTGTGTGTGGATTTTGCTTTTCCTGTGTAAACTGTTTTCATCTCAACTCACAAGTTTTCCAGCTTTTACTCTTCCAATTGTCTCCCTAGAGCTTCTGGTGGAGGAGTGGGAGAGCTGCTGCATGGGACTTGCTTGTTGGCTGGGGTTAAACCACAACATGTTCTCAAGTGTGTTTTAACACAAGAGTCATACAAGTGAACATCCTTCCTCAGTTGGCAAATTCTCTTCATATTACAAACTGTCAAACAGAAAGCATTCCTTTTTTTTGTAGTGAAAATGACCAGAAACACTCCTTATGCTTCTCCAGATGGAAATCATATAAATGGAGGTTTTTAACAGATCAAATTTGAACTCAGCTGTCCTAACCACGGACAGTGTGAGACTCCACCTAAAGTACTGTGTCCAGGTCTGGAGTCCTCAGCACAAGAAAGACATGGACCTGTTAGAGTGGGTCCAGAGGAGGGCCACAAAGATTATTCGAGGGCTGGAGCACCACAGACAGGCTGAGAGAGATGGGGTTGTTCAGCATGGAGATGAGAAGGCACTGGGGAAACCTTATTGCAGCCTTCAAGTACTTACAGTAGGCTTAAAAAAAAAAAGAGGGAGAGTGACTTATTACATGGGCAAAAAGTGATAGAACAAATGGTAACCATTTTAAACTGAAAGAGTAAAGATTTAAATTAGATTTCAAGCAGAAATTCTTTATTTAGAGGGCAGTGAGGCACTAGAATACTTTACCCAGAGAAGTTGTGGATGCCCCATCTGTGACAGTGTTCAAGGCCAAGTTGGATGTGTCCTTGAGCAACCTGATCTAGTGAAAGGTGTCCCTGTCCATGGCAGGGGGTGGGGGAATTTGAACAGATGGTCATTAAGGTCCGTTCCCACCCAAACTATTCTTTGATTCTATGATTATGCAGCTTCTTGATTAAGCAAGTCAAGTACAATCTTCTTTCTGTTATACATCAAAGCATGGAACTCCATTTATTGAAGAAGTATCACTTCATATTTACTATAAATTAACTCATGCCAATTGCATTACATATCATGTGGCATGCTTAAATTTTATTAAAAACAAAACTTTTCCTTTTTGAAGTCCATTTATTTTTTAAACTGGTCACAATTTCAAATCACAACATTTTGTTTCCATAGGGATTAATTACGAAACCAACCACTGTGGTAGTTCTCTGCCTTCTGCAATGCAAACTTTCTAAGACGTTTGGTACTTAATGTAGAAATGAGTAGGCTGAACCCAACTGTTTGGGTGCTCTGAGGTGGACATATGAGAATCAGTTGGGTTATGAACCTTGTGCTTCTCTAGAACAACAAACATCCCTCTCTGGCAATGAGATTAAGCATTTTCCCAAATAAGGAAATTGTAACTGAGCTGCTCTGGTGTGTGGGATTCATAGGTACGAAAGTGCATGGAATCCCACCCTGAAAAGAATCATCTTTGAGCGACATGTAATTTTGCCCTTGCAAAAAACATGAAGTCTTCTGATAATGAACTTACTCATCAGTCACTTAGGTGGCTTGTCCAGCCTCCATAATGAACACAAGCAGCATTGAACAGTCAGTATCTTTATCAGACTGTTACAATTTTCTACACATGTTACGAAACAAGCTATTGTCTTAGTAATTATGAGGCTTATCAGAAAAATCATTATTGGCAGGAACTTTTAGTAAGATCTGTGGCAGGTTTTGTCTAACATCTGAGGAGACTTTATCTCCCATTGTTTTTGCATGCTAAAATATAATTAAGAGACTGAAATTACAGAGATGCCGTGAGGTGAACAGGCCCGGGGGAAACGATCAGCTGCAGAGAGCTATAAACTGTAAGTACATCCATAAAATGTTTATGAAATTATCATGTAAATGAAAAAAGAAAATACTCGATAAAATTTTGGAAATTTGGAAAAGAGACATAAAGTTGAAATGTGTAAGGACAACAACAACAAGATTTTCTATGTGATGGAAATTATAGCCAAGAAAACTGGAAAGGAGAGCTATTGGATGGAGAATAAAAAGATTGCACACAATTAAGCATGAAGGTTGCATAAAAGGGAAGTCCACAGGGAGTGAAAGTGCCATTGCCCTAGGAAGCAATGCTCTGACAAGGTAGGAAATTATTATTATTTAAGGTGTTTTCTTGGTTTTTTGTTCGGGTTTGGTTGGGATTTTTTTTGATGTTGTTGTGGGTTTTTTTGGTTTGTTTTTTGGTTGTTTTTTTTAGTTTATGTTGCTGATGGTAGGTAGATAAAGAAAAGAGGCATTGTATGCTTAAAAACCCTTGCCTTCTAGCTGGATTTTCTACCGTTCTTGTCAAGATGGAATGAGAATAAACCAATGACAGCAAAGAAGGTTTTTATTTTATCCACATGAATCTAAGCAGACAAGGATTATGGCAAGGAAATAAATAGAAGCCAGAAACAAAGCAAATAAAGCAAGGGGGGGGAAATCAACAAATTTGACTGAACTAATATAACAGGCCTCAGTTTTATTAGATCTCAAACAAGTATTTGTTAAGTGCTCACTATATTGTATGCATAAGAATGTTATAAATAAATGCAATAGTACAATCCTCCTGTAGCCTTGTTCTTTTATCTGCTACAGGGGAAATTAGTGTAAAAGTATGTCAGCAAAAGTAAATCTCAGTAGAACAAACAGTCAAAAAGTAAGGAAAAATTTTAGTACTTAGTTGTCCATTTCCATCCTCCCAAATACTGCCTTAACAACACATCATGTATGCCGTATTTTGCGCTCAGATGCCAAAAAGCATGAACAACAACAAAAAAAATCCATCATGACAAGGGTGAAGAAAAATGTTAGCCTACACAACAGATTTTCTGGGAGTGTGGTTTTATAATACAAGATAGAAAGAACTGGAAGTACTGTTCAAATCTGCATGCATGTTTTGAGATTTTCTGCACTTACATATCTATACCAACCCTGCTTGCAAGTGATAAGGAAATCCTACTCTTCTACAGAATAAAAAACCCCAACATAATCATGGTCTTTTCTTACTTCAGTCATATTTGCCTTGGATTTATATTTATTTTTTAACCTTATATATACCAAAGCATTTCACTGATCTATTATGTGGCAAATGCTAAGAATCTTAGTTATGTGGCAAATGCTAAGAATCTTAGTTATTAATGAGCTACAAGCTGAAATTCCAGCCTGCCCTTTAGTTAAAACTGTGATGTGGATGGACATCAGCGTGGTGATATTAATTCCCAGGTGGATCAGGAACTCCCCAGCCAGCCATCTGCATACATGAGATAATTGATTGGAGACAAAGACCTTTTAACCAGTTGACTGACTGCACCGCTAGCCACCTTCATCATCAGGCAGCTTCTTCATTTTACAGAAACTCTCCAGGTGGGAATTTTGGACCGTTCTAGCAATCCTCCCAGGCAGGTCCTGCTTGTGCTATCCATATGATAGAATCAAACAATATGCTGGCTTGGAAGGGACCCATCAGGATCATCAAATTCAACTCCTGGCCCTGTGCAGGCCACCCCAAGAGTCACACCATGTGTCTGAGAGCATTGTCCAAACACTTCTTGAACTCAGACAGTCTCAGTGCTGTAATCACTTCCCTGGGGAACCTGTTCCAGTGCCCAGCCACCCTCCAGGTGAAGAACATTTTTCTAGTATCCAGCTTAAACCTCCCCTGACACAACTTCAGGCCATTCCTTTGGGTCCTGTCACTGGTCACCACAGAGAAGAGATCAGTGTCTGCCCCTCCTCTTCCCCTCACGAGGAAGCTGTAATTGCAATGAGGTCTCCCCTCAGCCTCCTCCAGGCTGAACAGACCAAGAGCCCTCAGCCACTCTTCATACGACTTCCCCTCAAGGCCTTTCACTATCCCCTCCTTTGGATGCTCTTTAATAGTTTAATGTCTTTTTTTGTGGTGCCCAAAGCTGCCCCCAGCACTCAAGGTGAGGCTGCCCCAGTGCAGAGCAGAGCAGGACAATCCCCTCCCTTATCCGGCTGGCCATGCTGTGCCTGATGCACCTCAGGACCCGCTTGGCCCTCCTGGCTGCTCATGTTCAACTTGCTGTCGACCAGGTCTCCCGGGTCCTTTTCTGCAGCAGTGCTCTCAAGCCTCCTGTTCCCTAGTCCACATACAGAACCAGCTTTGTCCCATTCCAGGTGCAGAATCTGGTACTTGTTTTGATGAACTTCATATGGTTGGTGATTGTCCTTCTCTCTAATTAGTTGCAGTCTCTCTGCAGGGCCTCTCTGCCCTTAAGGGAGTTGACATCTCCGCCCAGTTAATGTCATTGGCAAACTTACCTAGTATTCCTTTGGATCCTGCATCCACGACATTAATGAAGAGGGGGGAGCCCTGCAGAACCCCACTAGTGACTGGACACCAGCCTGATGATAACCCCACTCACTATAACCCCTTGTGCCAGACCCATGAGCCAGTTACTCACATATTGCGTAACACAGCTATCCAGCTGTATGCTGGACATTTTGTCCAGGATCCTGCGAGAGACAGTATCAAAAACTTTGCTGAAGTCCAAAGTTTACTGGCTTTCCTAGATCAACTAAGTGGGTTACCCTGTCATAGAAGGAAATCACGTTCAACAAGCAGGACTTTTCCTTCATGAAGCTGTGTTGTCTGGTACGAATGATTGTGTTGTTCTCCAGGTGTTTTTCAGTATTTCACAGAATAACCTTTCCCATGATCTTACCAGGCACTGAAGTGAGACTGACAGGCCCATAGTTTCTGAGGTCCTCCTTCTTTCGCTTCTTGAAAATTGGGGCATTTGTCAGCTTCCAGTCAGCTGGGACCTCTCTGGATCCCCAAGACTGCTCAAAAATAATTTTGTCTTTAAATATGCTGATTAATATCCCATGTGAATTATCCCAAGGACCTTCAGGCAGTCCTTGCTGCAGAACTGATCAAACTGTACATAGAACAAATATTTGTTAAGAGCCAATAGAGAACTCCTCATAGAGATATGAAAAAGGTCATGCAGAACAGAATTTTGTACATAGTTGAGATACTTGAGAGATGTTTTATATGTAGTTAGGGTAACTGATAGCAGTGGGTTATTCATATGCTGGAGTGGTCACACAGGATCATGGAGCTGCTGGAATTTTATCCAACCCTGCTGAAGATGCCACTGCAGTGATTATTGCAGTGGAGACCCCCAGTGCCATCAGACAACAATTGATCATGCTGTTCAAGAGGCTTGATTTCCCATGTGAGTGTTATCGTTTGCCAAGATCCCGATAAATTAGTTTTGCCTTTTAACAAACACTTTCTCCATGAGACTGTGAGTTCTTCCCTAACAATTCACATACGCATAATTACTATGGTAGGATTAATGTGTCTGGAAAAGTGCAGACAATTTTATTTATATTTCAGGTCAAGAGTGCATTTGAAGCTTAGCTGCAAGAGAATTACAAATTTCAGGGACAAAACCCAGCCCTGAAGAAAAAATGGCCAAGTCAGATGGAGTCTTTTCTGAAATAGGATAGCAAAATTTGAAAAAACAAGTTATGTGATTTATCAGGGAGTCATTAAAATTCTCTAGCTCTGCATACTTTCCAATTAATTGACCACCACTTTATGAAAGAAGGCAAAGCATAAAATAACCAAAAATATGTGGATTTTAAATATATGGATCTTAAAATAGGTAGGTTTAGCTCAAATACTCCAGTTCTTTGGATCATAGGAAATTCATAAATATGGCAAGGGGAGTCTTCTTAAAAAGAATATTTGGTGCAATCAAAGAGGTACCTTACCCAAACATGATTAAAGTTCTAGCATTCGTGAGAAAAGGTCTGTCTCTGAACTTTAATGACAGAATCATTAAAATGCTTTACTTATTAGACATATAAGCAGGATAATTTGAGGGATCTGATTTTCAAAAATAACACCTGTACATTGTCATTTCTATTGATGAGGGCATGGGGCAAGGGACTGTAGTGTGCAGTGAGGTGGGGGATACACCTTCAATTACCTTGATAAAACCAAGCCACACATCTGAAGTGAAAGCAGGAAAATACTTTTAGATTCAGTAACACAAATGTAGCCAGTAAGAATTGGCCTTCCCATTTTTGCATATACCTTTCAATTTTAAGACAGTAAAGTTTTGTATTTTGTTTCAAACTAAATGTCTCATGGAGTTAAAGAATTCAGATTAGCATAATTACCTTCATCAACCAAATTCATAATCTTTCCAAATAATAATTATACCCAGGTACTTAAGCACTAAATAAAGCTAACTAGTTGCTATCCTTCCACAACGGAGAGTGGTTTAAATACTTTAACACTTCTTTTCATGCTTTATTGACTAAAACCTATGTCAACTATCTCATTAGTTTCTGAGAATCAATCTCTACTTGATACATTTGTAATTTGTATTATAGTACGCTCTATAACTGTTTGAAATACCTCATGTTATTTTCTGGTTTTCTTCTTCATTCTTCTCTTTCACTCAATTTATCTAGTTTATCATATTTAATCTCAGGCAGCAACTGACAGAATGAGAGGACACAGTCTTAAGCTGCGCCAAGGGATATATAGGTTGGATATTAGAAAAAGTTTTCAAGGAAAGAGTGGTGGAGTACTGGAATTGTCTGCCCGGGGAGGTGGCGGAATCACCATCCCTGGAAGTGTTTAAAAAAAGATTAGATGTGGCACTTGGTGCCATGGTTTAGTTGAGGTGTTAGGGCATGGGTTGGACTCGATGATCTTAGAGGTCTCTTCCAACCTGGTGATTCTGTGATTTACATTTGAATAACTTTGTGAAATCAAGAGGTTTTTTTTTTTTTAAATCTGCCCATTGGTGTGGTATATCTCAATGGGGAGGAAAAATGACTGCTATCTTTTTTGAAAAAAATAAATGTTTTTAACACATTTCAAATTAAAAACCACACATTTGCCACTTTTGACACATGAGTGAATCAATAAATTCTTGAAACATATCTGGGATTTCAATTTTACTTGTATATTTCTCTTTTCTAGGCCGGTCAATACCACAACACTGTTGGAATGCTATGCTAAACTTATCTGAAAATATTTTTTTACAAAGTATGGTTTTTTCCTCTTCATTCATTGAAAAGGTGAAAATTAAAATCTTGGCTAATATTTCTTAGTAATCTTGACTTTTCAAAAATAAGGTAAATTTGAAAAATGGTATTTCATTTGTTTCAAAAGAGTCAAAAAGTTTAAGACAAATATTTAACCTTTTTTATAATATCACAAAGACATTAGAAACTGTGGTAGGAAGGAAGTAGCCCTTGGTAGATCTAATCATCTGGGATACTTCCAGAGACATGCTTTTGCCTGATTAGTGTGGCCTTTCTTGCAGCGGTGTTTAAGCAGAAAGAATCTTTTTGTGTATTGAAATAACCTTGAAACTCCAATCCTGTGATACATAGTCACGTAGTCTATTTTTAAATGTTCACTACATCCCACACTTCTGAATTAGCATAAATAGTGTCATTCAGTGTTTCTTCATATTCAAATACAAAAGCATCTAATTAAGCCAAAGCTTCCAGGTATATGTGACGTGCACATAACCTCTGTGGAAAAATCAACACCAAAATCAAAAGATACCCAAGGGTTAAACTCAGTCCTTTACTTAAGTATGAACTATCCATTAATATTGACTGAATTCTCAGCACATTGTATCTCATTATTTACCTATTTTAAGTGAAATACAAACTGCAGTTTCAGTTAACTGGACCCACTACTAAGAGTACAATTTGATTTGAAAACTAATACTTTGTATGACTTTGTACTTGGGTAACTACAGAGGATTGTGGCATTACAAGAAGAGAGTAACAAGGATAGATCAGTTTGTACTCATTGCCCTTTACCTTGCAAGGTTTGTCACAAGGATGGATTAATGTTGTGCTATTTTCTGTTCTCATGCTCTACCTAGAAGAGAATGAGGCATCAGAATTTTAATTCCTCCTGTTTCTAATACTTAATCTGTTCTGCAGTTTCTAGTAGAATGCTCATTTTTCTTTCTCCATTCAGCGCTTTGTTTTGAGTAACTTCAGTGTTTGAGACACTGTGATAGTGCTTAAGTTCTGTTGTGCATATCCTGATTCTCATAGATATCTTTCTGACCATTGTGAACTAGCAACAGAACAAACACATACAACACTGGCATGCAGTTATGAAAATACTATACTCCCTGTTTTATTTTGAGCTGGATTTTGGGAAGCAGTTTACATTTTCTGCGCATGATAATTTGCAAGCATAATTAGTCAGGTACATTATTATCTGGTTTGCTCTTTGCAACACTAATGAAGTCAACACTACAGCCAACACACAACGGATTACTTCCAGCAGTCCTAGGTATGAAGATAAATGCCAAACACTTAAGAAAAAATCCACCAAACAAACACCTCTGTGAACCTTGTGATAAAAAATACAACATTAAGCCAGTTATAAAGTGAGAAGCATAGAGGTTTTATAGTTGTTTCTAATTTTGGCCTCTTCAATGCAGATAAATCTCTTTAGAAGCAAATTATTTTATCTGGCTATTTACAGATGCCAACATCTCTGTATTGACTATAAAAGGAATATATACATGTGAACTCTTTTTTTCTTTTTCCTAAAAAGCACATTTTAAACTAGCCCACACCATAGTAGATGAGCATCCATATCATGTCAATACTTCTCTGAGGCATACTAAAATGTTTTCATGTTTGCTGTAGATTACATTGAAGCAATTACTCCCAAAAATCAAAAGTATTTAAGTTTTGAGGTGTTCACAAGCCTACATTAACATACATTTATTTGTCTGCAATCAGAATGTTCATTTATGTGTACATTCTTTCCTTCAAAATAGACTGCATCTTCCAGTGTGCATATAGATCACTTTGTCTGTCTTTCACTTCAGATTGATTACAGTTGAATTACTCACAGATTTCACAGAATATTCTGAATTGGAAAGGACCCACAAGGATAATCAAGTCCAGCTCCTAAGTGAATGGTGAATTACACAGCCTGGAAATTCAGTGGTACCTTGAATATTTGTTGTTGTGGCATTTTTCAGAAAACACAAGCTATCATAAACCTTATTCCTTGGTAGCTTGTATTTCATTTTGTCCTTTTATTGGTAGATATCAAGTTCCAAACTAAAGAAGATTTGAGGGTTTATAACCAGAGCAAAAAAAAGCAAATTTTGCAAGGGCAATAAAATATAAAATAAATCTTAATAAGTATTTTCCATATGTTCTGTAATGAATAATTTTTTTCAATATAAGAAAAGAACAAAGGTACGGTTAGACTCAAGAATGACAAATAAAAGTCACCTTAACAGATGCACATTTGTTCTGATGTTGTATGAGAGGTTAATAAAGATGGCTTGTAAAACATATCTCAGGTGTATGATAATATCCCTTGAATTTGTATTTTGACATATTGGGCAACTTTCTTAATTTGACAACATTTATTAAATTAAAAAGAATTTATTTCATTTTTATGCTTTCCTTTCTAATCTATGACCAGAACTAATTATTTCTCTACTATTAATCCAGGATTCCAAATAAATGAGCCATTCATACAATTATATCTTTTTATACGGTTGTGTAGAGCCTTCAATAAACCCTTTCACAGATGCATAAATTTACATTTTGCAACAAACAATAAGAAAAAAGCTTGAAGAAGGGTTTTACAGTTTTCTAGCTTTTTGTGACTGTCTCAAGTTGTCTTTGTGGGGCTGTTTTATTTTAATTATTACTATTATTTTTTATTTTCCATATTATGATCACTGAGTTATGAGTTCTTCTGGGAAGCCAAGTCGGAGGAGGCCATCCAGCTGAACACCCAGTGAGCCACTAGTATATGAAACCATCGTCCAGGTCCCTTTGTGGTTTCCTCTACTCTTCAGAGAACCCAAGTGCGATGTTACAAAGGATGGTAACATGAACTATAACTCTGTCCTCACCATCTCTATTACCATACACTTACGAGACAGTGAGAGAGAGTGAGCATCTAACACCAACTACCTCCTGACTTTGCTGAACAGAGGAAATTTTCCATATTATGTTGCTGCACAAATTACAAGTTTGTGTGCTGGACCTACTTTTAGTCATCTGATCTGAACACATTTCTCTAACAAAAAGAGCACATGAAGATGTGGGATTCCTGATTTTTCAAAGACAGAATGTAAGAAAGGGAGGAAAAAAACCCCAACAAACAAAAAATACCCCATCCAAACTCAGCCCGTACACTTGACAATATAGAAAAACACCTTACACTATGGAAGCAATACAGAATGCCATCACTTGTGAATTAGAATTTGGGCATTTTCCTGGGCACTTTTTTCCATTATGGTAGTGCAGTATTGCAGAGGGCTGGGGGCTCTTGGCACTTCCCTGGAGGAGAGAAGCTGGAAGCCAAAAGGACTCTCTCCAGAGAGAGAGAGTCACCATAACCTACCTCTAGGTTATGGTGACCAAGTGAACCACCCCCAGCATGCCTTGCTTCCTTATGGTAATACCTTGCACCCAGCTGGCTAAATGGTTTCTACCCCACCCCCTGCCTTTCCCATAAAAAGCACCTGTTTCACCCTGGGTAGGGGGGTTTTTGTCCCTGGTCTTCTCTTTGCAGGGACTGCTAGACAATTAATGCTACCTCTGTAGAACTGCCACATAAGGCTCCTGTCTCTCTGTCCCCAAGTTTGCCTTGAGTAATTTCACAAAGAGCTGAATCACAAGAGCTGAAATCACTTGTAGTGGAGAAATTGCTACACCTGCTGAAATCATCTGTTGCTTAGGGGAGTTGCTAAAGCCTCTGGAGAAGCCATTCCCTGGTGGGGTGCTTTCTCTAGGAAGGCTGCAACACACCAGTCTCCTAGGAAGCAACACAGTATAAAAGGAAAGATATTTTTCCTATCAGAAAGTCCTCAGATAACACCAAATTACTGGTTAAATGCTAACATACTCCCACTGAAAACAAATCACAGCAGCTGTCAAGAAAATAGGAGACTGACAAGAGAAAATTTAACACTGCGGGGCACTTACAAATATGGATTTTGGGGCGGTGGGGTTAATTGGAAGGCCTAAACTTCTGGTTCATCTTTGATATTGAAAATTCACCATCATCCATAGGCACATTATAGAAATTTCTCTCTTGAGGCATAATTTGGCTTTAATAAGAAAATCTTAAGATTAAGAATTAAGATGGGGGAATTTACAGCATTATGATTACTCTGAACTCCAGAACAGTTCTTTATTGATCTGGTTAAATAATATCTGGGTGACGAAAATGGCAGCTGCGGTCCTTTTTCTTTGTAAACATCCAGGGGGAAAGAGAAAGAGCCATTTACTTTTTTCCTATTTCATCTTTGTTTCAGATTTCTCCAGGACCTCTTTCCAGTCCACAGGTATTTTTAGATCTTTGAGATGGGTTTAGAGGCTACTTTGTACCTGCACAAAACTGTACATGGGACAAAATTACAAGAATATGCAGGTCCTACCATAAAAATATGATGTGATAATATAAGAAGACATCTTTTAACAGACACAAACAGACGTGAGTCAGCTTCTTGTTGCAGACATTGCACATAACCATGCATCTTCTTTTAAAAGCAGTATATACGAAAGAATGTTATAGATAAGGATCAAATTCATCTTAAATATAGGTCTGCTAGTTTAGCTATAGAAACACTAGGCATGAATTTCAGCTCTGTGGTTCTCAGATTTACTTATAGGAAGGTACTAACCAGATTCTAAGGGATAATTTCCACATATACTGCACTCATCTAGGAGCATATAGCTTCTGTGGCGACAGTTGTCACTATGCAAGGCTAAAATTACTGACTAAGACTAGGCTGGTCATGTGACTGATTGAAAAGGTCTTCACCTTTTTTCTTCTTATTTGTAATCAAACATCATTGTTTCCATATATTTAACACAATAATGGTTTAAATATCAATGTCAACTAATTTAAGTGACAGAAAGATGGTGTGGATTTAAATTCACCACTCAGAATACTTCTAAGTTTGAGAAGTGCAATACATGACTAATCATGCTTTGGAATTTTTGAGATATCCAAGCCCTTCAAAGATGAATTCTGCTCTATGTTGTCCCAATAAAAGGTTTCTAGGGTTTTAACAATTATCATTTATAAGACCAATGTTATGAACAGTGAGGAAAAATGCTATTTTGTCTGTTTAGTACCTTTCACGGTTATTGTAGAGCTTTCTTCAAGGACTGAACCTGAACTCATTATTTTGCTTTTCTGGTCAAAGTTGCTGAAAAATAAACACTTTCACTAAATCAAATTGAGACATAAGATTAGTTCAATAAATCCCTTTATTTTTTGCTTATGTATTTCTCTACTTTTACATGGCCAGATGTCATGTAAGCTTTGCAAATAGCGTTACACCTTCCAAGGGATAAATTCAGTAAAACTATCTTTGGGAACAACTATTCAAATTCTGAACATCTGATTGATTTGGTTTTATAGTGCTTCCTCATTTATTGTGTGCAAATATTCACAGCGAAAAGCTTTAGTCTTCTGATATGTTGGGAGAATTGCTATTTTTACATGGAACTAAATGTATTTGCAAATATTAAAGAATTATTTCTGCCAAAAGGACAATATCTGTGATCACTGCAATGGCTGATTCTGCAGAAATCCCCCTTGACCTTGCAATTCCTTTATCTTATGTGATTTAGTGCTGCTTAATCAATTTTCAGGAGAAAATGGATCTTTAAAAAAAATTATGTGGCTGCTTGCCATAGGGGAAGTTTCCCCTTTTGCTAGAGGGCTCAAGGTTCTTGAATTTTTTTCCCTTCTCTCTTTTTTTGGCTCATTTGACCCATATATAACATTAAGCAGCTCCCTGGCTGACAGACAAAGCCATCTCATCATATGGTAAATGGTAATATGCTCCATTACCCAGTAAGTTTAAAATCACAGCCACAATGAGAAGGCTGCGTTCTGAAATTAAATGCCTCTCCTGAAAGGTATTAGCCACCAGCCAAACACATGAATAGGGCAGAGCCCACCTATCGCAGCAGGGGTTTTAGAGGAGCTCCTTGCACAGGCTCCATGGACTGTTCTCCTTTGCATGATTACACTTCTTTGTGTTCATTCTGTCCCATTCCATAATTACTTCTCACCCCACAGATGGTGTCTTTTCCCCCTTTCCCAGCATCCAGGCCTACGCTTGCAGTTTGTATGTAGAAAAGTGCCATTTTTTACCATGAAAATGTCAGAATTTGGCAGAAATGTTTTATTTTCATCATCCATATTTGTTCCTCTCTTCTACTTGATATTTTCCCTATCCACAGTATCAGCATCCAGGACTAGATTTATATAAGCTGCCATGTAGTTGTTCATAACTGGCCACAGAGGATGCCAGTCTCAAAGTTTGGAGAATAGCATAAAAGACTCAGAGATTACATAAAAGAAATTTTATCTTTCTACGGGTATAGCATATGATAGTTTTCAGGAAACAATATAACCAAATCAGGGAAATATTGCCTGCAACACACTCAGATTGTATATATATATATATATATTTAGTACCTCACATAGCCTACAGTTTTTGAAAAGCACCAGGAATGAAAATTAAGTCTGGCACCCTTTGATGATTACACCTACTCAGAAGTAGAAACAGAGTGGAGTCAAAGGTAGGAATATTTTAATGAAGATAAAAACCCATGGGCATTATGAGGACATATTATTGGAAGGGGAGGTGTCAAAAAAAGGAAATTTTATAGTAGGGTTCACACTATATTAAATAATTTCAATGTTATTACCTAGGTAACATTTAGATTTTTAAGTATCTTTGTGTCATATGCGTGGAAGTCTCAGTATCGTTGAAAGACAGAAGCATTAAGTTCGGATGCACTGACAAATCACTATATATTCTGTAGCTATATTATTCTGCCATGGAAGCATAATTTCATACACTAAAAAATCTACAAGTTTTGTAAGAAAAATTGATAATGGTTACCATAATATCAAAAGATTAAAAAATTTAGAGAGAAGACAGTCAAAAAAAGGAGGTCAGAATACCTTACAGGAAGAATTAATCATGTTTAATATTGAGACAGCAGAAATGTGAAAAAATAAAGTTAACTGTAATATAATATCATGAGCCTTATGCTTCCTGTTATCATAAGAATGTCTCTATAAGTTAGTATCCTATAAAGAGATGTATCATCTGTATATATGAACACTATTGTGTATAGGACTAATGAGATATAATGAATAATCCTGTCCATTGCTTTTATTATCTTTGCTGAAGAATAGGATTTTCATACATGTATGGTACAGGGAAGCAAAGAAATAGACAAATGTACCTTTCCTATATATTAAATGAGATCCCAGACCACACCACCATCGCACTCCAGTATGAGCTCACATTTAATTTGAAATATTGAAGAGCTTTGAAAAGACAAAAGTATATTCAAATATTTTCATGAAACTCCTGGGAATTTAAACAAATAACCTTTCAAATGGTAAAGATTACAATTACATTTATTTTTGCTAGCTTGAGTCCTTTTTGAAAAATGTTTTAGCTTCATCCTTTTGTTCCTGCCATTATACATAGTACTGTGGATTCAATGAAAGTTGTTAATTGTTCTTTTTTTTCTGTAATATTCAGAAATATTACAGAACCTCATTTTAAATTGAGAAAATTGCTTTATTCCAAGTGCAAACCATGACTATACTTTGCAAGTCTGTTTGGAAGAGTTAGCAGGAAGATGGAAAATTATAATTTCTCAGGCACATTGTCAAAGTCAAAATTCAAACTTTATTGGCAATAAATAGACAAACTCAACATCTGACATTTTATTTGGTGATAGGCTTGATTGACAAAGTTATAAAACTCAGTCATATTCAGAATATTCCTGACATTTTGAGTAGCTATGATTTGAGAGGGTTGTTTCAGCTTCACAATTACAGCCAGATTTTGAGAAGACCTCAAGTCCAGATTTTTAAGTACTCTTCCTCTAAAACTGGAAATAATTATTTTAAAATAATATTTTTTCTTCTAAAGGCAAAAGAAAAGAAGAGCAAAACTCAGTAGCTCCAATCATAGCACTTACGATTAACTTTTCTAATGCAATCTCTTTTGGCAATCTGGCCAAATAATTTGAGTCCTAAGGGGGAGCTGATTCTTTAGAAAACCTGACCTGAGTCAGAGGTGCTATTAGAGTCACTACTAGCTTTTACCAGTTTGATCTTCATGAAATTCAGACAAACCATTTTTGACATCTATAGAAGAAAAATAAAAAAACTGTATGATCAGATAATACTATATGATATATAGATATGTACATATACATAAATATGTGCGTTGCCTGGTCAGTCACATCTGAAAATTCTGAGGGCTCTTTTAAACTTAAGGACACAAGGATTATAAGCAAGTGCAACAAGGCACCTAACACAATGCAATCCAAACTGGGGTTGAAATTTCCTTCAAGTGTTAAAACATTATGATCACTTCTTGGACTTTTTTAAACTCAAATTTTTTAGTAAATCATGTTTCATAAAAAAACAGAAAAAAGGTTTGCTCACATTTTACTATGTTACACCAGAATTCAAGAAAGTTGTATGTGTTCAGCATCTCTTTCCACATTTGCACAAATACAAGTAAATGAATAACTGACTTTCAGGCTAGTGACCACGGACTGACTGTTTGCAAGGACAAAGTTCTTGTGCCAGCAAATACTCAAAAGGAAGAGGCTTTCCAGTTGCAATAGCTGGGTTGTGAGATGAGATCTAATTTGAGATATATCCTCAGGCAGTAATTTTCTTCAAAACAGGGAGTCTGACAACTTTTCTTGTCCATTCAAGGCAGTGCAAGATAAATTGTAGTAAAACAGATTCAACAGCATTGTGAATGCTAAACACTCATTAAGAGACTACTCAGCAGACAGAAAACTGTTGACAAAGGCTTGATCAAGCTACAGGAGGATGAGTTGACTTAGAGTGGGCTTAAAGTGCTTTACTTCAGGACCCATGCACTTAGTGACCATCTTCTTCACAATTACCTCAGCAAGAGACTGGCCTCAAAATGCACTCTGTACATATAGAGACAGAGGTGCTTAGAGACAGAGATGGTACATATTCCTTCTGGACAATAAGGCCAAGTGTCTGTTTATGAGTTAAAGTGTTAATCATGCTGAAGCACTGTCTTCCAGCTACAGCCAGAGCTATAGTGGTCTGTTGAGCAAATACTAAGGGCAGCAGGTCTGTTAGATGGACAGGTCAGAAATGTGATTGGAGTTTGTATCCATCATATGAAGACAGAAAAAAGATTTTCTCCATCTCCAAGGTCTTAAAAACAAAAGATGAAGACATAGAGATGAAAAGACAATGGATGAAAAAAACATGGGATATAATAATTATGGGTGGCAGCCCTCCCAGTCACCAAAAATTACAGAAAATAAGGAAACTAGGGAACTAAGGGAACTACTTAGGGAACTACTTAAGAAGATAAGGAAATAATTTTTTATTAATTTCTTGTAGAGTCTGATTTTGTAACTCTGAGCAAGGGAGGTGAAAAATAATTTACATTCACTGTCAACATCTGTATGAGATTTTTCTTCAGATAGTTACAGCTATAATCATGTGAATGAGGACCTGAAATGATTACTGGATAGTCATTACTCAGCTAATATGCAAAATTAAGAACCTAAGAGAATAGATATTTACTATATTCCCTGATATTGTTTATTGTGTAAATATTTATTTCAAGAGGTCCACCCCCTTCATATGTACATATATGTAGAAAATATGCAAAGGAAAAAAATGCTTACATGAAATAATAAAATACAGTATACAGTTATCTAAGAAAGTTGCTGATTATCCACATTCCTTTGTTTGTTTTTTTAAGGAACTGACCACTACTAGCATCAAAGATTGAAGGGAAAAAATAATTATTAAAACTGACAGCTCATATAAGTCTAGGTTCTGTTGCCTTTCTACACAGTTAATTTATCTAGGTATACTTCAGTGATACTGAACTATGCTGTAAGGTGTTATTCAGTGTGACTGATTCTCACAACCTTGGGTTTAAGCCTTATTTAAAAAAGCCAAGCAGCTGTTGACAAATATCTGTAGAAAATGTGTATAACAACAGGTTAAAATTCAGAGAAGCTACAAAAATTCAAGCAAACAAGGCTTCCTACTCCTGCAGCACTGCATTAACAGGTTTGTGTGCAATTCATATACAAGTTCTGTTTCAAATATGTTTCTTTTCAATCCTGAACCTAAATAAGCAAAGAAGGAGCAACTAGTTTTCTCCATATCCTCTATTCTTAAAATAAATTTTATAAATTGGATGTTATAGAATATGTAAATATTCAATTATTTTAGATAAATATGATTGCACTTTCTTACATTCAAAGGACTCAACGCTTTGCACAACTGAGGGAAATCACATTCTCTACTAGAAGACTATATTTGCATGCATTTAGGTAAAATATAGCAAAGATGGATAGGTCGTGATGACTTAATATATCATACAATGTCTAACATTTTAAATAAAAGGTCAATGACAGACGTGTGCTAAATTATCACCTTCCTGTACACACTGCAAGCAAGTACTGATATCCAGAAAACATATTTGAAGCATAAGTAGCTCAGTTAAATCTTGCTTAAATTTAAATTGTTTCACATTGATCATACAAACATCTTTTTGTTCTACCTCCAGTGTATTTGAAGAGTATGAGAAATTTAGAGTTTTAGGAAAGAAATGTGAACTCTGATGTTTGGCGTGAGATAACCTTGGCACAGTACTACGGAAGCTTAAATGGAACATATGATTGACAAATATTGGTAGAACCAAAAGTGCTCTCACTTTGTATTGGGAGAATTCAGAAGCAGGAGAACAGAAATAGGGTGAGGAAAAGTGTGTCATGGAGGAGTTTGGAGGAAAATTGTTTATACAGAATTGTTTATAAAAACTCATGGAACATGTTTTTCATTTCAACATTTATTTAATGAAAATTTTGAAAAATCATTTAATTAAAATGTAACATTTGATAAAATCTATTAAATATACTTTTCTGTTAAATCATACATCATTCCATAGTATTTATTTTGCAAAATATAAATTCTGATTTTGTCAACATATGTAAGTATAGAATTCTATTAAAATCATACTGTTGTATTATACAAAAATAAATCAGAAAGTAAATTATATTATGTATTATTTTATTAGATATTTTGAAATGTATTGTTTGAAATCCAGGAAGCAGAGAAATTTCCTGAGAATCTAAAACATCCTCACCAACAAACATTTGAAACCACTTATAAACTCTTTGTGTCAAGTTAGTGCTGCAGAAATGCTGTAAATGAACTAAAAGCCTAAAACTTACAAGCCCAAACCCAGAGTTAGTAATTTTACCTGTTTGCAGCCTACATGTAAGAAGGAAACTATAGTCTCTCTATAATAAGTGTGTGTTTAATACTGGACCATAAGGAACTTGATCTGGAAGACAAAGTATTAATTGACTAGGACCGTATATAAGACCCCAAGAAACTGATCTTTAATATAAGATCAAAACTCAGAATGCTCAAAAACTGGTAACACAGTGGATAAAACCCAATTTTTAATTAGCATGTGAAAGAAAATATCCATTAGTTATTAGATAAAAAAAGAGAGAACTAATAAAGCAGTTGAGGTGTCCACTGTGGGTTCTTTAAAGTCATTAATCTGTCTTAGAAAATCTATTTGATGGAGCTGTCAGTTCTAAACCTGAAATTAAAGAGAAAATCTATTCGTTCATGTGCCTGAAGAAAAATAAAATCTGAACAAAAAGCAATGTGCTAAGGAAGTTTTTTGAGGGGAACTGAAACACTCACATAAGCAGTAACAAACAGAGAATTGAAGGAGCTGCTCTTTCTTTATCCTTGTTTTCAAGGATATATACTAGTACATGTTTAAGTAGTTGGAACACCAATAGAAATCCATCTCTGACAATTACATGAAGGACTGATGTAAAAATTCTTATCTTTAAGCCTAGAAATGTTTCTTTTATACATGGAATTACAGGGCACTGCCAGATCACATATTGTAGATGGTATAATTTAAGTTTGATAAAGAAAGGCTTCTGATATATGACAAAGGCTATTAGTTGGGGTTTTTTGCAAATAAGTATGTGTCAAACATTTCATGCAGTCACTCAGTAACAGAAAGTCCTCATTACTTCTCCACAATACACCAAGGCTTCTCTCAGGTTTTCATACATTTCAGTAGTTCCTTCCATGTTGCACTCTTAAATGCTAGCAGGAAAATCCCTTGGAATCACATCCCCAAATTGCAAGTAATACCTCATTGCTGAGAAGTAAGGCAGACCAAGTTACAAGAGATGAAGAAAGGAGGATGAACACAGCTAAAACACAAAAGACAAAGGATAGAATGAAAACAGATGATAGCAACTTTGGGTTGCTCTTTGCAGTCCTTATTCAGACTGGTCAACAGTAGTGAAACTGTACATGGTTAAGAAACAAAGACACACTACCGCAATGCAGACTTAAATTTTAGTTTGATAAAGTGAACCATGATTGATAGAAAATCTTAGAAGAATTTTAACTTGTTCTAAGTCACAGAATATAGTTTTAGAAATGCTTTCTGTATACCTAGTATGATTCGTAAATTTAAAACCTCATACTATCTTCCAGGTTTTTTTTCCCTGCACATTTGCTAGCTGGACTATATTTGCTGTGATGAATGTGGACAAGTAGGAAACTGCAATAATTATGGGCTGTGTTTCATTCTCTTAATCCATCTGAAAATTTAATCTAACTGGAGAATGAAAACCAAAGGACATGGACAGGAGGCAATCAAATTGCTGTTGTTTGAGACACCCTGCCATCTTAATAAAATTTAAATAATTTCAGACTAAATATTTTAGGGTTTTGAATGTTCAGTTCCTCTTTGACATAAATACATGGAAAGCAGCCATGACAAAGAAATCACCAGTGTGTTAGCCTTCTGCCTCACATTATTTATGTATTTACCCACAAACTTGCATGCTCTCTAGACTTACATATGTACAGCTGTAACCTCTTGGCCCATGATATATACACACACAGCTGTTTTACTGGCATAATGAAAATAGTGAAAAACAGTTCTATTTCCCAGGCTGCGTTTTGTAACTATTACTTGGGATGTGACTTCTCTCACCAGACATCATTTAACAAAAAGTTAAGTTCCCTAAGTTAACCATCTATATTTCTGTAGGAATTGATAAGAGACAGATAAGCTGTGGTAGTGGCAAATTGTCCTCAGCAAATACCAGCCCTTGGTGTCAAGTAGAGAAAGAGTTTCAATAGCTACTTACAATATTTTTTTTTTCCCAAATATTAAAAAAAAAAAAGTGTTTTATTCAAATGTTTCTATCAGCATCTGGAATGACATTTCCAGTTCATTAGCCACAATCAGAAACACTCTGAATCCAAATATAAATCTATGTTCTGTCAAAGCCAATTGTAAAAATATGATTTGTTTTGAGAGGACCTTTTCTGGATTCTCTGGTCCCCTCAAAGCCATGACAATATCTCCGCTGTTATCCTAATTACTAAGTAAGAACTTGTCTGAGTAAGAAATTAGTGTAATTAAGTAAAATCAGCATAGATTTTGAGGATACTAGAGAGCTTAAGAGGTGTAGGTGGTGTTACCACAGTAAAACCCACTCTCTGCAATCTAGTTCCCTAACTCCCTGGAGTACCTTTAATACCTTTTAAAAAAGTTGCTGATTCTTCTTACTGATTTCCTAGCTGTACAACAATATGTGCACTTGTAAGGAAAACGGTTTCGTGGTTGAGAGTTCTTGAGTTTCTCCTTTTAAACCACATCTGAAGGCAGAATCTGAGGGTGTTTTTACAGTTTGTTTCTAATGACAATTCATCTGATTCCTCTAAATGTAAGGATGACGTCTCGAACGCTGGATTATAACTTCAGGCTGAGAATAAGCAGCAGTAGCAGATGGACTCCCGAAAAACAAAGATCCCGTTTTCATGCAAATGCTCCTACTAGTAAAGAACAATGGAAGATAAATATTGAAAAATATATAATATGGGAACGGAATGGCTTGTAAACAGTGTGCTTTCAGAGTCAGCTGCTCTTTAAGCAAACTAGAATAGAGTAGCTCTAGAGACACATTACATGATTCAGTGTAATTACTAGCTTTTTCAAGTAAGTGCATTTTATCTGATTCTGATCTGAATCCTTCAATTCAGCTATATGGTACAATAATCTACTTCGCATTTTGGAAAATGCACCATACAGTAACACAGACAATACATCTTCACAATTTTATACAATATTAGACGTTATGACAGAAAAATGAAATACAGAAGTGATTTTCAGCAAAAATAATGTTTTCAGAGTGATGAGGAGAGTTTGGAGACACTGTAAAATACTTTTTTTGTTTTAGTTAAAAACCGCAAAAATTAACCTTGTTTGCAGTTACTTTTATTAATTTCCTTGTAGCACTTTCAGGGTGATTTTTGTTTCCTCATAATGTTCCCAGAAAACAAAAATCTTTTTAATATTTAGACATAACTGTGCACATACCTTTTTTGTAAACTGTTTCTTTCCTAGAAAATGTCCTAACCACTAAGATATTCGATATGATGATATCACAGGTATCAATCACACACTCTTCACTCAATCCATTTTAAATGGAAAATTACAAAGTAAGAGAAAATCAAATAAATTAGACCAGAAAAAGGAAACAAGAATTCTAGAAAATGTATGGCTCAAACAATTGTCAAGGGAAGTCCAGCATAATCTTCCTTGTGTTGTGAGTCCTGTTTTCATGTAACACATACAAACTGTTGCCCAGAGAAGCTGTTGATGCCCCATCCCTGGAAGTGTTCAAGACCGGGCTGGATGCAGCTTTAAGCAACCAGTTCTAGTAGAATGTGCCCCTGCCCATCGCAGGGGATTTGGAACTAAGTGGTCTTGAAAGTCCTTTCCAACACAAAGTGTTCTATGGTTTTATGAGTCTATGAAAGTGACTTAGATACACAACCAGGATATAACTTATTAGGTTATAATCATACAATCATATAAGTAGGTCCTATAATCTACTGCTTGTCTTTCCATCCCAATTTGAATTATTTTCTTCACCAGAAAGAAAGGTAAGAATGGAATATCTCAGTGCAGGATAGTCTCTAGCTAGAGGATCATATGAAATTTGGAGATATCAAATTGTCTCCATTCAGACTTAACTTTGATAGAGTACACTGGATCAGGGAAAATGTTGATCTCTTATCCCATAGCAGTGTATGTATGGTTACATTTGTGTGTAATTAGTTTTTTAAACTTACATGATTGCTGCCAACACAAAAAGCTGGAAGCTACTGTGTAACTGGAAAGCTGTGATCATGTCACAGAAACTCAGTGGGATGAACAACAGGATGGAACATCCAGAACTTTTCCAAGCTGTGTGTTCCGATGTCTCATCATCCTCATTGTAAAACATTTCTTCCTTATATCCAGCCTCTTTCAGTTTAATACTATTGCCCCTTCTCCTGTCACCACAGGGCTTGATAAAAAGTCTCTCTCCATCTTCTTTTTAAGCTGCCTTTATATACTGAAAGGCTGCAATAAGATATTCCCAAACCCTTCTCCTCTCCAGGCTGAAAAACCTCAACTTATTTGAGTTTTCTTAGGAGACCTGTTCCAGCCCTCTGACCATTTTCATGGTCAGGGCACGATCACTGCAGGCCAGACTGCCACCAATCTTAACCTCTGTAATTAGTTTTTCTGAGTTGGCAAGCACAGGCCTAACAACATTTATTTTCTAGTCAGGCTGCAGCACATGAATTAAGAAATTATCCTCAATACACTCCAAGGGTCTTCTGGACTGCTTACAGCTTGCTGTGCTGCTTTTTCAGATGTCAGGGGGTTGCTGTTCCCCAGCAGGATCAGAGCATGCAAGTATGATTCATCCCACCAAGTATCCGTGACAGTGAACAGAACTATCATAGCTTTCCAGCTGCACCATGGCTTCCATCTACTCCTGTTTGCTACCCATTGGTATACAGACACATCAGCTGCATATTGCTGACTGCCTCACCCTTTTGGTGCAGACTTTTGGAGGACTGGGAGACATTCCTCATTACTTTGGTAGGTGAAATCCACCCTGTTGCTTGTCAGTACACGTGTTACAGCTTTGGACCCCATTCCTCAAGTTTGTTGGCTTAAAGTGTGAAATCACCAAGTCAACCAATCTGCCAGCTAAGATTCTCCTTCCTCTTCTAGATAGGTGGATCCAGGTAAGATTCTGGATTCAGATGGACCTGTTTATTTTGATTGATTGTTTCTCCCCGATGAGGCTCAAGGCAAAATGCTTAAATAGACCATTGTATCTTTCTGTTTCAGTTTCATTAAATGAACTGAGGAGGATCAGATTCCCTTCTCATGGCTTTGTCTCTCCATGCCTTTGTTCTTTTGAAGATTTTACGGTAAAAATGGCATCAAATTCATTTACAGCCCTAAAAAACTCTGGTTTTGGTGAAATGTTTTACAGTGCTTCCAGGATAAGTACTTCAAATGAGTAAAATAATAGGGAATGCTCTTTTGTGGTGTAAGAGGGTAGAATTCTAACAAATGTCTCTAACTGCTATCCTTTACTTTAAGATTTCTTCAGAGCATTAGTGAATATAAAAAGTACAGAAAAAGAGCAAGTTTAAAATACTGTCCTGGGGTGATGTTACGAGGCTCCTTTATCCCACAGCCGCCTGCTCAGTGCCCCCAGTACCTGTATCTCTAAGGTGGGCCCGGGGCGCGGGGCTGGAGCCGCGAGGCCCCAGGTGCAGCGCAGTTCAACGGCTCCGCCCCACGGCCCGGGGGGAGCGGCGGGAGCCGGGCTGGGGGCAGGGAGCGCCCCGGCACCGCTGCGCTGCTCCCTCTCTCTTCTGGGGCTTTGGTTGTTCCCGAGGCTTAGGAAAGGTTTTGTTTGTTCTCCCCTCTTTCTTCCCCTGACCTCCCTGCTTTCCTTCCCTTATCTCCTGCCCGGGGGGCCTGCGGGGTGGCCCCGCCGGCCCGAACCCCGAGGAAGACACGAGCATCGCCGGCCGTGAGGAGGAGAATCGGCGCTGAAGAAGCGCTACAAGGTTTCCATCTGCCCTTCTCCAGCAGCCTGCTGTGTGGACTCCCCTTCCCGGAGACTGGGGGTGGGGGGTGACCACTTACCGGCTCCTCCCGGGCATCCTTTCCTTTTTCTCCCTTTTTTTGTTCTCCCGGTTGTGTTTTGTGTTAATAAATAGTTCAGGTTTTTTCTTCCACTTTCATTGCTTTTGTTAATTTTCCCCCTTTGGTGGAGGAAAGGGGGAGGCCCCTTTCCCTTGGGAGGAGGTGCTCGCTCCAGAGCATCTCCTCCTAAAAATTTTGTCTCTAAAACCGGGACAAAAACATATATCTGATGATTGCACTGTACAATAACAGGTTAATTTGCTGTAAAAATTTGCTATCTGTATCATACTAATTCCTTTATCTTGATGAGCTGTGCCTAGAAAGAGGTTTATGCTATCACTCAGGGATTGTTTTTATATAATAGCATTTCTATACACTTTGTTTACTTCCTTGCAACTCTTTGCAATTCCACAGACCTTTATTGATCTTCTCTCAATCAATTGACCACGGTCTTACAGAACAACACAAACAGTTGACATACTAATGAGAATTGTGGACCCTTTTCAAATGAATACTTGACCAGTCAGTGGAACTCTCAACAAACCTATAACTTCATCACTAGCAGTAATGTCAATCAATAAAAAGGTTATCTTATAATGCTGTTTGAAAGATGGAGACAAGAGGGATTGCTTAAGAGATACAAAGAGACAGATACACTCATTCTACATACAATCAGGGAGGCTACTGGTCACACAGACCACTTGAATCATAGAACTTCTTCTGTAAAGGTGCTCTATCTCATGTATAAATCAATTGTACATGCAATTTAAGGAACAGACTTTACCATAATATTTAGCCCTCCATTCTTTCTAAATCCATTAGGTTTATTAAGGATTTTTTTCTTCCCTCAGAGCATAAGGGGTCAAAGAATATGTTTTAGAGTTGTACGCAACAAATATTTTGATTTATTGAGTTATTTCAGTGCACTGCCATGTTAGAAAATAAATTAAAAAGCCCCAAACAGCCTTGCCAAAAGAAACTTTCTTTTCCTCTGAATGCTTAATTCCTTATAACTCTGATGGTGCAATGCATGAATAATGTGTTTGAACTAGTGAACAGTCACATCTCTTCATAAAAGATTGCTTTCAAATATTTTAACATACATTCCTTTTCTCTCCCATTCTTTCAATTTATTTCTTTGTCGTGTTATTATAACGACTAAAAAATAAAAATACTCTGGACTTTCTGTCAGTAAATGTAGATAATAGGAACTCTATCCGTAAATGCAGAACAGTGTTAAAGAAGGACAGAAAACACCTTCTTGAACATAGAACAGAAAAAATAACATCAGCACAGTCCTCTTAGGCTTACTTTTCTCAGCATTTTTTTTCCCCTGGAATATAGAGAATTTTTGAAATGTGTATATGCATTACTATAAACTGCCTTCAAAAAGAGAACTTGCTTGGTGCCATTAAGTAGAAAAGCAGTGATGGAAATCTAGTTCTTTCTTTTATGTTGCAGCATTTCACTTTTTTGGAATTTCCTTTGTGATAAGATATAGCATATTTGTATGTATTGATATTTGGATGTTCATTTAATTTAAATTAAAAGCTATTTTTCACATGTGTATTAAAGGAAAAAAAAGTATAAAATATTGTCATTGAATGTCTCCAGCTATTTTAGTCTTTTTAAAAAACAGATTACACAATCTGAAATTAACTCAATCATAGTCCATATGTTAAAAATTATGCATTTGCCATAACTATTAAGACCTGGAATGAAGGAAGGAGGAAGCAGCAGAAGAAACAACCTGTCATGAACTGACCATAACCCCATTCCAGTCTCCCTGTGCCGCTGGGGGGGAGGTAGAAGCCAGGAAGAAGGGAGGGGGGAGAGTAATGGGTTTTTAAGACTTGTTTCACTTCTCATTATCCTGCTCTGATTTTGATTCACTTAATTTTCCCAATTCAAGTCTGTTTTTTCCATGTTGGTATTTAGTGAGTGACCTCTTATGTGAACCCATGAACTTTTGGTATATTTTCTCTCCATGTCCAGCTGCAGAGTGGAGGGTTGGAGAAGCTTTGGTGGGTGCCTGGTATCCAGCCAGGATCAACACACTGCATAAACCCTTGATAAAGTTTATTTTTCCTTCTCTATTGTTTTAATGCTTAGCATACATCAAAGGTATATGAGGTACAGATGGAACTTTGAACAACTCAGTTTATATTTCATACAGTTTCAAATAAATGATTCTGGGTTTCTGCTCTGTTTTTTCATGAACTCTTTAATTACATATATTTAAGTCTTTATAGATTTTTGTTCACACCTGCTTCACCTTTAAAACACTATCTAGTGGAGGCTAAGTTTCTTCAATCATTCATACCTCCAAAGATTGCCCATGTGTTGTTACTTCAAATAATATTGACCTTTTTCTAAAGCAGCCTAAATCTCCCAGTTTTAATACAAGACCAAGTAAAATATGTTGATTTCACCTAAACTGCACTTTTATATTTCTTTTTCTGCTGGAAGTGAAATTCATATCACAGCTGATGTGAATATCCAAGAACAAAATGCTTGACAGAAAGGGCTCCATTACCTGATGGATTTATGCACACTAAGGACTGAAAAACTGCAGCACACCCTGCCGAGTAGTAGAAAACTTATTTTCTTTCTACTGTTTCTGTTCCAGTGCTTCAAAACATCCTTAGATTCTTGAGAGCAGATACCTTTTTTTACTTCCTCCATCATTAATCACAAAGCAGGAGAGTCCTCTTCTAAAATAGCACAAATAAGAAAATGAAAAAAACATTGCCAAAGAGCTAAGTCTTCCATATTCTGAATTGCCACAAAGCTACAGGCTGAACAGGGCCAGACCTTGCAAAGTTGTTCATAGACAGAAGAGGACAAGATTGCTGCCATTGTGGAGAGGACTCCACAATATTAGAGAAGCCTAAGACCTGTGCTGAGAAAGCAGAAACCTGAGAAAAACTCTATTTTGGAAAAGAAATCTGTGATTCATTGAATTCCTGCCTCTCAGCATGAGCCACTATTTCGAATCATAAATTATATCTACTTTTAAAAGTGTACTGGAAGTGTCTGCTACTTCTGTGCAATTTATTGGTGGGCATTTTTTAGATTCTACTGAGACCTCCTTTCTTAAAGGCTTAAGTTTTTCCTTTTCGTTTCTGCAACATCTGTAGGAACTTTTCTCTGGTAAGGATGACAAAGAAGGACAGATATATGTAGGAGACTGTACATGCAATTTAAGAAACAGACTTTATCATAAAATCTAGCCCTCCATTCTTTCTAAATCCATTAGGGTTATAGAGGATTTTTTTCTTCCCCCAGAACAGAAGGGGTCACAGAATATGTTTTAGAGTCGTACATGACAAGCAACGTATCATCCTCATATGTCACTATGAACATTTTTCCACTTAGAATTAAAGGAATTAGACTATAGAAGAATGACAAGGTAACCACAACAAAAAAATATTCATCACACTAAAAGAAGACAGAATTACAACAAGAGTTGTATTGTAATTGTGATCTGTTTATAACAAAAACGCTATTCTAAACAGGGTCTGGAAGAAAAATGAGCTTCCAATAAGGAAATTCTCAGAAAATGTATTAGACAATACAGAGAATCAAGGGGGACAGGAATAAAACTGGAAAATTGAGCAGAACAGAAAGATATTATAATGCAATGAAATTAAATCTACACTTTTATCTAGCTGACTAATAGGTTTGGTTCAAAAAGTTCTTGCATTGCTACTTCCTGAAGCAAATATTTTTAACTATTTGAGACTGGTGTTTTTATAGAGGGTAAAAGAGCTTATGTGGATACATGAGAACTGATCCAAGTTTTCACAGGACACACCAGGAGTTAAAAATAAAAACAGGAAAAAGCCCTCTGAACTTTCTGAAGAAATACAGTAATTTTTTTTATCTTTAATCTTTGCTATGTTCAGATTTTTCTGACTTCTGCTACTGTAAGAAAAAGTCACAGGAAAATAAATTTTAAAGACATATGCCATGGTTTTGTTTAAATATTGTCACTAAAACTCTACATACTCGTGTTTTTTCATTAACTAATTGTATAGGTAATTTAGAGCTCTCCATATTGTAGCTACAGGATGCTCTTTAAAGTTGAACAGGTCTTTAAATACAAACAGATATGACTTTAAGCACAAATGTGTTCATTCAGAAACTCTTTAAGTAAATCAACATTCAATTTTATTAGAAGTCTTTAATTTTCAATCTAACACATTACACACATGTTTGGAAATTAAATTCCTGTCAGATACCTGGTGTAATTCAACTGGTCACTAATCCAAAACCTTTACCTTAATGAAAATTCAGTAGAGTTACAACTCAAGGCTTCTGTGATTAAAAAAGGTGGTTTCCAGAGTATTTCAAGTTTTACACCCAGAAGAAGAAAATAATATAACAGCGTAAACAGGAAAAGATTTTGTACTTCAGTTTCTGTCTAATTAGCTTTAACTGAGGCTTTCAAAGAATGAGTCTATCATTGCTTAAAATGAAACTCTACTATTTCAGGTTGAAGAAGCATCTTCTTTCATTTTACCTCTTTTTTCAATGCACCATCATGATGCACATAAATTTGCTTTTAGTAATATTTTTCTGTTAATAGTAGTAATTTCAAAATAAGAATCTTCAAACTTTAGTCAATAGCAGGAATAATTATGCAAAAATCCCTACTTAAATATTGTGAAAAAGATGGGTTTAATTGTCTTTCAGAACTCAATATAAATATATTTTCATGTGAGAAAATATAATTTAATAGTTAATTGAATGATATAAATTTGTTTGATAATGAAAATTTATAAAAAATAGGGGGTTGCATCATTTAAAAATCTCCTCAGATTTTTTGTGGGTTTTACTATGAATACGTGTTATTGGCTTGAACTTGTGCTCAAATAACATCAACAATATAGCTGTACTAGTAAATAAAAAGAAGTAAGAAACATAACTCTACAAGAACATACCAAGAACATTCTCAGCACACAATGCAATTGACAAACAAACAGTCAATTGCTCATTTTTGCACAACATAGGGAGACACAAATTGCAACCTATGCATCATATGGTGGTTTTGTGCTTTTGATTTGATAGTAGAAATTTTATTTTTTCTGTAAAAGTAATAGTTTGAGTTTTTCAATTTCAAAGAAAGCAAGCACTTCTAGCTAATTGAGTATAAAATGAAAAAGTTACCAGGGACATATAACATGCATCTCCAGGCTGTTTTATGTGAAGAAAATGGGAATGAGCTCTTTTTAAAGGTTAGTCTCTTTCTCTCAGGCAGGTTAGATTTTAAGCACCCATCTATTTCTCATTTCTACTCTACCCTGTCTACACTAGCCAAAGGCTAAGACTCCATCTGGCTTTCAGTTTCTAAGATGAGCCTGATCTTTGGTTTGCCTTTAAACTAGTTTTTAATTTTTACAGCTGAAGAATCTTACATCAACTGAATGTGAAGATGTTTAATAATTAGATATTTATTATTAAGAATTTATTATTAAGATGACCACGTTGTACTCGCCTGAAATCTCCAGAAATGGCTTGAGATTATGGCTGTTCAATAGATGGAACTGACTTATAAACGGAGATGTTTAACCTTAATTATTTGGGCTGCAAATTATCTCCAGAAATTGAATTAAAGTTCGGAAATCTACAAAGGAGCCTGCACTGATTTTTCTCTAGATTTTTTTCCTGATTGCTTTGCTACCTATTTCCCGTATAAGTGGCTGGAGGTCTTTTTGGACATCTTGGTTGTTCATTGTCCATTAGCATTCTTAGTGCTACATCCAACAGACTCCTTTTTAATGTGACTTTTGGCACATCCAGAATTAAGAAAATCATAATCTCAACCTTCTCTACCTAAAATATCTTTAAATAAATATGCTAATATTTTTTCACATGCTATTTTATATAGACATAAACCTTCCCCTACAATCAATCCTTGTCACCTCGGTAACAAAAGACAGTCCAAATCCTAATCTATATTGAAATTTCTGGCTTTTGTATTTGACCAACATCTTAAAATTACATCTGAATTTGAATTACCTCTTCCTTCCCTCCTTCCTTCCTGCCTGCCTGCCTTCCTTCCTGCCTGCCTTCCCGCCTTCCTGCCTTCCCATGTCTTGCTATTCTTTCAAAAATGTTTGGAATCTGCTATGCTTCATCACCCTGCAGGATACTTCATGATAGTCATGAAATGCTGACTTCTAGATCTGTAAACTGTTCTTCTGCTGTAAAGTGTGCCTATTGACAAGTCCAACTGAATAGTTTATCACAAGTGTCCTTCTTTTATGTACCTAATATTTTCCACAGCATATATCATACTACTGATTCTAATACTGTCAACTTCATGATGTCATGGTGGGAGAGTTCTAGTGGGGCTGTACTGCTAAAAACTTGCCTAACACTTATATTAATCATTAAATAAGTATACACGTCATTAGGAAAACATAAAATATAGCAATTTATCAAGAATATAAGTATGAAATTTAAAAGAATAAATGCAAGTTAAGTTACACATATTATACACACAGTACATGTACATATATGCACACACACAGAAAAGACCACACACATACCCTATTAAATCAAATGTCTTTGTAAACTGTGTGTTTCAGAACCTTAACTAGATTAATTCAACCCAGAATCCACCTATGAATTTGGTCGTACATAACAAAGTAATTGGTCAGTATATCTGGTTGCCTTTGATTTCTGCAACTGACTATCCAGTAGCCACTTATAACTAGACTGATTAAAGCAGCCTTTTTCACTGAACAGGCCATAGAACAAATACCTATTTTGGTATATTTGACAAATAATTTAGCCATTCATCACCCAGTCCCTCAAAATAACACTGATTAAAACAACATCCAGAGATAATAGTTCATGCCTTTGTGATTCCACATATTTATTGTTGTGCTTAGCAATTTCTGTAAGTTACAATTTCTTATGACAAAATATTTCTCCAATCAGTGTTTCCAGAACATTAGATCAATTAATTTTTAGCTTTGATTGGTAGTGCTCGTGTAACATTTAGATCTTTTACTTAAATGATAAATTATTTTAGCTGCTTATGGTGAAACGCTTGGTCTTTTCCTTTCACCTATTCAGACAAATACCTAATTCAGAAATGTTTCTGCTGCTTGTTACAGAGTTTCATGAAGATGTTCAGGATGTAATTTATCCTGGCCTGGTACTGTGTCAGTTTTAATAGGTCTAATTTCCTTACTCCCTGCTTCATTGTGACCATAAAGCCTTTTAGCATTTCACTTGCTTCACCAGGAAAATTTATCCCAGGCTGTGGAATATGACCTTCAGATTCTTTCATGCCTACACTAGCAAAGGATTCATTCAGCCTCTTGGCAATATGAACCTCATTTGTCATTAATATCTCATTCTTGTCCTTCAATAGTTCATCTGACTCCTTGTCTACCTTCCAGCCAGTATTGTAATTGTAACATTTTAATCCATTTATTATTTTAGTCTTCATCATTGTTAGCACTAAGAACCCTAGCTTCTGTTCTCAGTCTTCTTTTTTTCTTCAGACTTGTCTCAAAGGATTTTTTCTTTCAACTTTTTGAGGACACCTATTTTCTTGCACTACTTTTTTAATATCTAATAAAAAACCTTATTTATGCAATGTGTTTGCTTCATATAGCACCACTCTTTATGATCTCTGCCTCTTTTCTATTTCCCTTTTTTTCTTCTTTCTTCCAATTCATTCATGTTATACAAGACCATATAGATTTCCAAATGAACAGAATAAAGTGTCAGTTAATATTCTGGATTCTATTTTGTCATCTTAGTCATGTCTGTTTCTGGATTAACTGATACATCAGAGGATCATGACGCCCTCCAGAGGGGTATGGATTCACTGGAGAAATGGGCTGAAAAGAATCTCATGAAGGTCAACAAGGGGAATTGCAATGTTCTGAACATGGGGAGAAAAAAACCTAAGATGTCAATATATGCTGGGCGCTAGCCAGCTAGGAAGGAACTTGGCAAAAGAAGACCTGGGGGTAGAGGCATACACCTGGCCTTCATTATAAGTATTGCCAGCAGGTTGACAGAGGCAATCCTCCTCTACTCAGCCACAGCTGGACTGGTGTGTCGAGTTCTGGGCCTCCCTTTTACAAGAGAGGCATGGACATACTGGAGAGAGTCCAATGAAGAGCCGCAAAGGTGAAGAAAAAAAGCCAGGACTGTTTATCACAGAAAAGAGAAGACTCAGGTGGGATCTTATCAATGTATATAAATACTTGAGAGTACATAGAGCGTGCACAGTGCCTGGATCTTTTCAGTGACAGTACTAGAGCCAACGGGCGCCAACTGAAACAGAGGTCACCCTGTCTGGATGTCACAATATTTTACTGTGAGGGTGACTGAGCACTGGCTCAGGTTGCAAAGGGAGGGTGTGGAGTTTCCATCCTTGGAGACATTCAAAAGCCATCTGTACACAGGCCTTTCCAACCAGCGCTAGGTATCCCTCCTTGAGCAGGGGAGTTGGACCAAATGACCTCCAGAGGTCCCTTCTAACGTCAACCATTTTGGGATTCTGTGAGGACTCCCTAAACTTGGTCATTGTTCTGCACTGTCTGTAACGCATATATGTATACAAATATTTTGGAAGACCAATCGTAGTCTCTTTTTGTAAAGTGAATTCAAACATTTTTCTTACATTTTTATAGTCACAAAGGAAAAGGATAAGTCTTTTTCCTAATGTTTCTACTCAACTTTTCAGTTTTGAAATTATTTAATATATAAGTGGCAGCCTATGAAGCAAAGCGATATCAAATGCAACCTGCTTTTTCTTGGGTTTTATGACTCAGTTTGCCAGTTTAAAATGATATAAAATCTTTAATATTAATCCAGGAATAATTTCTATTTCCCTAAAAAAATTTGAAATCCCTTCCCAAATCTGTTTTCCTCACTATTTCTGTTTCTACATATAATCACTTATCAGCCGCACCATTCCATTTTCTATTATTTTGGCCATTCAGTGAGGTATTGCTGAATGGCTATAATGGGCTGATTTTGGACTGCCGCAATCTGCCATCCTTGATCACTTGCCCAACAAAGATAAACTGGTGGAATTGTTGCAATTATACTTTTTCAGAGGCTTTCAGTAGCAGGAAGGGAGTGATTTCTGTTAGCAGCAATTTTTGGTAACAACATAGACCCACTAAAGTATATTAAAAAATACTTACTTAGGAGAAGTGCCATGATTTGTGCTTTCCTTGGAGTTTGAGGAATACAAGCACAGGTAAATCAAACCTAATACAGTCTCACTAAGCAACAAATATATTAAAGAAAATATAAAGTGTATTTACGTAGTATTTTGAGGAGATCAAATTATTTTCATATATCTCACACACTGCACTTTAGATGTGAGAGTTGTATTATTACAGAAAATTAATTGCAGTAATTGAAGTTATTAGCTGGAATCAGTGTAGGGAATAAAGTATCCTGTCTCTTGTCCCATGGAATACTGTGTAAAATGCTCCCACTTCTACCATCTGATTTTGACAAAAAATTCTATGCTTACTAAATCAATCATAAATGCAAAGCATCAAAACATTATTTTTATTATTTATTTAGAAAAGTTATTAAAAATACATTTGCAAAGTTTAAAAATAAATGATATCTAAAAATAGGTAGATGGCAAAAGCTTTCCCTTTGGAGTATACAGAAATGCAGTTAGGTGAATACGTTGTACAAGCTGAAATATCACTGTTTAAGAGAGTGGACAGGTATGGAAGCCTAAATTATATATTTTCATTAGCAAATTGTTGCGGAAATGGTGGGGAATCATTTGAATGTTTAAGAGACTACAGTGAGAGCCACTTAGAACTAACTTTTGTATCATATTGAAACTTGTCTTAAACTATGCTAGTCTGCCAATACACTATTCCAGAACAGACTATTTTTGAGTCACCTCTGACCACAAGATAGATCAGCAGTAAAACACAGGAACTAAAAATACATAATTTGCATGACAGAGAAAGAAAGGACATCCTTAAAAATATTTAAGCAGGTTGAATATTATTTAAGTAACTTTTTACAAAATATTAAAAAGTGCAGAGCTTACAAACTCATTCCAAATTATTTGATATTTGCAGCAGTTTTCAGCAAGTCAGGAAAAGAAAACTAAAATACAGATGAAGAAAACTTCACTTATTCTGAAGTAGGACATGTACAGGATGCTTTTAAGTACATAGTGAAAAGAAAGATAAAACCAAAGCATATATGACTAAACTACTTTTTGATAAACACAGGGTAAGCCTGTTCAAACTTGCAAAAGCCAGCTCATTTGTTTTAAACATCAGAGACTACTCATTTGCTTTCACAGCTTGTGAAATATGGACTGTGTTCTGACACTAGGAATATTACTTCAAATTTAGAACGGAAACAGTAAACAGTTTTGAGGCAAGGCAGTGTGCAGAGATTCAAGTTACAATTATCCAACCAACAAAAAGCACATATAACTCTATGCTGAAGGAAATGATGCAACCCAAGACAATGTCATGCCCAGAAGGAAAGGTAGTGAGGACTGCAGTAGATTGTGGGATTTTTTTCAAGAATTTGGAAGTGCCACATTGCAAGAGTTTTAGGTCACTTAAAGAGTCACCAGGAAGATATCAGCAAAAGCAGAAGTTTTGGGAGCAGACAGGGTTTCTGATAAACTCAAGGGGGCTGAACTGCCAGTAATCAAGGCCAAGGGCTAGAGAGCATTCCTGAGACCATGGTGTGATGGCCCAGGGGTGGTGATGGTTATGCACTACCAAATGTCATGAGAGTGTAGCAAACAGAATAAAGAAGATCTAAGATCATTGGTTCAGAGGATTAATTCACAGCCACCATAACCAGCATTTTTGCATAAGATTAATAAACTGGCAGCCTGAAATAAAATGTAGTATTCATATGGGCACAGATGCATAAATTAATGTGATGGTAGAAAAAATGGTGCCAGAACAATACTAGCAATTAATGGGACACAGAGAAAATAAAGATTTCACTAGAAGACCATATTAATGGATATGTAAATCCTTCATTAAGAAAAAATGGTTTAGAGAATCAAGGGATCTGGCAGAATGAGGAAGATATTAAAAATTTCAACACAGTGTAAGGCTGAAAGGAAACAACCATTTCAGTCTTTTACATTTTTAAATTTCTTCTACCTTTAGACAAATATTAAATGTTGGATGAAATCGGTTTCCTACTCTAGGTAGCATAGAACAAGAAGACAATATTCATTTGAAGAGAGAAATATTGAGACATTCAATAGTATATAGACTCAAGGGAAGACATTCTAAGAAATATGCCTGCACACATGATAATTATAAAAAGCCCTACCTTTTGGATTATATAAATGGCACTCAGATTTGTGCAGTTTTTTGATAGGAAAACTGTCATGGTTTTGTGGCAAAAACAAAAGAGAAAATTAGGAGGTTTTTTTTTCAAAGTGGTTTGAGAAATAACCCAACCATTTGCATTAAAGATAAACAACAGTGTGAAATGCTATAGAAGGACTAAAACTGGCTGTGGAGAGGAGTTAACACAGTGAAGTGAGGAATTTAGTCAAGACTAAGATTATTAATTGCCTGCTTTCTGGAAAGCAGAAAGTAGTTTCTTCTGTATGAAGAATCAGAGTGACTCTTCAAACTAGGAAAACTATTCTACAGAGCTGCTAAACAGAGAAGAGCTTAAATTTTTATTATGCATTTGCAAAAACTAAAATTAATAAGGAATTTTTGGTTTTAATTCTTACTTTTAAGTTCTATTTTTTTTTGGGTGGGGGGGGAAGGGGGTGGGTAGAATGTATATGATCTGAATCAGACTCCAAAAGACTAGTGTTATAAGAAGAGGATTAGCAAACAAGAAGAGTGTACTTTTTTCAGCACTATTCATGATTTATCCACAAGAGAGGTCTGGATAGTGTTGTGTTATATTACTGAATTATTGATTACTGTATTAGGATTATATTAATGATAATGTATTAAAATACATTATATATATCACTGCAGAGTAGTGAACCCATTGCCAGGATGTCATTAAGGAAGAAACAGGAAGAGACCTTTATCAGACCAAGGACAAAAATGGTTCAGTGATAGCTATCTTCATACCTGCATTAGTTTGATGTAAAAGGATTTTGTATTAGCTTTATTTTAGATTAAATGCATATTTGGCTTTTTTGGATGACGCTTTTTTCTTTTTTCTCAAGGAATAAATATTCAGTAGTTGCAATAATAATTTAGGTTCCTTCAATGTATTTTCATTAATAATAATGTCAAAAGAACTGTTGCAATCATCACATCTGACATTCTGTTAAGCACAGGACAGTTTTAAGTAGATTTGGACACAATATTTCACACAAAGGTCTGAAGAACAGTTTTCTCTGATGAAAACACAGAAAACAGATATTGGATAATTCTGCATTTGGCAACTGATTAGCCATTTTATTTTGCTTGCAGTGCTCACTTGGGCTTCTAATACTGTTGTCTTTTTCTTCAGCATTCTTGCTTTGTCTCTCTTGGTCTGATCAGTCAATCTTTTAACTCCTCCCTGAAATGATATGCTATCTAGAAAGCAGGTTGCTGACAAACACGGTAAAGGTGTTGTCTGCTTTAAAATAAATGCAAAGGCTTTTCCTATAACATTCAATCTATAAAAATTAAAATATTTTGCACAGTTCACTATCTGAACTTGTTAAACACCTGGAAAAGGAGTATATCCAAATCACTCCTCTTTACAATTGTATCACCTTCTCTAAGTTAAGGGTTTTTCTTGTTTCTACAGCAATTACTCAGACCCTATGTTATTCCCTTCAACTGTTTTTATCCCTCCACATGAGCTAAATATATTTATCTGCCTTGCTGTTATACCAAGACTATATAGTGCAGATTTGTCTTTAATGTGTAATTTCTTTTGCAGTCAAGTAGAATAATTAGTTCCTTTTCTTCAGCACATGAAGCTTTTCTCATCATCATTGCTTTAAAATGGAGTTCTTTCTAGCTGAAAAAGCCTTCTTGGCTGATGGGTTTTTGGTCCTTGGTTTTTCCACATCTCTGCAGGAACTCATCAAGATTTCTCACCTCACTGAATAAGAGGGATTTTTTTTCCTGTCAATGCTATTCCAGAGATCTTAAAAATTAATACATTCTAACTGCATATCAGTCAGAACTTTAACTTGGAATATTCATAGAATGGTTTCAGCTGGGATTTTCAAGAGTATAAGCTTTGGTTTAGCACTGTTGCTACTGATTCCTATCATTGCTTCTTTATTCTCAAGAGTTTCATTATGATTCTTGCACTTTGAACAGCATGTCACTTGTACATATCATCTTATTTAAATGTTACACTTATCATTGGGACAAAATACTGAAGAATTTAATTAGAAGTGAAGAAGGTGATTTTACATTCAGCAAGGGTTGTTGTTGAAAATCTTTATTACACTGGCATTAATTTTCGTACAATAACTGTAACAGGAATAAAAAGTCCCGTCAAAGTATAGGTTTGGTGAATCTTGTCTGAATTTGATCTTAACCTGCATTTTTTCAGGAAAGGAAGAGGATGTTTCAGCTTTACTGTAACAGAATTAAATTTAGACTCTGCAAATATCTGAATTTAAAGGTTATGAGATTTTTGGCATATACTGTATGCAGATGAAAATTCTAATGATGACAAATTCTAACCAATGAAGAAAAGGTTAGTACTACCTTAACGATGTCTTTTGCACGTATTGCAAAATTTGAAAAAGGTATAATGCAAGTGTGGAATTGGGTAAGTTCTACATAACTTGAGTATGTTTCAAACATGAAAGAAAAATTTTAATCTAAGCTATATCTAATCAGATCTATTTTCTCCTCATGCCTACAATGTTAACATTATGCAATCAACAGAGGAAGCCAAAGATGAAAAAAGAATATAAAAGTCAAATTTGATATAGTGAGAAAAAAATTACATGCAAATTAAAGACAAACATTTCTATTTGCAAATTCAGAAAGAGATTCTCTTTTCTTAGGCGACAATAAACCCACAAACAACAAGGAAGTACCCAACAAAGCAAACCTCAGAATGAGCTAGACTCTACTGAAGTTAAGAATATGACCTTCAATTTACCACTTACTAGTTCAACTATTGAAATAAATGTTATGTGAAATCTCATTAAAGTAAAACTTCACAACATACTTGTGAAGTTAAAGTATATAATTTTCAAACCAGTGTGAGTTGTGAATGGCATTTTCAAACATTTCAAAATAAATTATATTGTGAGTAAATATATTAAATATTTAGAATATTATAAATTCTGAAATTTTATTGTCAGTTTGTCGACAAAAGATGGAATGCAGTAAACCATGGGGAATATTAATTAAAAGTAATCTCCTAATTGCATGCTAAAATGTGTAAGACAGATGCTACTTTCCCAAAGGCAGGAAAAGGATTGTATTTACAATTCAGTTATGGACAGGTGCCCAGATTTTAGCTTATCTATCATTTGCTACATGCTGAGTTTGCTACATACAAGCTGCCATTACTAATAGTCTGGGACAGAGCCAGGAAATTTCAAGTACTGCATATTCCAGGTCAGAGCACAATCCAGTTAGCGTCATCTGAGATTCACCCACCATGCTTCTGCTTAATAAAGCCTGCTGGTGACCAATTGAACTGCAACACTGGTTTATTCTATATGCTCTTTTTTGCATATGCAATTTTTTTTTTTTGCCTATGCTTCAGAAGCACAGCTCTGCTTCTTGTGGAAAATCCTTTAGTTTCTAATATGTTTGCAATTTCCTTTTCAATATCATTTTTTACACATACTATCCCGGTGACACAGACCATGCAGTAGGCAATTCCACAGATAGTAGAAACAGGAACTTTCATTTTAAGCAAAACATCATGCTCAGGAAAAAAAAAAGTCTGCTCTAAATTCAGCATCAAATCTTTTGAAATAAGTTAGAACACATCTAGTTTTTGGCTTTTTATCTATATGGCCTAGAACTGAAGGAACATTGCAATGGACCACTACAAGGAAGACTAGATACTTCAGACACTGTCTTTTACGAAGCACATTGGAATTTCCATTTGAACTTTAAGGTCAGTGAATTGCTGGCTTATTTAGAAAGTGCAGATGTGGTATTATTCTAGAGACAATTTCATCAAAAAGAGATGGAATTTAGATACTTTTATCTGCAAAACCAATTTTGATTTTTTGGTTTTGGTGGAAGAGCATTTCGAAAGCCATTACACTATACTGGAGAACTGAGGTTATTATTTATATTGATTTTTTTTCTAGGTTCTTAACAATGGTTAACCATTTTCAATGTTCACCTCTTGCATATTAAAATAATTAATTGGTATTTCTAATAACATTAATAACATTATTGGAAACGTGCAGTATGTAGGTAGCACGGAATAATTACAACAAATATCGCAGTACTGTGCTGACATATTTATATTGACAATAAAAATTACATTTCTAAGCATGGATGACTTGGTCTGAGCACTTGGACACCTGCACCACGTAGAACGCCACAACATGAAATTGCTGACAAAGAGAAGACTTTTTTTTTAGGTTGTTCTAAACCTTTTTGTGCTCTTAGCTGAATGACATTTCCAGTGTTAGCTTGACCCCACACCTTGAAGTCACCCTCTTTTACAGACTGTTTCAAGATTATAGCATTTTGAAATTTTTCAGTGTTTAGAAACCTAACATATAATAATATTGTCAATGCATAACTTTCATATAATATGTATCACAATAAAACTAAAACACCAAATAATAAAAGTTCTATGTTATCATTTTATAGCTCTATCAAAAAGATATGCTGATAAAAATTAGCAGATGATATAGAAACCCCTGGAAGAAGAATAAGCAGAGCTGGTCTCCTTCACGATGTTCAGCCCTGTGTTCTACGCAATAATTCAAAATTATTATTTTTATTGTTCATTGAAACATTGCTTCACACCTTCACTTCAAGAACTTTTGAGTGAGTTGCAGAAAGCAGAGTACAACATTTTCAAATCACCCAATGGTTTCCACATTTGAAAAGAAAACAGTGTATTTTTCACTTGCTACTCTGGAGCATTATACATTGAATTTCAACAGACTAAATTGAACTAAATCCCTTTCTCCTCTTAAGTTCAAGTGTTGCAAAAGCTTGTCTCTTCACTACAAAGCTGGCTCGGATTTACATGTTCCTCTAAAACATTTTATTAGAGTCATTAAAATAATAAGCCCTGAAGTCTGGTCATAACCTCCTTCTGGACTTCACAACTTATAGTTATTAAGGTGTCATAACTTACTGAACATGCTCAGGGAGTCTTAGATCCTCTCCTGGAATATGCCAAGGGAAACTAAATCAGCAGCTGCTACTTTTTCATCTTCATGCTTGGCTGCTGTCAAAACAATCCCTACATAAAATGGGATTTTCCAGCCAGGTGGCCACCAGGAACAGCTGGTCTCACAGGCTCTCTAAAGTCAGAACTTGAAACATTCAATTAAGACAGTTTTCACAATGTTTTATAGCACTTTTTGGACTGGTTTATAACCCTGTTATCAGTGAAGTTTCTTTAAATTGCATTGATTGCTTACCCTAAAGTTGAAACTGCTGTAAAGTAACTGTTTTATGGAAACACTAACTCCTATTCTTTTTTCCTTTACAAGAACTGGGCAGCAGGTAATGTCTTGTATTTGCCAACATTGTTGGGATTGACAGGCAAGTAAAAACCCAAAATACCTAGCAACCTTTTTGTGAAGACAAGTCAAGGCTTCTTTGGGAAAAAGACATTAAAGAGAAGGTGTTTGTTAGTTCAAGACACATTTCATATCAGTAGAAAAAAATGATTCCTCCCATTTGCTTTGCACAAGAGGTGTAACAGGAGTAGCAGAACTCTGCTTAGTTACAGAAATATTACATATATGAACAGACATTTCAAAGTACTTCAAATCAGGATGAAAAAGACAGCATTTACTCTTTAGAAAGCCTGCTAAAGTTGATTTGCTTAGAAAAAATAACTTAGGAAAAAAAATTTTAATATATGCATGTAAATTAGAAAGGTAGTAGAAAGGAGCATATTTTCATTAAGCTGCATTGAAGCCTATATGATAATCAGGGATCAATTTACCACTACAGATTAAGTGCTAGTGCAGGTTTCTAAAACCTATAGCTGTCTCTAAAAAGAAAATTTCTTTTTCTCTGCCTCAACAATAACTAATGTCAGCTGAGTTGTTTTTTTTTTTTTTCAAATCTGGAACCTTGAATACAAATGCATTTAACTCTTCAATCTTTATAATTGTATGATATCCAAAGAGTTGTGAAAGTCTACACATAAAAACTTTCAACAACATTCATGTGAAAGACTGATGTAAAAGATTCATTAATTACCTTCCTCCTCTATAAAAAATCTTAAATCTTCAAGTTTCAGATTCTGAGTTTGCATCAAGGTATTATATGGAATTATATACTACTAGAGAAGTGCTCCATATACCAATGAACCAGAACCCACAAAATCACTGGAAGTTTCCTCAGGTTTTCATCCTACATTGACTGGTCCAATGGAACTTCAGTGGTTCTTCAATCACTGTACTATCAAGCAAAACAATGTCAAACTTTCAATGTCCCTTTCCTGAAAATAGTCTTGCAATTAAAAAAAAAAAAGAAAAGAAATTTTACTTGGTTACTACTTTATAAAAATGGCTTCTGATATGTACTAAAACAAGTGCTCAGCTTGTTAGCGTTAAAACATGAATTTAGAAATTGATTGACAAATTGAACAAATCAACACTTTAAAGATTATTTGCCCAGCTAAATGTAGATAGATATTATTTTCTTACCAATGGAAAAATGGAATAATTTTTAGGGCACTAGTTTTCAAACTTGTTCATATTCACTTTTAATAAGCCCACCTCTCCCTTTCCTGTTCTCTACTCCCAGTTCCCCAGTTACATAAAGGTTGTTTTAAATTTATATTAAAGGAAAAAGTTAAAATGTCTCTAATTTCCTTATATATAACAAGAAATATAGTTAATTCTTCCTCTCTGCTCCAGGTAACTTTTTGGATTAGCTACCTCAAATTTCCTCAACCTATATTGTTTGAACTATAAATTAAGAAAGCTGAAGAAATCCAGGTCTGCATGTACAGCCTTAACTCATTTTCTGTTCATCTTTCTCTTGGAAACTACTTACATAAGTGCATGAAGCAATACCCATGCAATACTCGTGCTGTTTCCTGATGGTTTGATCAAATATTTTTTACATATGAAAGAAATGCAATGAAAGAAATCAGGTCACCAGAAATGAGACCCTACAGCTTATCAGTCCATGTATCTCAATAAGTTTCAGCAGTTTGTGAATACAATGAGGAATTCTCTAATATTTCATACAAAAATCTTGTTTATAATAACTGCCTACATCTCCTGTAGTGTTTAAAAGAAATTTTTGATTGGCATTTGGAACTCTTCCCCTAATACCACAACTGCACAAGGAAATATGTGAGCCTTGGTGACTAATTTAGCAATCAATATGCTAGTGTAGTCATTTACTCAAACTATGATGAAGCAAGCTCTTGCACCACAAACAACATTATTTGTATTAGATAAAGGCATCGCTGACAAAAGATTAATGACATTTTGTCTTTTTTCTTTCCCAGAGAGTAAAATAATTTTATCCTGTTTCATTACATAAAAATACTGTCTACTACAGAGCATGTTAAAATACATTGTGTGTAACTTTCTATAATATTCACTTCAGAAACAATATTGTTTATTACAAAAAATTCAGTGAGGTAAAAAAAAACCCAGATTCTCGTGTATTCTTCTCCATTTTTATTTCAGTTTAACTTGCTAAGGAATGATTTACAAGTGACTCTTGTGAAGGCCTCCTGAAAAAAGGACAGCTTCATAGCTTGTACATATGATTTTTGTGTGACCATACTCCCAAATGTGTCATTGAGAGAACAAATTTTAAAAAACCTTGTCCTATCACATGGGATTTTGCACATACACTTAGGATTACAAGGATCTCCAATAAAAGAAATAAATAATAAAAATGCCTATGGTAATTAGGAACAGGTTTTTATAAAAGCCTGTTGACTTTGTCATTGCTATATGTGTTTTGTGCTGCATATTACAGAGGTTGATAGGTGTGGGTAAAATGTTCTGTAGCTTGATTGCTCAGAGCTGACAGTGTACT
The DNA here is from genome assembly GCA_013399195.1 of Dicrurus megarhynchus. Classification (NCBI taxonomy): domain Eukaryota; kingdom Metazoa; phylum Chordata; class Aves; order Passeriformes; family Dicruridae; genus Dicrurus; species Dicrurus megarhynchus. Next base: position 181,626 of record VXAD01000867.1, on the reverse strand, counting down.
GGAACAAACTACAACTGTGCCTGTGCATCAAAATTCACTACTGGGAGGGAAATGGGAAGTGCAGCTTACGGATTTACAGGGACAGTACTTGATTACAAAGAGAGCTACCTGCTGTCTTGACCTGGCTGAACAGACAAGAGAATGAGATACAAAAGACACAGTTTGAAATAGCATGGAAGTGAATACAATAGATTTTAGGCAAAACTGTGAATCAAACAACATTAAAAAACCCCAAACCCATTCCTAGTCACATACATGCCTGCGATGTAAAGCTTTCCCATTTTAAACACCTGACCAATCAAATGTAGAAGGTGCTTGGAAAAAGCCAACATGAATTTACCAAAGGCAAATCATGCCAGACTAACCTGATTGCTTTCTACAACAAGATAGCATCTTATGTCTAGCAGGTGAACTGCTAGAAACAAAGATCCTGTTGTTATACAAATGGATTAGTCAATTAAAAAAGGGAGTGGAAAAAAATGTTTTTCATTGTGTAGTTCAGAGGATGATTTTCAATAGGTTTTGAAACTTTAAAACCATGCAACAACTATATGAGTGATGCCTAATTATGACCATTAGAAAAGAATAACAGCCTACATCTGAGATCTTTGGTTTTAGAAAGAATCGTGTTAACATTTATGGGACTGCTGTCTCTATGTATGGAGCATATGTTACAGAAATACTGTAATAAAAAATATATTGTATCATTTAAAAATAAGATTTGATCCTGACCTGAAAAAACAATTTATACAACTCAGAAGCTGAAAAATACCTATGTCTATTCCGAAATGTATCCAATAGACAAGGAACCTGACTGCTCTAAATTTCATTGCTTCAGGCTGTGCAGCAGAATCTATGAAACTGAGTCAAGCACCTATGTTCCCTATAGTAACTGCAGGGGTTGGAGGATCTCATTATGGGATTCATAGCACACTGCATTGCCTAAATAAGGAAGAGCTGATGGAAAAAATGAGTCTCAACTCCCAAACTCCGTGTATTCATTTATTTTAAAGTGACAATTCTGAATTTTTTTCTCACTGGATGGCTAGCACAACACCAACTCTACAGTGAGACAAGCAACTCTCTCTAATTTTTCAGATACTCTAAAGGTATCCACTCCTAAAGTTTTCATTTTTTTCCCTGTCCACAAATACATATTCAATCATCTCAGGCTCATGAAAAAGCATTGCCGCAGAGACATTTCCAGTACATCCAGAAAGAGGATTTCTGTACAGCCTTGAACACTAAGGATGTAATTTCTTTTTCTTTCTCTAAGAATGACATCAGAAGTCCAATCTACATTTCTAATGTCATCTGGGAGTCTCTCCAGGGAGAGAAAAATAAACCCAAGAGAAAAAAGAGACAAAAAGAGGCCAGAGGAATAACAAAGAGAGGGGAAATTACATGAAAGCCTGACAAGCAGGAGAGAGTAGAAAGATGTGAAGACAAATAAAAGCTTAGAATGCATACAAGGATTAATATTAATAGTAGAGAATTTTACAAACATTTGAAAATACATATTTTACGGAAACATTAGTATTTACCATATTTACCACCTCTTTACAACAGAAGTCTGAAGGTCTCTGTATAGTTACTATGATTTCCAAGTTGTAACAGTCCTTGCTTTAGATCTGTACTTTCCTTATGCTGCAATTTTATAGTCTCAGTGTGAGACTAAAAATGATCTCATTATCTCCCAGGTCTATAACTTGTGTCTCAGTAGAGACAGAAGCATGTATTATGACGGAGCATGCTTTAAAGAACACAAATAAGATAGAACAGTTTTCTGAGATGTTTTTTTTTTGGTGGGTTTCTTTTATTTTTTTTCTTTAATATTTCAGCTTAAAATGCTGCTAATGGGTTACATCTTGCTATTAGCCCTTCTACCAGATGAAACTTTCAAGTGTCCAGGCTGTGTCCTGATTAGCACATTGAAGAGTAAACTGTAGATCTCTTGGCATCCTGGAGTTCCATACCGAAGAGACAATGGTAAAGGAGTTCTGAAAGAGGTTATTTGCCTTGACCTTTCTGACAAAGAGCTGATATGCTCTCCATCTTCTTCCTGTTTTGTGGAAGTCTGTTTTCAACAATGAAAGACAATTAGTTCTAGCATTCCTGGGCTGACCATGCCTACTGCTGAGCACCTGCAAAGTAGTACTTTCATTTAAAGAAAAGGAGTGTCCCTATCTAATTATGTTAGACTTTATAGCTCTTTCATAAAATCTAGAATAGGCCTAGCTGAAGCTGGTTCTTGTATTATGCTGACCATGATCATTCATGAGAGAATCTGCATGCATGCAGTCATACAAACGAAATCAACTCATTAAAAATAATTAAATAATTAAAATAAGAATTAAATATTGTACGCATTATAGTCACACTGCAGTGATCTGACAAAGAAGTGCTTATTTGTCACAATTCTTGATTTTATAGGCCAGAGAAGGAACACTGGCAAATAGCCTTTGTGATTATAACCTTTGATGTTTCAACCTAACAGATTTTTCTGTATGTGGAGAACTTAGAGGACTGAAGCCAGGCATGGCCAAGAGGAACTAAAAAGTTTAAGATTTTTTCTTCTCAGTTAATATAATTTATTGTGCTTTGTAGTCCCTACTATGTTACAGGCAACAGGTTGTCTTTTCTTAGAAGCCTAATCCTCATATCTATCTGTCACAATGATTGCATTAAATCCCCATAAAGCCAAAGGAAAAACTTAAACAGGTTTGGTTTTCATGTACAACTTTATTGGTGTGTATTGCCAAATTCTTCCTTCTAGTGTGTGAATTAGTGAGGTAAATAAAGTGAATGTGAAAAAATGTCAGTTGTGAACTAGTTCTTTAGTTCACAAAATATTTCAGTTTCCTTACACAAACAGTAATTTTCCTGGCAGTGTGACCTTCAGCTATGGTCTCTTGTATTGAGGCTCTTACAGCTCATCAGTCCCTCTGCTGTACCATGAGGAGACCTCCTGTAAGCATATATCTGCAGTAAAATTATTTTGCTGAAGGGTATCTGATAAATTACTTCTTCAAGATGCTAGGGGACTTTCTCCCAGTGAAGACACTTTGGAAAATAAGTTTTAAAACCTAGGACTTCAGAATTTTATTTTAAATGTAGAAAGAGAAGAAAAATACAAGCTGGACTCTGCTGGTAATAAGGAGAGAAAAAACAATTCCTGAACAAATTCTCACTATAGATAGTGTTTAGTTTTCACTAGGTTGCATCAGAAACAGTCAAAGTAACTGCTTCATGGTACCTGCTCTAAAAGCAGTTTGCAAAACAAGAGAAGAGATGAAACAAAGACCTTATAGGTGGAAACATCAGAAAAGGTAGTAAAAGGTTATATCACAGAGAAAAAATGAAACCAGAAATATGGTACAAGGAAAAAACAGAGCTTGTAGCAACATCAGTGAAGGATCAAGCACCAATAAATGCTGAGAAACAAAAATACTGAAAATGAGGACATAAAAAGGTAGAACTTCAAAGCATATAGATGAAATGATACTGGAAAATCAAGGCCTGGACAAACTTAAAGAAGGACAATTTTAAAACAAGAGAAGTCAGCCAAAAGGGATAGAGACATAAAGCTTTTTGAACAAGTAAAGACCTTTAAAACCAGATGGAATTCTCAGCCATCCTACTGCTTCCCATGGCATAGTCACAAAACTTTGCTTCCAGTCCTTTGCTTGGTAGTCTGATGTTTCATCTCATCCTGAACCAGGGAACTTGAAGCTTCCTCACAGGGTGTCTGCAGTGGTTGATTTAGTCTTAATTTTTCTTAAAAGAAAAGAGGGGGAAAAATGTAGATATGGCATGTGTTCTAATAGCAACAAGGGAGGGAAAAAAAGAAAGAAACTGCAGAAAATTATCAACATAACATAACATAACATTTTTCTGATTAATACAGGCATTTAATGATATAGATATTGATGGTATGCTTAGTGCAGATTGATTTGCATAAGTAACAGTCTCCCTTCTTTATTTCTATCTGCTAATATATGGACCCATGATTATGATTTATTCTTTATAATCGTCTCCTTTAACCATTTGAGCAGCAGTGACATTCTGTCAGAGAAATACCTCATTGTGATAAAATATTCCTTTAGGTCTCTGTTCTTCAGTAGGAATTCATTCCAATGGCTTCTGCTTTATTAATATTGCCTTTGGTAGGTGCTGCATATAGTACTTCTCTACTCTAGTAAGAAGTGCATAGGAATGCACTTTAATCAAGTAAACAAAAAAGAAGACCATGTTCACCTTGACTTTTCTGTTATCATGGTGCTTCAGCCATAAAACTAAATTTAATTCAAATTAAACTGCCCTCAATTAGAGTAAATGGAGAGGTAAATGATGCTATTGTACAACAGTATATCCATTACACTAAAAAAATTGTAGATGACCTACTTTGTACCAGAGTGTGGAACAGCTGCCAAAACTGCATAAAGAATTAGATATTTTTAGGTATGCTTAATTTTGCAATTCAGATTGTGCAAGCTTTAACTTAATGAAGTTGGCTGAGATGCTTCATCTAGAAGGGAATATAGTCAAGCCAGGTCTCTTTCACCAAAATTGCACTTGTAACTTCTTCCTCGGACAAGCAAGGATAATATGGGACAGAAAGAGTAAGAAATAAGATAATAAATAGGCTGCAAGTTTTATACAGTCACAAGTATAACTGTTTCATCCAATACAGTGTTGTAATTCTACTTTAGGTTCATGATATTAAGTTACTTGATTGTTGTGAGTTCTTAAAATCTTGAAAATACAAAATGTCCATTTCAGGCTTATTGGTATAATCAGTCCTTACATTTACAATCTTCCTTTCCCTAAATACCAGTTTAAAAGTTTTAAGCTATTTAGCATTTTCTTGTTAACACTTCTGTCTGGCATGTCTCAAAGAAAACTGATGGAGTTACAATTTGACAGTCCCCTAAGCTGTGGGAGTATACGTGATTTTTATCATAAGTTTCCCAACAGAATCAATTACCAATGACACCTTTTCTTTTAGAAAAGTATAAAAAGTCACCTCAAATGCCAGCAACATCTTAACTGAAAACTCCAGAATAAAACCTGTCCCTTTCATCCTTTCTTTACATTTAACAAAAGAACATATATTCCATTAGGAGAGGAGAGAAGATGATGTTTATCACTAATAAGTGCTGACACTTTTATATGTCAAACATTCCAGCCATGTTAATCTTTTACAATACTGGTGACAACTCTTCAAAATTTAACATCAGAGCAAGTGTTTGAAAACAGTAGAAAAGGTAAAAGATTTCAAATGTCATTTGACTTGGTGAAATACACAATATGTTTGTTAATCAATAGGAGTTTTTGTATGGAATGATTTCTCATCCTCGTTGTCATCAAAACTGTCTTAATTTTATTATGACAGTGCTCACAATTTTTCAGCAGTGAATTAAATATCTTGGGTGAATTTCTTTTTTCACAAAAAATAAATTATAAAAGGCAAAAAGTGCAGATAAATACAAATTTTGTAAACGACCCCACTCCATATTATTGAACACTTTAGAAGATTATATTCCAATTTTTTCCCAACACCCTTATGATATACACTTTTTAGTTGATACTGACAAGTTACTACAAATATTAAAGAGTCTGTATCTTAATTTTTAGCATATTTATGTTTATGTTTATACTTATTTCACAGTTTTGTTTATTTTTATTCGGCTGGTGAAGATGCTTTTTAGATGAAAATATTGCACCATAGTACATATTTTAACTCATACTAAGTGAACAAAGTCTTAGTGATGCAAGAAGTCATATTATTTTTGTTTTATAAGTTTTGATAAATTTTTAGAGCAATACATGTATTCATGAAGTTCATATATAAAAATTAAATTACTATCTTACAAAGGTGTCAGAAATTTTTCAATGCTGAAAATTAAGACATAGGAGTGGGTTGGTTTGGTTTGTTTAAGGTAGGCATATATGCAAAGAGATGCACCTACACATGCACCCATGAAAATAATAGAATGAAAACAAAGCTGATAGCATGAATCTATCAAAAAACAGTAGGGAAACAACACATTCTCCTTTTTTTTAAGATGATCAAGAAGTTTTCTTTATATAGAAATTCACAGAAATATGTGTGACAGTAATTCAAAGGTGACAAATTTGAACCTAAATTATTTCTTGCATGTTTTTATAGTGCAGTAAGACTTATTATGGACTTAATATAGGCATATAAAAGTAGTGTTAATAATATAGACTAAAGGTCCCTTTAGCCTGGTATTCTATTTCTGAACACATTCATAAATATATGTGAAGCATATAAGAATGAGACAAATATACAATATAATATTTCCTTCATCATATATTTCCAACTTCCACTTATCTGCATTATTAAAATACAGTAAAATTTCATATCCAGTCTAAGAGATCACATCTAGATGTCCTCTCTATTTTACACACCAAAAAATTTACACTTAAAAATCAGTGTAAAGATAATCTGTGGTTATCCTGTGCTGGTCGGTATTGATAACAAATATTATTCTGTCAGTAACTGTTAATGATAATAAGTGATCAACAGTTTTTTTCTACAAAGTTCTCACATATGTTTTAATTACTAATATGTAGAGTGTGCAAAAGAACAATATAAGGTTAATATTTCTTTCAAATATCTGTATTTGCTTATTTATCAAGAATACATACTTGTCTTAGTTTAATTTGATAGAAGTATAGAAAAACAAACTTGAATATATATATTTTTTAAAAAAAATAATTTCAATGAAATATATAAAAAACACTTTTTGAAAGTGCAAAGAAAAATATGAAAAGAAAAACTGCATCTGGGTGATCAGTCATATGTGATCAATATCCATAATATTGACTTTTAAAAGAGCATGTTCCTGGGGCCACCTGAATTAGAAAGATACTTGGACTTCATTTTATAAAGCTAACATATTTTAGAGTCATGGAGACATATCACAATATGTATAAGTCTCTACTTTTCTGTAAAGTCACTACTTCTGATTTTTGGGAAGATGAATTGGCTGTACTGGTTTCAGTCCAATGATGAGAATTATTTTCTTGATTTCACTTTTCCCCCTGAACCCCATTTTAACTGCTAATATCTCACAACTTTATTTTCCACTAGTTTATGAAGTAACTATGATTTATCCAAGTTGTGTGAAGATTCTGGTTGTATGACTGTTAAACACAGGTGGGGAAGTTATTCACAGTGCGCTGCTCTTTTTGTCAGTTAGAGAAACCTTCATTAAAACTTTACTTCGGGAACAGGGCATTGGCCCATTTTATGTGCATTTGCTTAGTCTTTTGACTTTTCTTGTGATCTTCTTACCATGCCTGGGGTTCCTATTTCCTCTTTGGACAGTTTTAGACTTTGTTTTTCCTAAGTCTGTTCTAAAACAAGAGCACTGTGACAAGAATTACATTAATCTACTAATTGCTCAGAAGTTGAGACCTGGTTTTCTTTACTCTGATATAGTTTTCTTGTGGGTTTCAATGTTACTGATGGCAACGTTTTTTCTAAATGCAGTGCTCATGCCCGTCTGTTTGCAAATTCTGTAGCCAGGTAATATCATTTAAGCCAATTGCTATCAGAACAAATGATCCTTTAAAGTCTCACTACAATGACTTAGATAGATTACACACGTGTACAAGGCATATCAACAAACTGTGTCCAAGATATTTGATTTTTGTTTGGGTTTTTTTCTTGAGAAAAAAAATTTTCAACATATTGGCCTAGTATTAAAATAAGATCATCCTAGACCTTATTTATACTCCTAATGATGAATTTATCTAGCCCGTACTACACAAAAATAACTTTTGACAGGGCTTTTGTGGTATTGCTCAGATTTAGACTAGCTTCATATTTTTGCGTATTGTCTGGATTATTTTTCATCAAGAGATTGCAGACAGCAATGCTTCACATGACTAGGCCAAATTAATTTTTCCTCAGAGAAATGGACAATAGGAAGACATAAATAATTGAAAGGGATACGTACAATGATTATTGCTTAGGGGATATAAAGAACTGCTCCATTGACACTGGTTAAATTGCACCTTCTATATCACCATGACTATGCCCATCAAGTGATGGATGGTCCTTTGTAACATGCATTACATTGTTTTCCCTCTCCTTGTAAACTGGTCTAGATATTATCTGTAACAGCAGAAAGTAATTGCTGTGATAGAGTAATGGATCTGTGCTGCAACTTTTACTGTCTTAATAGTGAATTGTAACAATATGTTGCAAAATGAGAAGTTTTGATTATCTTTAATGGACCCAGAGATGTCACTTTATGAATTTGCTAAACATCTAAGCACAAGAACAAAAGAGGAGAGGAGTTTAAAAAAGTAGCTGGGTATTACTGGTCACAATACTAAAAAGGGACATTAGCAAATGGAATTAAAAAAAAAAGTGACTCATTTTTTTAAATGTAATTAAAAAAAAAAAGGGTAACTTTACTTCTTACTTTAACCCTTAAGCAGGAAGGAAATCTGCTGACAAAAAAGGGACACGTGCTCAAACGTTCACTAAAAGCATTCAGATATCTAGTGCAGCTGATCAGTTAGATAATTCTTTTTGCCGATAAAACCATGTTCAGAACATATTGATGAAAACGCATTGAAATTAATTTCACTTCTCAAAAGTGAAAGACTATCCACTCAGAAACATTAAAATTTGAAATTTGTTGGCCATTTCATTATAATGCATTTATATAGCTAGAGTTAAAATTATTGTCACTGTCTTCTTCTTTTCTTTTTTTTTTTTGTCCGCAAATGACACATTTTTCTGAAGCAGAGATTTTTCTTGCATAATTCTTTCTCATTCTTTCTTTTAAATCAGATCTAAACAGGAACTCAAGTATATAGTACTCAAGAATATTTAATATTGGACTTATATTATCAGAACTTGGTATTACATTGATAGGTGTTTGTTAATTCGACCACATTGTGGAAACTCAGAATGATAAGCAAATTCTGTTTCAGACTTTGAGGCTTGGTATATATGCTTTCAGTCTCCAGTAAAGGCTAGGGATGAGTCCCTACAGCAAGGGGGTCTAGATCTTGCCAGTGTAACATGATGAGACCAAGGCAAAAGCTGTCAGCAATGAGAGTTACTCTCCAGTTCCAGCCATATTTTATTTTTTTATTTTAATATGAAGTTCAATTCTATTCTGAAACATAGAGATAAACATCTAAGAGAGAAAAAAACCTATTAGCATCCCCCCAAACCATCTTTTTCCTTTGTGTTTATTTTGACACCATGTATTTTGCTTTTGTGTTTTGTTTAAATTTCACAAACAAAATGAAGCAATAATTTATCCAGAAGCAAAATATTTGCAGTGCAAACAACTGTCTTGCCAACATGTACAATTCTCTAGAGAATTACATGGCATTTGTATAAGAAAACTACCTGCCTAAGAAGAAAGGTCTCACAGGAAACTGAAGACTCATCATGGAAAAAACATCTTATCAAATAGTTAATGATAAATTAAACTATGTGAAGTTTTTTCATGAAAAATCAACTTGACAAACAGTACAGTAAGCATATAGTGTTAATCCATTTAAAGGTAACATCTTAAAGTAGAATCAAGACTAAATTTTCCTTATGATCCTTCTTGAAATTAAATAGGGTGATTTTTTAAAGTTACAGTAAGTATTTTTGAGGATATGTTTGCCAATTATTAACAAGTACCATAAGCTTTAAAAATAACTAGAACATGTTGAGTAGTTCTATATTGTTTGTCCTGATTTGAACAGTCAGAAATAGCTTTAGTATGTCATTATACTCTTGTAGGACTAAACTAATACTGTACCAGATTAACCCTAAATTAGCAACCTGGGGACAATAAAGAATTCCAGAAGAGTCTTCACAAGGATAGGCAGAAAGCTCTTTATGCTAATCCTTTGCATATGCTGAGTCACAGATTATTTTTGCGCCTACCATTTTCCAAGGCTAAGACGCTTTCCTCTTCAGACTCAAGGAAGGACCTCCCTCATGTCAAGGGATCATAATCTTTATGGAATTACAATTTTCTTTTAAAATTTTGTCCTTATTGCAAAATTGGATCGGCAGACCTTTTGGAAAAGGTCAAGACTTCTTGTCAAAATACCTCTCCTGTTTTGTCACCGTTTAAAAAATTCACCTGATATGAAATTTCTGGGCTCATATCCAGTTTTCTTTAGGGAGATTTCAACCCATATCTCCCATGACAGAGTACTAAATGACAGCCTGGTCTGAAGCTTTATTTTCACATAGTTTTTCTCATTATCTTACATATCTTCTTATTTGGAAAAATTGGTACTTATCTGTTTGTAGACATATGACTGTGAAATGGATATGACTATACAAGCAGTATATGTGATAGATTTTGGTTTTATCATTTATGCAACTGTGAGAACATTTATTAATACTCAATGTACAGTACAATCTGATCTATTGTGTACTGCTAAGCACATCAGTGAGAGTCCACCTTCCTGGGGAACACCGAAGCCCTCAGAAGAATGTAAGGGAGGGGAGCATTGCCACTCAGAAATTCTGGGAAGGTCTGTTCATACAAAATGCATTACAAATTATTATTAAGAGAGGACACTAAATAGAAACCAAGAGCTGAACCCAACCATTACATAAGCACTTCAAGGACAACAAGATCAAGCAAGAACAGTAAAAAAGCAACTTAGTTAAATCTCCAGAACTGCTACAGAAATCATTTTGACAGTGCTTGAAAGTTTGGGAAAAAACCCAACAGAAACCAAACCAAAGAAAATTTTAAAAAAGAATAAGTAAAAAGGAAGATAGTTAAGAGAAATTTCTAATTTTTAAATCTGTAAAAAGTATTTATTTGGTAAAAAAAAAAAAGAAAAAAGAACAATGACAACACTACGAAAGAGCCATAGGAAGCTGAAAATACGAAAACCCTTGCAAAGCAACGCTAACATATGCTATTAATTTGTTTTATCACATGATTTTATCATCCAAAACTCATTGTTTATGTGTAAAGTTAGAGTTACTTTATTGCTACCAATGTATTCAAAGTTGAGTAATAATTGCTTAATTACAAAGTGAGGTTTTTATTCTTTTCATGTGTAAAACATAAACATGAAGATGATCTGCTGTGATATATTGGACCATAGAAGGAAAGAAAACAAAAAACATTACCCGAGACATCCCTCTGGGATAGGGATTCGAGGGTGTTATTTCCTCTGCCATTAAAAACAGAGGATAAAACAAATACCACAGTAGTGTCTGCCATATTCTTTGTGGAATTTCACTCATTGTGTGATCTTTTTCCTGGCCCAGATATATTTGAGTTTTTAAATGCAAAGTCTCACCAGAGAACAATCTCACCAAAACTCACTAAGGCTGTCAACTATTTTGTTCAGGGAAAATACAGATTTTAATTATCTGTAGGCTGAATTCTTTAAGCATCCATTTATTGGCTCAAAGGATATCACTGTCCCTCCTTTACCTAAAGAACACCCTACCTGTAATGAAAACTTTACAACTATATACTATATACATTGCCCCCATTCTAGTGAGGGATGTAAAGAGAAAAGTAGGCATTTGTGCATCCTGGTGGAGCTAAGCATCAGATGAATGCTGCCAAAGAACTTGGCTCATATGAGACTAAAGCTATTATTGAAAACAGTAATTTCAGGTTTAACATATTTTCAAATATTTTCTAGATAGTCTTTATAAACTAGATTGTGTTGAAGCTACTATATGGATGCAAGACTGCTAAAAACAATGGGAAAAGCAATTGGAAACAATGACAATAATTCATTATACTCTTTTCTTAAACAGGTCTTAAATATGCTCAATGAAACATGACTAGGAAGTCATTGGAAATATCAGATGACCTTAAAATTGGTAAGTGTAAACATTGAGGCATTTAAAAAATTCAGATACTCTTTACCTCAGTGTCATCCTCATCATGAGTTTAAAAAAGCAAATTCAAATTTTCTACAGTTCTCCAATTTCAGCTGGATATAGGATTCTACTGTATTTCCTTTATAACCATCTTTGCAAAATCATTGTGATTGCCATCAAATTTGTTTACAGTAAATTTAAAATTGGTTATAAACCTACATGAAATTTTGTATTTTTTTATTTCCTTTGTGTTCACAATAAAACAAAATAGGTTCTCCGATATCTAGGATCATGTAGCTAAGAAGTTAAAAAAAAGCTTAAGACCTCCCAAATATAATCAGTATTTAATTTCACTGGTAAATGACTGTCTTTATCAATGTTCAAAACATTTCTAGAGGAAAATTCAAGAACCTTTAAGATCTGATTGCTTTCTGGACATCCCTTTCCAACTCAGAAAAAGGCACCATAATTAAGCATTAGATGTAGATAAATGATTCTACATTATCTTTTTGCAGTGTCAGCCACTTCATATCAAATTTAAGAGGCAGGATACCTCTGTTTCAGTGGTGTTTAAATCCTTATAAGGGGCATCTGAGCCTAGCCTGGATTCACTTCCATGGAAAGCAATTCTTAGATTATATGCAAATGCAACTTGTCTGATACTATCAAGAGAAGGAAACTTTAGAAAGAAACGAAGTGATTTACAGCGATATTTTCATGGTTTTAATAACAACCAATAGCTACAGGTCATTAATACTATTAATAGGTATGTTGGAAGATGTAGAACAGGAAATGAAAGAGAAGGGTTTGATGAAACTTCCAGGGAAATTTTGAGGGAAACATTCCAGGATTTTGTTTAAAGCTTTTTTTTTTTTCATTGCAGCTACGTAAACTCTGAAAACTATTATAGTTAATGAAGCCACTTGAATTTAAGCTTATGTATCATAAAAATTTATGAAAGAGTCATAAATGCAGAAGAAACTATCACCAGTCTGATTTATAGTTCAGTTCTCATGTCCACCTACTGCCTACTTATTTTCTTCATGCATGTGTTTGGGGGTTTTAAGTTACTCTTATTATGCTCACCTTCTTGCATGAAACATTTAGAAAGCATCAGGAAGGTGAAAGAGAGGTCATCCACTGTAACACTGATATTTCATTTCCACAAGATCTATAATCTTGCCAGTGAGATATAAATGAAGAAAATAAGTTTGACTCAAGAACTTGCTTTGCTAGTGGAAACATCCTGCCTAGAACATTGAAGAAATGTTCTTTTGGTCATTTACATTTAGTGTGAGCAAGCTATGACTAGAGCAGAGTCCACAAGAGTTATGAAATCAGACCTGCATATTTGTTTTTGAAAATACTGACTTTTCTGATTTCAGATACTAAAAGTTCAGAAATATGCACCCACGTGCACAGACACACAAAAATGTCTTGGTCAACATCTCTTTTAGCTAGCAAGCATTTTTATGCAACCTCGGTGAATATGTGTTAAACTCTGTACCATAAATGCTGTACAAACCCCACTGGATTATATAACAACAATCTTGACATTAGAAAGCACATCAATCAGTTTTCATGCCTGCATCTCAAAAAGGAAGTGACACTTCTGAATGCCACTTCAGATATATTCCTTTATATTTTGTTAATAAAGAGAAATCTTATTAGTGGGAGATTCAAGATGGTATAAACAAGTTTTTGAGCTCAATATACCATATGCTATAGCTGCCAATTATGTTCTTGTTGACATTTTCTGCATGTGGGAATATTATCATCTCAAATTCATTATGCTTCTGTTCACATGTACTGTGTTAATTGGCATGTGACACTTTGAAAATCTGTTCCCAGGCAATATTCATAAATAGTTCTGTTTCATATGAGCAATTTATTCAGTGGGCCCTATACTTAAAAGAATGTAACAACATAATTTTTTCCCCCCACTGATTTATTTAAAAAATAAGTTACTTTTAATTTGTTTCTTTTTTTTTTAAACCATGATTTTTCCCATGTTACTGTGATATGTCACATTTAATAATTTATTGTCCAAAAGAGAGGGAGCTTTGTATAACACTTAATTTTACTGTGTTCTTTGCAATTAGCATGTGAAAAATAACCAAATAGTCCAAAACACCTTATTCCATTTCGTGTTTTCAACAGAAAGCATAAAGTAGTAAAGGACAAGACAGGGTGAGTATGCTGTGTTCCAGGGAATAGGTGAGATTTCATATATTTCAAAGATGACATCTTAATTACACCCCTACAAGTGCAGACTGCAGAAAATGAGTAGGATATATCTGAAGATCCTAGGATGTAAACAATAATAGCTCTGTCACCAGAAAAGGCCGTAAGGGCTTTGTCATCAGCTCCCTCTAGAGAAGATTTGAGTGAAGAGTTCAGGATGCATCTCATCTAAATATGGCATCAAAATGAGGCTTCCAGGTCAGAACATAATCATGTTACAATGCTTGCATTGTTAATGCACATTGATAGACATCTCTGAAGAATGGCTCAGATCTCAGGTGGGTTGAATCACCTTGTTAGACAGCACTGTGTTTTATGCATAACTATTTCGGAAGCCAAAGCCCACTCCTCTTTTTTTAGTTCCTAATGCTAGCATTTAATATGGCGATTTTTCATTCTCATCATTTCCAATCATACCATCTGGACAATATTTGCATTTTTTATGGTCTAAAAGAGAAATAACAACACACCTGCCATCTCCTACTGACATTTGTTACCACATCTATTCACATATCTGCTCTTTGGCTACTGTTTCTCTGCTGCTAACCTGATGTTTTCCATTTTGCACTTTGGGGAAACTGGTGTTTGTGTTCTCTTCCTTGTTCTCTGCAAGTTCCAGCTTCATCTAATGCTCACAAGCACTATTTTTACCTTCTGTAATATGTGAATATAAGTAGCTGAAACAGAAAAAGACATTGCTATATGCCAAATACAGACTCTTGCTGTTACCAGGCAAGCATCTCAGTTCCATTTAATAAGTGTACATCTTCCATCTGTGTTAGAAACATGAATTAGCAGACCTTTGCTTGAGGAAACTATAAATTCAGTCAGTTGTAAGTGCATTCAGATCTGTGATAGACAGGATGGACTTATATTCTCACAAGGAAGAACAAATATTTCCAGGGAACCTGGTCACAGTCTCTTCATCTCTGTCTTCTTTACAGCCAATTAATAACATTTGGCTTGTAATGTCCACAGACTATATAGTAATCATTTGATATCTGGACATCTGGAAAACCTTGTACAGTGTTAATGGTGTGCTTCAAGTAGCATAATTTACTTCTGCAATAACACAAATTACCCTGCAGAAGGCCACGGCCAGATATGGGGAAGGACAATATTTAGCGCTCACTGATGCACAGCCAAAGCAACAGACTGTAAAGAGTATTGGAACAGAAATTGTAGTCAGAATCTATTACTATTTCATAAGCATTTATTTAAAATTAAAATTGTGCATATAGTTAACCAAATTTATCAATTTTTTTCTGTCATGTCTACTACCAGGAGTTGAAGAATGCAGTAGCTCAATAGACACAAGCCTGCAGCAGCCCCATGTCCTGAGATGCTGTTATTAATGAGTAATGAAGCTGAGCATGCAGCCCTAGAAGACACACATGCACATGTACTCACAATGCATGTGTGTACTCACAATACAGACTCATGTCTGGCCACACAGATCAACATGAAGCACACAGCATTTAGAGAAATGCAAACAGCAGCAATGGCCTGACTGTGTTCATTTTTTTGGCTGCTCAGGATGAATGTCTATTAATGAAAAATAGGTGTACATACATGTATGATATGGGTCTGTCCTGCAGCTGGTTTTATACAAATAGTCTATCCAGTAAATAACCTCTGCATTCTCTGGGCTCCAATTGACTAATGCCCAGATGGGCACATGGAAATGGGCCTTCCAGTTGACTGCTAGTTAGCTGGTTAGCTAGTGCTAGTCACTCCAGTAGCCAAGAATTTCTGGCTGACTTTGATCCTGGCTCCCAAGACTCTTATCTTACTTGCCCGATAGGCCACCTTGATACCCACTGGCATCTACACACACAGTATGCATACATTCCAGTTTCTCTCCAGCTGCTCTTACCCAGGCACAAGGGACCCTGTGCCACACAGTCCCAAGCAGCAGTCTAGTTTCTACACCTCCCCACAAAAATATGTATGTAGAATAGACAGTATCCATCCCTATCTCCATTTCCAGAATACCCTTCCCATGATAAGCTACATACCAGTGGACAGTGTCTTCCCTTACTTTGTGAGATGCCACAGGGAACATCCCTTGCTAACTTCTGGTGCAGGGTGTCCCCTGTCCCTGGGCCTGAGGTGCCCCTGGGACAGCTCTGGCAATTCAGAGAGGGGACTCATGTTTCTGACTGGAGTATCGGGGTGCTCCTGCTTGCCAGTGGGCTGTTTTTAGGGTGTGTGGAGACAAATCTTTACTCACATAACCTGATGCTATGCCTGTTCCTGTATGGACATACATGCAGTAAAAATAACCCTCATCTCCATATAGAAGACAAACAGAAGAAAATATACATCCAGAAATCATGTCCTTCAGATAAATATTTCCACTATTTTTCCTCAAAGTTATATGGCAAGAGGGTTGCTAAATTAATTATTCCATTCTGGATCCTTTCCAAGAAAGGAGGCACATTAACTCTTCTTGTTTGAAGAAAAGACATCACAAGTGCCAGTTTTTCACAACATCCACAGATCATAATCAGGATTAGTTAAATAATTAATAATTAACAACACCAAACACAATTTTCAGTGTCGTTTATTTTTAAAAATTCCAGCTGCAGTCATGACTGTTAAATTCATGTGGTCAGGATATCAAAGATTTGATTTTGTACATGAATATCAAATATCAAAGTTGAAGTGTTTGTAGTGCTAAGACCTTATCTGTCACAGATATTAACATAAATAGGAAAAGCAAGACAGAGTTGTAAATAGTAAAATTTTTTTACTTTCTACTCCGTGCAAATGTAACATCATTATTCTAAAGACATACAAAACAAAGACAGTGCAAATATTGTCTAGGTACAATCTCCTTTTCTAGAGTTAATTTAACTTTTCTATTTCATGTTCCTTGTAGTAGATATTTTGAAAGTAATCTTCCTTTTCTATATTTCCCATATGTTTCACATCCGAGGGAGTTGCAACTGATTCTCTAATCTGCCTATCAGTGGAAGTTAATGATACAAAGTCACCATGAGAAATTTGTACACTTCAATATTAAAACACATTTATGTGAGAATTCTTCCGCTCCATCCATGTGCAGAGTGCTGTACATCACAAAAAAAAAAAAAACCAAAAAAAAAAGGAAGAAGATTGCTCTCTTTCTTTCCTAGTTTTACAATTCTCTTCATCATGCCCATAAGATTTTTATGCCTTATAGACCAAAAGAGTTTTTTTACTCCGACTTGTAGGTATATGTTCTTTGTAACTTTGGTAGGCAATTCATTGAGTAAGAAGACTTTTGTTGCAGTGAGCAATAGCCAGAGCCATGGTCAGCTAGACCAAGCAGACCAACAGGTCCAGTGGCTTGATGCCTCCACAGCACAAGGGCTCGAAGGCACAGTAAGCACCCAGACAGCTGTGTGAAGCACGCTGACCATTGGCTGCTGCCTCCCCCCACCCCTTATGGTTCATATTTGGTTATTCCTCCAGAACGTTCTATGTTCCTCGGTTGGTAATTGGCTCATGTTGCTCCTCTACCCCCCACTTCTTCTCCCATTCTCCCTGGTCTCTTCTCCCCCCTTGTAAGACTCCCTAACTGGTATTTTATTGGTTACTGTGTGTTCCCCCTGCCTATTATGTAGGGCTATAAAACCCTGCGCCCACCTAATTTTATGGGCTCTCCTCGTGGCTTTCCCCTGTGAACAAACCCTTTCCTGTCCCACGAGGAAGTCCCTCTGCTTCTTCCCTCCTCCTTGGCGCCCCTTGCCACCGGGAGGCGAGGCGACCCTGAGCTGGTGCTTTGCCTGCCCTCCAGCGCCGCGATCGGCTCCGTCCCCCTCACCTGGGGCAGGCAGAACATTGCCCGGGGCTGAGCTAGCCAGCACAGCACCGCAGCAGACTTTAGCGTTACTTTTAACTGAAATAAAAATAACAGAATTCTACCTTCAACCATCTGCAAGCTACATACTTTTCCAAGCTGAAGAATATGTATTCTCAATATAACTAATGAGAACTAGCCAATCAAGCAGGAGTTTCACTTTGTTTTAAGATAGATGTCTAGGAGAGGATAGATGGCAAATAAAAATAGCAACTTATCATATTCCAGTGACTATAAAAACATTCTACACTTTGACATTAAGCAATCCTTTTTGTAATTTATTGAGACATATATACCTTAACATACTTTTTAAGTTAAGGTATTTCATACCTTTATGGGATTATTTTTGGAGCTTTCAAAATAGATAATTTAGACACTGAACTGCACTTTCATTATGTAAGCAAGGTATGTACTGCCACCATTTTAACTCAGCTCATGATACATGTATTCCCTGGAATGGGGAATTATTTGTTTTGTTCTTGCTGCAGATAAATTGATGTACTAAATGAACTGCTTAACAAACACCATTCTTGCCTGCCATAAGGCCTGCAAGTGCATTGTAAGAAATTTAGAAAATATAGGATCTGCTAACAGAACTGACATTCAACATATTCAAATCTTGTTCAGAATATGGCAAAATTAATGAGGTGAGAGATTTTAACACGTATGCAAGATATTACAGGACAGTGAAAAAAGAAAGTTGTGAAAAGGTACAGGAGTGTCTCGTGATGGGCAATAAGTTGGCAGATAAAATTCAGTATGAATAGCTGTAAAATGATTCACATGTAAACAAGCAACCCTAAAAAATCTGTATAAAATGATGCCCTTGAAATTATCTCTTACTTTTCCAAAAAGAGATCTTAGAATTTCTGAGATGTAACTGAAAATACTAGCTCAGTGATAAAAAGAGCAGGCAAAAAGTCAAACAAATTTAAATGAAAAGATAGAACTACTTTTAAAAATTGCAACAAATTTAAATAAATCAAATTGAATACTCTGTATAGCTCAATAATATAAAACTTCAGAATGTTATGGTAGCCCAAAGCAATTTTGAATTCAGAAAGTTACTAGACAATTTTAGGAAGTACAAGTTTACTCTAAGGTGTTAAACATTAAAATTACAATTTGTGAGTCCAAAACAAATCCTTAACCCCCAAATTGCTACAAACTGAAAGAGCAAATAAGAAAACCCCCAATAAACAATACTACTATGCACTTGTGATGTGCATATAATCTGCCTTTAGTGTCATTGGCTACCATCAGATTCAAATACATCAAGGTAAACAAACTTTTTATAAAAGTTTATAAAGTCATCACAGCTAAATACAACTAATATAGACATTAATACATATCTTCTTAATTAGTATGTAATATTGTAAGTTTATTGCTTTTTAGACTTCTTATCACTTGTGCAACAAATTATCAAAGAGATTTTGAATTGCACCTAGTGTGGACGGAATCAGCTCTACATTCTATGAAAGTGAGACACTGAAGTGCTTAGTTTTTATGAGATAAACACTGATAGTCATTCTTGGTGGTAAGTCGTGTAGGTAGGCTAGTCATGTCAGTGGGGCTTTAAAATAATTTTTTCAGTTGGAGTTGATTCATACAGAGACTTTCGAAGATTCTGACAATAGCAATGAAGAAATAACTGTGAAGAATTAGTCTCTTAATACTAGTAATAAAAATAGGGTAGAAAATGTGCATTCTTCACAGAAAGTGATGAAAACCTGAAGCTTTTGTAAAGAAACATTAGGAAGACTGGGCTTTATGTGTGCAGAATAAAAATTTTGTTATATTTTGGTAACATTTGGAAATGCTACAAAATATTATTCTGGGAGAATAGATGTAAATATGCAACTAAACTGAAAAATTTTGTTTCATTTTTCAGTTTTAGTCAAGAAAAATAAGGTAGTGTAAAGATCTCTTGAGGAGGTGCCACATATCAGCTTTAATCAATTTAGAAGGAGTTGATATGTCTCTAGGTGAGATTTCAGTTTTGATCAAGTACGTGCACCTACAGTATTTGTTTCTGTCACAATCAGGTCCCCAAGTGTTGGGAGAGATTTGGTATTTATAATCAAGAAGACATAAGGGCTAGAGGGAGGTCACTTTGACCATTACTGGTCTTATAAATGACACCAGCCAATATATATATGATTAAATTGTTAATCAACTCAGAATCAGGTAATTCCATACTGTTCACTGCAATCCATTTTCTTCATCAAAAGAAAACACACATGAAAAAGGAGTTTAATAAATTGCTTGTTAATTATCATTAGGCAACAACTTTAAAACAGATTTGTTTTATTCTATCACATGCATGTTGGTTCCTGTTGTGTAATATGAGTCATATTAATTAAGAAAATTGAATTACTTACCAAACATTGATGAACAATAAATATTAAATACGTGTTTAGAAATTACTAAGAAATGGTGTTTCATTTAACAAGTGTTCAGCTGTAAATATGCATTTATCATTAAATTCTAACTTGCCAATACTTGTGTACTCCTGAGGGCTAACAAGAAATAATGTGAATTGCAACAACCATAGCAAAATATAATTATTCCATCTTCCAAAAGGATGATGCATCCTTTTGTCTTCATCTTCACATTTATTTTTAATAACTGGTCAGCAGTGGTTTTATCCTTTTCTTTAATTAACACAGAAGAACAGAATAAAAGTGAAAATTCCATGTAAAATGTAGCTTAAAATAACTGCTTATTCAAATCATAAATTACCAAGAAGTTGAATAAATAACTTGGATTTCAACTTCTAATTAATATAAAAGTATACATTTTAAAATCAGAAAACAGATGAGCTCTACCACACCGTGCAGCATTTTGTTTTTAGAAGTATCTAACAGTCTATTGCTGGTAAAGATTTCACTTTCAAATAATTGTCTGTTTCTGCTGCTCCTTGGAGTTTGTCCAATCAGCTTTGTTCTTAGGGTATTCATGAGCTGCAATTGTACGGTCTTACAGGACAACTTCAAGGAATTATTCTCTCTGAAGTAGTTAGAAAAATAGCTTGGAACTAACATCATTTAAGTGATTGGGAAGCCCAAAAGAAGCAGTGGTTGAAGCATATTTATAGCCTCTGCCTCTCCCCAAGTGCAGACCTTTGAGGACAAAAGACCATGTTCCATATAATATTAAAGATATATTTCACATGAGTTAAGATGTACATATAGGAATTTCAAGAATCTCTGAATTTTATGGCAGCATCTACATTTTAAGGTAGATCTTCTGGCCAGTCTAAAACCAGTCAAGTTATCCGTTGAACTTTTCTGGTATAACCAAGAACCTTCTTTAGAGGGACACAGGTGGGCAGGTTCCATACAGATGTCAACACAGACTTGGGTTTATGTACAAGGACAGACTACGTACCTAGCATTCAGATAACCTAATGCACCACAGAGTATAAGTGCCTACTTAGTAGTATCAATGTTTGTTAATATGTACTTTTAGTATCACTAAAATTAATAAAAAATGAGCACTTTTCTAGAGGAATGGGGCCTGAATTCACATCAGTGCCCCTTTTTAAAAATAGCATATTTCTAAGGTTGTCGATTACTTTTCTGAACATTGGAAGAATATTATTTATAGGAAACAGTATGTTCATCCTTTTTTTTTTTTTTGTGGTGTACTAACTATATGTGATGTGAGGTACTTCCTACATGCAATGCACAAGATTGGTCCCAAATTTTCATTCATTCAGGAGGTTTACAAGCTCAGTAGACTATTGATCCCTATGACCAAAATAATGGTCTTCAAAATTGGCTTTGTTTCATGTTGAAAACAAGGGTCAGTGGTTAGATGAAGACAATTGGAGAATGTTATTCTTCTTTTTGAAATCTAAAATACACCTAAGTACTACTATCCTGATGGACATTTTGAATAAATAGTTTCTAATTTCCTAGAGATTAAATTTCAACTATACTGAATTCTGTGAAATAACATAGGTTAAATTTAGTCAGTTAACAGGGAAAAGGGCTGAGCACTCATGTCAGATGTTAAATTAGGGACAAATAATTGCACAGAAAATAAACCAGCATGCTTAAAAATGGATTTTAGAGGTCACTAGTTCTGTGAACACTGTTTCCCTTTCTTAATCTCTAGGAGATACATAGTTAATCTGTGTGACCTCTATTTCTGTACTTCTTATTTACATCATAACCTCACAGTCATTGCAAAAACCTGCTAGCCAATTATTTTAACTGTGTAGGGATTTTACGCTATAGTTAAATTTGAACTCAAGTCCAAAAAATTAATATTAATTTCCAAATGTTCTCTCAATGAACGTCGGTTTCTAAAGATGAAAATCTTATCCACCAAGCCATGTTCTTCTCCTTCCCAAAAAATACAGTCTTTTAATAAGGTATTTAGTGTAATCAATACTGACAGAGACAATGTGCAAATAATTGCTTAGAAGAGTGCTATAATTTGAAGGCAGCATGTGTTTGTAAATTGTTTCATACCTCCAACCTCAATGTACCATCCAGACATTCCTCATCTCAGCAAGGTAACAACAGGAAATATGTAATTTATAGGAGTTGAGATTAGTGTTTCAGGTGCTTTCTTCCAAAATTGCTTAATTGAAAGCATTTTCTCTGCCAGTTCACATGTTCCTCTACAAATCTTTTCTGATTCAACTAATTCTTTGAGACTCTTTCAAAAGCCTTAGAGTTTAGACCCTTTGCTTTGTGGCAATAATATTTCATTTGATACATGTTATTGCTTATTTTAATGTACTGTCACTTGTTGAAGCCCAGGAAATATCTGTAACTTACCTTTATATTAAGAGTTGTACTGATTTATGTATTTTTCAGAATACAAATTTAGGACACAATAATTTTGGAATTTCTTTCTTAAAATTTTGTTATCTTATCCTTGTCTGCATTTATAAAATGTGTATAATAATCAGAAGAAGTTCTCAGGCACAGACAAACCAGATGGCTACCTAGACAGATTCCTATCATTGCTGTTGATATCAATTACAATTTGCATGTGCAATCACTCAGGTCCTAATTCACCACACTTCTTCAGCAAGGTGTCTTCAGGGGGTAGCTCAAATATTTATACGTGGGCAACTGCTGAAATGCCTTACTGAACTAGAACACTAAGTACGGCTACTCTGGAAGGGGAAGAGTATATGAAGCTGAAGGAAACAGGGAACAATAATAAAAGAATATAGCTTAGTTGTATCTATATTGCCACTCTGTTGCTAAAACATTTCCCAAGGGCCACAAAAGTGCCCTTTATCACTGCTTAGTCTGCAACTTGTTGCCCTGGCTATCCTTTACTTGCTGATTTCTGTTATTCCTGTGCAGGTTAGAATATTTATATGTGCTTTATATCCTTCACAGTAGCAGTTTAAGGACTTTACAGTAGAACACTTCTCCAGTTATTGAAATTGCTACTCACCCCCAGTATAAAGAAAGACACTGTATGAAAACAGAGGGGAGGAGGCATTCTGTTTCAATACACACATCACCTACAAGTTACTTGATTATTATTACAGACTGTCTGTACACACATAAGTAAAAGGATGTGATTAAATTAAATAGAAGGCAAACAAAGAGAAGCGAGGAATAATAATATTTATAGATGAAGAGATTTATAAAATAAGAGAATCTCTTTATTTGGAAGTCCCACTTCTGAGCAAGCCTACAGGAGTAATGCTGAAACCACTACAGGCTTCTTCAGAAGGAAAAAAATATTCCTCAGGCTGATAGCAAGAGATGGATATGAATCTCAAGCAAACCAACAGGGAAAGTATATTACTGAAGTATAATCTGTTTCTCTTTTCTTTACTTCGGGAAATATCAATAACTAGGATGTCTGGAACTTACAAAAATTTGAACAGTTTAAGCCTAGATATGAATAGAATACATACAGTTTTTCTTTGCTTCTCTTTGCCCTACATGATGTACTTTTGGGGTATATTGCTTGGGGGATTTTTACAGTTCAAACTGATCTTGAACTCTGTTTATTGTTTTCTATTTCAAACAGAATGCAATCCATGAAAGGTACTAAATATATGAGTAACCTGTATGAAGAAAAACAAAAAGAATAGTAACGCCTAAGAAATATTAAGTAATTTGCCAGTGTTGTTGAACCACATGATTCTGCTATGAAAGAAGCATAAAAACTTGAATTTCTTGATAAAATAGCAGATTAAAAGTAAATCCTGCTTCTGCTACAGGACAGAATAAGCAAACCTGTCTTTGAAAAGTACGATTCCAAATACATTCAAGGTCAGATGACAGAATATAGCAGTACCAGATGCTTTTTAACGCCCCCAGAACTACTCCTTTCATTTTGCTTGCATTGAAATGTTAAGTCTTAATAGAAAGTATGGAAAGTATTTTAAATTTATTTCCCTTTGAACTAACAACACTTTGAGTGGACATGCTGTTCTTTCCGTGTCAGCTTCCTACCTGAAGTATTTAGAGTGTGTACACCAGTAAGGAGTGCATCTCAGTGGATGCTGGCCTTCAGATGCAAACAAGAAATACTGAAGATGCAGTGTTCACGCTATATGAGGCTTTGCTCTTGCTAGTGCTGGACTGGAGCCCTGGATTGAAGCAATTTTAGCTGTTAGAGAATACTGGAAGTGTTTCTTTTCTGTGTTTGGCCTCATTTTCACCCAGAATGGAAACAGCTGACACTCTGAAGCCACTCTGTGATATGAATGTGTGTGTGTGATGAGTGAGGATAATTAGGAGACTCACTTCAAAATTACAGTCTTGATCTAAACTAAAACATCAGTGTAAATTCTTTATTTACTCTTTTCAGGAACACAAGCTTTCATTTTATCTTGCTGAAATAAAATCACTCAATGGAGAAAGCAAAATTAATTAAACAAAACCCTACTAATGTCACAATACATAAATGAAAATGCCCTTCACTAAATCATTAAATAAATTCACTAATGAGAATACTTAAGTTGAAAATTTTGTAGAATTTATTAGAAAAAATTAGGTGTTTCCTTTCTTTCTGATCATGTTTGGATGTTTACAAGCAGTGAGAGGGGAAAAAAATTAAAAAGCGATTGCATATGTACTGATATTTAGCCAAATCTTTCATAAGAAAAGTGGTTTCTAGAAATCTGAACTGAAAACTGAAGCTGGATTTATTATTTTTTTTATGAATTTATTGCCTTCATGAGCATTATAGTCAACTGGAAAATTATGTGCCCCCCTCCCCCCGTTTTCATGAACAAAAACTCCTTTAATTATATTATATTTTTGCTTTAAAAAACCTACAACACACAGCTGTAGTCTCCCTCTCTTTTTATTTTAATGAAATTCCTTGACTTATTATTCTTTTATATATTTTGATTTAAATTTTTACATATTCTTCAAAACCAAAACTAAATCCCTCCAATTTGCTTGAAGAGGTGGAGTGTTAATGGCAATCAATGGTTTTGGCTTAATCAATGGCTTTGGCTTAATTGTTATCTGAAGTAACCTTTATTTCAATAGGCAAAAGGACTTGTGTTTATTTGTTTAAATCTTTTAAAACTTGAAAAACACAAATAAGATTAGCAAATAATGTCATGAGATTTGGCTTAACATGAACATTACAATTGCAAAATTGTTAAAGTTTTTTTCTCAAAAGTTGTTATAGCTAATTGGCAAGGACTGTTCTACTTATTTATGTTAATTTGCTATTGGATCCATTTTGTAAGTAGCAAAGTCACTACACTGCTATCAAGGACCAGGAACTTGGCTTCACCTACTAATAAAACACCCTTAAAAGTGCTATTTTGTTTGGTATTATCCTCGAATGAAAGGTACTGGTATCTAAGACTCTAGCTATATATTAGAAATTTTTTTGAGTTTCTCTCACAAGACTAAAAAGTAGTTTTGTTCATTGGAGGTCTCTTTCTATTGCAAGGTCTGAAAATAAACTATATTCCTCCTGTAAACTGACAGAAGTGCCAAAGAAAACTATGGTTTTTCTAGACTTAAGTTGTTGCATTCTGCATGTTGAAATTTATTTCCTCACAATGAAAACAGAGATAATATTAATGAAAGGAGATCCTGTCTTGGAACAAGACTTTCTCCTAGCAAGGCTTTCCCCTAACACTCAAACAATTCCTGATCTTACTAAAATCATTTTCAGAATCAATATGCATGAAGAAAGAAAATGGAACATAGTATATTGAATAATTTTGTTGAAGATTAAAGTATATAACTACTACATATCTAATTGAACTGGGATAAAAAAAAAAAAGTAGTAAAGGGTATCAATGCCTAGTTATCAATGGGACAATACCTTTCACTAAAAATCTGAGGTTTGACTTCTCAGTACTGATCTTAACTGAAGTTCAGTGAAACACCTTCTTAATGTCCTGGTAGTTGGAATTTGTAGCTGAGTTGAATTTTAAGCAAGAAAAAGAAAATCGAGTAATGAAAAATTACTTGATAATTCTAATTATTCATAATTAGACTTTCCACATTTCTCATTTCTTCCTCCGGACAGATGATCTCTCCTGTCATACAGGATCTAATAAGACTGTAATTTTTCCCATTCTGAAATGATCCCTGGTCTGCAGCTGCTACTTAGCTTTTTACTCAAATTTTCTAATTGAGGAGCAGAATCAAACTAAACCCAAAAAAGTTGTTCTTGACACGTTGCTAGATTGTGAGGTTTCTGTTTCTGTTCAAAAGCTAAACAAAGGCTGTTTCTGAAAACTTATTTTCAATTCTACCAACTTGTCAGCTACTACCTCTTCTGACAAACTTTGTCCCAGAGCATAATTATAATGATGTATTTTAATTTAGGAGGTGATTCCCNAACTCCCAAACTCCGTCAGGTCTCGGCAGGCAGGGTGTGCAGGGCTACTGTGCAGTGAAGGCTCAAAGGAACAGCAGGAGCAGAGCGGCTGCAGCCCGGCTCCCAGCGGGGCAGGGAAAGGCGGCCTTGGGAATCCCGGGGTTTCTCCCTGAGGCACGGCAGAAGGAAGGCAGCGGAAAAAAAGCAGAAACCTGCAGTGCTGACACGATGGCAGTCTCTCCCTCTCTGTCCCAACTAACCCACATGCCCAGGTGAAAAAGAGTGGCCAGTTGTACCCCTCCCCACTGTGGCCAGGTCTTTTGTCTTTCCTAAACATCCAGCAATTTGTTGTCCTGGCGACATATATGGGGAAAATTCCTCAAGAAACAAAGGGAAACAGAAGGGGAACTCCTAAAACCCCAACATTCCCATAGTAAACAAAATACAGGAAAATGTCAGTGTCTTGAAGCATGTGCTCAGAGCAACCACCTTCTGAAAAGAAAGAGCCAAGTAATCCAATTTCTTGCAATTAGACTGCAAAAGAAACATAAGCATAGAATGAGTAAATAGACTGTGCGGTCAGCATCAAAGAAAGATGCTGGAGCAGCTCTACTTAACCAGTTTCAAGATCCTTTGCATAAGAATCTCAGGAAATTTCACTTGGGCATTAGGAAAGATCCAGTTATGACATCACTAATGGAATCCAGTTGGCTTCCATACTGAATACTTCCAGAATACCCAAAGCATTTTACACTTTTTGCAAATAGAATGTCCCTTGGAAAAATAATTTTGCTTTTGTATTTTCATTTTAGCAATAATATAAAGACATAACAGAAAACTTATTTCGTCTTAACTTACTGATGAATAGTGACAAACAGACAGGCAGTTAAAGACATCGTTACCTTCCTTTTAACACTGAAGGGCCACATGCAGAATCTGATAATGCCATAGAAGTCCCCCCTATAGTTCTTCTATTAGAAAACAGTAGGCATTGGGTTTTTCTATCATTTTTTAAAGTTTATTTGAGAAATTTTCACACGTTGATAGTAGTCATATTTTGTACTTCTGAAAGGTGAAATATATTAGTGACTGCATTATTCAGTTGCAGAAGTCTGTGGATGGTGAACATTAATCTCATAATTATAAATGTTAAATAACTGTGAAAGGTTATACACATATTTGTACAAAGAATTTCAACTTCTCTTTCTGACAGCTTGTATCTGGGAATGAGAGGTGCAAATAAAAGAAAAAATGGAAATGTACTTGTACTATTACTATGTGCTCTTGAAAATAGTCTTACCCCATCTTTCCACTTCAGGTGGTGGAAGACTGCAATTAGGTCACCCCAAAGCCTTCTCTTTTCCAGGCTGAACAATCCCAATTCTCTCAACCTCTCCTCACCGAGGGAGGTGATTCTGCTCCTCTACTCCAATCTTGTGAGACCCCCCTGGAGTGCTGCATCCAGCTCTGGGGTCTTAAACAAAAGATATAATAGTTTCACATTTTTTTTTTAATTCTAAAATATAGAATAAGCTGTTAGTCTGAAATATGTTTTTGAAGTTCATGACTATAAATTCAAGTTCCCATTAGCAAAACTTTTAACCCAACTGTCTATCTGTTAAATAAGAAAGCTTATACCACCACATCAAGACTGACAGCTTCCATTGAAAGGACCAGCTTATCCTTACTCCTACCTTTGTCAAAGTAAAAGTAGTTGAAACTGAAATGCACACTAAATCAGATTTCCCTGCTGAGAAACTGCTAGAGTATTTTTTTGTTGTTGCTGTTAATCTGTTTATCTTTTCTTAGTCTTTTGAAAAAGTATTTAGATATAAGACTAAAGAATTGGTAACTACAGGTTTCACAATTCCTGTCTTCTGAAAGTAAACCTCAGTAAAGAGCTGTGTAATCTGAATAGTGATTTTTTTTCCCATGGCACTGGTACCAGAACAGAGCTGTCTTGGCTGCATTTTCACTAATCTTTCTACTGACCTTTGAAGCAAGGAAGTGAAAGCAATGACCAAAGCAGCATTAATAGCTTTGTATGATGGGAAAAGTAGGAAAAACGAGCTGCTATAAGTAATAGAGGTCAAAAATGAATCAGTAAGTCTGATTCTGGCCAAGTTAAACATTCACAAGTTACTAAGTGACAGAACAAAGAATGACTGAAATTTCAGTTCATATTTATTTCTTTTGGAAATATAAGCGTTTGATTACAATATCTGATGCTTTATAATCCACGTATCCTCCTGTGGCTTAGTGCTCTCTGTATCCTCAAAAACAGATCTAAGGTCCACCCCTCAATACTGAAGAATATTTCTCAAGAATATGGCAATTAAAAAAGGAATAAGTTTAAATTATGGATATAAGAAGACGCAAAGCAACTGAAGCCTAAACTCCTCCTGTTTCAAAAGGGTAGTTATAACTAGCATTCATTGCCTACAAATACGATACATCTGCAACACATAGGACTTTTTATTTGTCTCCCTTTCTTAATCAATACATGGCTATCAAAAGATTAAAAAAAATGTGGTTGGAATGAAAAGTGACCATCTTTAATTCTGAAATTTTCCAACATTTTCAAGTTTAACGTTGTTTAGATATATTGTTTCATTGAGAATTTTATACATAAATCAGTATTTTCCAATGAGATAAATACATGCCTTTTTAGGAAAATAGTGCTTTCAAACCTGGAGAAAAATTCTGGGGTCAGGAGTTTTTCCACAAAATATCAGTCTGTCTAGTAAAAGAATTTATTTTGCCCTTCCAATAATACATTGGGTAAATCTACGAAGCATTCTGTGTGTGGCATTAATCAATATGGGTAAGATTTGTGTATTCTGCTCTGTTCTACAGTCCTATGATTTGTCCCACTAATTAATGTTATCTGGCACAAACCAAGAACTTACTTTGCCAAATATGTAAGGCCCTGTAATGCAAGCCAAACACTGAACTGCCACTGTCACAAAAAAAGTCAAACTTCTTCCTTTAAATCTCTGAGGGCAACACTTATTATAAAAAAGTTACAGACACAGCACACGGTAAATAATTACTGCAAGGATGTGAGCAGGAATGGTTTGAACATTAAAGAAGGAAAGAAATGTCTTCAGTTATTGTCAGCACAGTCGTTAATTTGGCTTGCAACCTGCATAGTAGATGAAGTGGGTAGGGCAACACCAAATGCAAGAAAATTCTTATAATACTGTGGTTTTGTTTTGTCAACTAAAGCTTTTTCTGGTGTACACATTAAGTAATACTGATCTGTACAAATTTCATTGTGTTTTGATATAACTTTGGGCTACCTAATATGACAAATTCAAACCACTTACAAGTTTTTGGGAAAACTGACATAGTTCACTTTTGCTTTGTGGAAAGGCCACAGTATTTCAGCGGCTTTGTGAAACTGAAATTTGAAAGACTGACAGGTATAAAGAAAAGAAAAATTATGTTCTTTCCCCTCGTCTGAGAGAACTGTGTCAAGACTGAACATCACCAGTTGATTTTGAGATAGTAATTCAGGGACCTTTTGAGACAGCATTTTTAATATATTACTGAAAGACAAAATTTTGTCAAATTATGTAGTGGTGTAATTGCATGGATGTCTTTGTTTTGTGTTTTCATTTTAATCACTTCACTACAGTTCAAATATTACAGTTATGGTGAAGGATTACAAAGTTACACTATAGAGTATCAGTTGATTATAGTTACAGTTTGATCACATCAACTGATTTTGACCAAAGGACAAGCTGATAAAAAGACACTAACATGGATTTTACTGAGATTTACATGTTGCAAAATATATTAATGTTCTTTCTAACAATATACTTGAGGTGAAAAAAGTGAATCTTTGCAATAATCTTAAAAAAATAATATGCAACATAACATGCAAAATCAAGAACTAATTTTTCCAGGGTTTTTTGTTGTTAAAAACACAGATTTGGTGATTTCTGTAAAAAATAACTATTTTTTTTTCCATAACTTGTGAATCTTATGTTAGGGGTTTTTTGGGTTTTTTTTTTAAGAGTGGGATTATCTTTCCTTCAAATCTTCCTTTAGTTACATAATGTGAAATAGTTTATTGTGATTTTTAGTATGGAAAAACAATATTTTCATTTATCCTTGAGACTGAACATCTTAAAATTTGTGTTATGTCAAATGCTGTTATTAAATATTTTAACAGAGACATGACCTATCACACAGCTCTAATATAAAACATTTGAACAGAAAAATGCCTATTATTTTAATTTTGTTAAAATTATAATTTAGGGGGAAAATAAAGTTCTTTTTAGTACACCATAAATGGAATTATCCTTAAAGAATTTTACAATAATTTATTTTATCAGATGATTTTTACATTTATTCCAAGTAGGTCTTCATAAAAACTTTTCTGTAAATAAAACCACAAACCACAGCAACATTGCCAATTCTTCATATAAAAATTCATGTTTTATTCCTGTTGGTAATCAATTTCTCAAAATCTTTATTCATATTTCAAAGCATTTTCAGGGTCAAGGTTTCATAAAAGGTAGCTAATAAATACATGTAGGAAAGATGAAAGGTAAAATATTCAAGAATGGTAAAACAACTATTTAAAAATATGAACTCAGATCCTGGAGTTGGGCTTTGGTTGTGGGTTTTCTGCTCTTTATAGGGGCTATTATTTTGTTTTTTTAATTATTAAAATTTTATTTCACTGCATTTTTTTTTATTGTCTGGTTTCCTGTTAAGAAGCAAAATGTTTAAACATTATTCATATGAACAGACTTACTGAGAGCAAGATGGGGATTAGTGATGCATATAATTACTCATGTACAATTGTAGTATGATGGTATTCAATTAGAAAAATCACAGGAGTGAGCTATACTCTTACAAGTTTTATAAAATAGCTGGCAGCTTTTTGTACAAGCAACATAGCAAATTAATTAAATTAATATTACATAATTTCTCAAATAGTATGTAGCACATTAAAGAGCTGTAGCTCTGAATTTTAGATTGTTGTTTACAGTGTCTTCTAGTGTCATTAATTTGTTTATCTTTCAGAATTACTTTTGGGCTATTTTTTTCATCTACAATTTAAGATGCTTTGTATCAGAAAAAATGTACAAAATTCTTTCTTTTAAAAAACCAAAAAAGACAAACATGCATGTTGTTTCCTTGTCTTGCTCTAGAACTTAGGATGGACTAGTTTTTTAAAAATTCTTAAATCATGAAGTCATAGAATCGTCTAGGTTGGAAAAAGCCTATTAAGGTCATTGAGTCCCACCATTAACCCTGCATTTCCAAGTCCACCAATAAACCATGTCATTAAATGTCATGGCTGCACATCTTTTAGGTGCATCCAGGCAGGATGACTCAACCACTTCCCTGGGCAGTCTCTTTCAATGTTTGAAAACCCTTTCAGTGAAGAAATTTTTCCTAATATCCTAAACATTGTGTAGAAAGAAAATCTGCAGGTGTGTTTTTTTAACAGTGGAGCACCCTGAAGATGGTGATCAGCCACTGCTCAGCTCCAGACCCATAGGTTGCAACCAGGCCCCTGAATTTGACCATGAGGTCAGGACTTACCAATTACCACCGTGGAAAAACAGACTCAAGTTGTGGAACATTAATTTAATTTACTGTAAATTAAAAATACAGAAAGATTTAATTAAGGGAGACTTCTTTTTTTTTCAAAATTATATATTCTACTGTTGAAATGAAAGAGCAAACCCAAAAATTTCTTTATAAAATATCCAACAATTATATGAAGAAGAGAAAGAAGTGTTGCTCAAGATTATATATATTTAGTAGTATTCACTAAAGCTGTATATTCTGTATGATCTCATGTATCACACGTAAATCTACACTGAACCATTTTTGCTGTATCATACTCAAATATATTCAAGTTTGCCAATATATTTTCAGAAAATAAAACTCATTAAATGCATAAATATTGGTAATCTGATGAGCAATGTGTAGAGCATTTGGAATATACATGAGGTTAAACTTCTTCTAGGTTGGTATATTCTCATGACGACAAGGGAGCCACTGTTGCCATTTTTAGTCCCCTAAGGAGATACTTGCCAGGGCCAAAGGAACATTACACATGAGGATCTGTGAAATTATTGATAACTGGAAATACATGACTAATAAAGAAATTACCATTACCCCTTACCCAGTGACCTGCTCACCCTGCCACTGCCTGCTAAATCTGAAGGTAAATCAATGGACAGTCCAAAATCTTCACCCAGAAGGTAGTTTTCTTGATAGCATAATATTCTTCCCTGCCTTTGAGGTTTCCTTAGAGTACTTTTTATGAATTAAATGTAACCACATATTGATAGGATCTGAGTATTCACAAAAGCGTCAAGTTCTCCCTGGCTGGCTCTTTAAAATGTTTATGGAGCTTGCACAAGATAAACTAAACTCACCTAGTAATGCTGCAGGAACCATGTCAACTGTTTGCAGTCACTCTGCTCTCTCAGACACAGGGTATGTCATCATCTTGCTTCACTCACATCAGCAAACCTTTTTCTCAGCTTCATTCATAAGTAAGCTTAAGCTTAACAGAGCTATGCTCTTTACAGTCCCAAAGCTGGTTCAATTGAGGTCAATGCAAGCTAATATCTCTGCACTATACTCACATCCTCTAGAGACTTAAGAGCCAAAATCCATTTAAGATCACTGGGACATTGATCAAAAATCATGCAGCCCTTTCAAAAACCAAGCTTACTTTCTGTGTTCCTGTTGTTCAGGATGAGAATAAGAAGCTTCTGGTCTGACAGAAAATTTTTGGTCACCTTTTGCATAGAAAAATTTCAGCAGTTTCAGAAAAATTCAACACGGGGAGAAAAAAAAAAGTTTCCTGTATGAGCATTTTAGGCCACAAGAGAAGCAAGACTGGTCAATAATTTGCATTAAAACACTGAAATAGAAAATGTTTGCAATCAATTTTATTACTGAGACAAGTGTTGTTGCTCTGGTGCAGTCAGTAACACTGCACACTCCCTCCACAGGCAGTGAACCTGAACTAGGGATTATTTTGGGCTTTAATTTTTTTATTCAATGCAATTTATTTTCCTTTAATGCCTTTTTTTTTTTTTTTCCCAGAAAATAGATCTACAATAATTTTCAGAGATGGGAAATTTGCAATTTAATACAAGTATTCATAGATTATTTCACAGCAAACTCTAATTCTGCTTTCAGTTTATAAACATGAAAAATCATTTATCTGTTTGGGTTCTCTGGGTGAAAATATCCCTTTAAAATGATTCTTCTTGTTACCAAATATATGCTTATTTGCTTAAACGCTGTTATCAAAAACTATAGATTAAATCTTTTTTTTAAATATTATTATTATTACTATTATTGTTATCTGAGATGCACAACAGTTTTTTATTTAAAAGAAACTTAGTCAACATTTTTCTGACACATGTAATGAAATAAAATTTACTCACACAGGAAGATACTTAAATGGTTAAGTAACAACAAATAAATTGAAAATGTAAGCCTCTTTTTAATTTGTCCATGCGGTTTATCATTAAAGAAAAAGTCTTGTATATATGCATCAAGTCTATTTGAAAATTTATATTTGTACTACTTTGGATAAACCATAAATCTGTTTAATACATAGATGATAATATATAAATTTATGAATGCTACTAGTTTATATCAGAGTTGTAGAACTCACTGTTTGTTGCAAGTTCTACATTCTGAGCACTGAGTAAGACTTTGGAGTACAATGTCAAAGAATAATGCAGCCTGCTTTTTATTTAACAATATTAAATCTCTCCTTTTTCCTTTACATCCTGTCTACAGCAAATTTTAGTAGAGAAATCATAGATGATAATGTGCCCAAATCCAAAGTTCATGTTAAATTATGATCAGTTTAAGGTGTCTCTAGGACAAACCCACTCATTATTGAGAGACTGGTAAAAATTACTCTCAAAATTAACAGTTAAGGCTCAAGATGGATTGTTGGTATTTTCTTTTCTAGTAGCATCTCTGAGATCTGAAATCAAATCCTGCCTTTCCTCAAGGTACAATAGCAAGTAAGATATGATAATTTGATTTTTTTTGGTAGTGACTAAAGAATAACTGACTGGTCATTTGTAAAGCACTGTACCTAAAAAAAAAAAAAATTCTCTTAGGCTTGAGATACTCTTCTGTTTTCCTGGAAAATACATGACATTCTTTTTATTGTGAGAAACTTGATATAATCTTTTTTTTTTTTAAGACAAAACATGGGGAAATAAGTCTTGATTTAGGCATGACTACATGTCCCAATGGACTTTAAAAAAATATTGTAAGCTACATGAGGTCTTCGTTTTGGATAGCAGATCTATGAAAGGCTACAAATCAGCCATTAAAATAAACATAGTTCTTTTAAAGCCGTTATTTCTGATATTTTATTTAAATATTGGTCAGTTAACAAACCATTGCAACAAGAACTTTAACCACAAAAGAATGCCTCAACTTTGATAACTAAATTCAAACTGTAGCTCCTCACAGCCACAGCAAAGTTGCCACCTATTCCTGAAAGCTCCTGAGATAAATAGATGTCACTTACTTTTACCAATACTTTGTATCCTCATATGCTTGAAAGACTTTACTTTTTACAACATTAGACAGTCCATGGTCTTGTTTATATTTAAACTTTCCCATCAAACACAAGGTAGATATTATGTCCTCTTTAAGAAAGATCACAGTAGTTGTAACTAAGTCAGGAAAAGATGAATTTAGCTAAATTGAAGATAGTTCAGACCAAAGATTAATTTTCTCTACTGTCCAAAGAGATCCAAGCCCTTCTCTATCATCTGAGTATGACAGCATCCTACCTCCCAACACACTGTTGACGGCAGTTAAACATAATTTCCTAGAAACTCCATGTCTTTAGAAATGCATTCGTAAGGGGAAAAGGAAATTTTTAAGACAGCAGTGTTTTGGGGTGTCAGTAAGAAGTATTCTGGGAACCAGCTTTGGGTTTTTACTCAAAATTTCTGTCTTTACTCAAAATTTCTGAGTAAAATGTAATAAGGTAATTACTTTGTACAATTAATTCTAATTAGTCAAATAAAAGTAATTAAAACACACCTCCAGGTGTCACATTTATTAGTGGACAGTTTGTTTTGATATGTCAGTGGTTGCTTTTCTTTCAATCCCATGCTCATTTCCAGGCAGGGTTGCTGTAGCAGGTATTATACTAATAATATATTTAACACAGGGAAATAATTTTTTCTCTGATGACAAATGCCGTGATGCTCTGAGTATTGATATCAATCATTTGTGGTTTTAGTATTTGAAGGGATATAAAGCAGTCAGCAAAAAGATGACATTCTGCTGCATTGAATGCTGTATAAGAATGTCAATTAACTATGAAAAGGACAGGATTTTAATTTCTATCTGTAGTAGCAGATTCTTGCATATGCTGTTGTTTTAAAGTTTGAAGTCCATATCATTTAGATTGGGAAACTCACTTTTCTTTAACTTTTAGTTGATATCACCAACAAGCTTGGTCAAATCCAGGATTGTTTAAAGTGACAATGTGATCTCCGTCTTGATCTTATATTTTCTGTAATAAAACAAAGTTTTTAATTCAATGGGATTATTAATGAAGATTTTAAATATTGTGCAAACAATCTTTACAGGGAGTTTTGAGTAGTATCCAAAGTAACCATAAATTAAGCTCTCTATATGTAAATAATTAAGCATAGAGGTAAAAGTGACATTAACAGAGGGAAACTTAAACACTGTCTTCCCTCTCTAAAATGAGTCATTGAAAACGGACTCAGTGAAATACAGAAAAAAAAAAAGCCCAAGATGCTTCATTTGTTTTGGGATTTTTTTTTAGATCTGTTATACATATTAATTATAAATTAGAGACAGATCTGAAGTGAAGGGTATAAATGTTTAAGAAGTTAGAAATAATTAAAAAATCAGGAAGTCCTTTAGGATTTCATCTTTCTTTAAAAGGATTCTGTTTCTCATTTTGTTTTTGAAAGCTGAATTCTTGGACTCACGGGAAGGTTCTTTATAATGCAGGCATGCGACTTCTCTTCAGAGCTGACTGACAAGACCTAATCTAATCTACATGGGTTGTTATTATCAAAAATATTTTAATTATAGCTTCAGACTTGATTTACTTGATTTAGGGAATTTATCTAAAGTAATGGGGAAAAATAAAATCTCAACTATCCAGCATTTGCTGGCTTTATTATTAATAAATTAATTTTCTTGCCACTCAGGTATAGATCAAACAGATGGTTGAATCCAATGTTTTCCTGTTGCAGTTTCCTCCCCAAAGTAATTTATAGATTCTCTTTTTCTCCTTACTTGTTCATCTAACGAGAAACAGATGCACATACTTGAACATATACAGGTGCTTGCCTGAGAAATAAAGCTACTTAATAGAGAAAGTAGAAATTACTTAAATAGAAAAAGCATCTGTTTGCCAGTTCAATCTAGTTCAAAGGTCCACTCCTACAACAATTTTATGCATATATTAATAAATTCTGCACAGTAGTGAATTGAAATTTTTCAGGTTGTGTATAAGCAAGGTTGTCTATTTTGGCAGAGTCATACAAAGTTAATTTAAAATAAAAGAGAGATTAAAAATAATACATGCATCTATAAATACAAGGATGATTTATCTATCTTAAACAGGAATATAACCAGAGGTATATTTGTAATAAAATTTAATAATTTTTTAAATTTTATTTCTTTAGTTATAACTTTTCACCAGCCTAAATAGCACCTCCTAAGTCAGTGGGGCAGAAGTGGGAATTCTTGGAATGATGAGAGATCTGACTTTGCAGTATCTTCTAGAAAAGACTTGTCCTTTGAAGCATTTTCTCTATAATATTAATCACTGCTATGCTTGTAATATGATGAAAGTAAGTCATCTTATTGGTTTTTATCTTACAAAGGCATAAGGGAAACCTTTGGCACAAAGGGAGTATAAAAAGGTACAGTAGAAACAAGATTTTGTTTTAAGCAATTTTGAAGAAAACTAGGACAGTGCCAAACAGTTTTTGAGGAATAAAATACAATGGGTTAAGAAAATACTTTCTCAAAGTAGAAAAAATAGATGGAAAGCATTGTTTCTGTTCAGAGGGAAGAGGAGAGTGGGGGAGGTTGCTAGATATGGGAAAAGAGACATGGTTAGTCAGTGATTTTTATGAGCTGCTTTTTTATACTTCCACAGTCTTATTTCATGAAATGGAATATTTTCTTCCCTCAGGGCTGAAAGCATTTTAGATTTGTTGATGCTCTGCCTTTAACTTTGCAGCCAAAACCAACATTTTCTAATGGTAATGTATTTCTATTTAAAAGACATTTGCAGTAAAAAGTTGATTCTGGTCTGCTCATGTGCAATCCAGTCATTCTGTAATTGCTTCTATAGGCAATATAGCTATAGGCAAGTTGTCAGTATTTATGTTTAAGATACAAATCCTGGTTATAAGGAATTTTTCCATTGGGATAAACAATAGCCTGGAGAAAAAGGCAAGAGAGGGAAACCATATTTTTAAAAAATTAAATAAAAATGAAAAGACAAAATCTAGTACAAAAAGCCGTAAGGCATTTGCAGTTGGCACTTACTATGAAATCAACAGATATTGTGCATATTCATACACCCACACATACTTCAACACACTTGCATATGTATTAAGGTTTGTCTTGCCATACAGTAGGATATCTTTAAAAGCAGACATATATAAAAATACTAAAGAAACAGAACTTGATTAAGCTGTTTAAAATCCAATTCTTTAAATCTATTTGATTAACTTCTTCAATAACACCCCTGAGATTTGCCTTAAACCTATCTGTTTGGTAGAAAAGCAAGAAGAAACGTATTTTTTTTTCTTGATTTATTACAGTTCAGTCACATGGCTTTTTATTCTTGGTTTAAGGGATAGCCCTATATCAAATCAAGTCATTACCCAATGTTTCTAGCTAAAAAGAAAGTAAAGCCTAACCTATTGAGCCATGAAAACCTTTGAGCTGAAGAGTGAATATAGACATATTCCCTGACAGTTTGAAGGAATAAAAATTAATTCTGATTACTTGATGTAGAACTAGATGTTCAGGTTTCAGAATTACAGAACGAGTAAAGTTGGAAGGGACAACAGTGGGTCATCTGGTCCAACCTCGCTTCTCAAACAGGGTCATACTAGAGCACACGGCACAGGATTGCGTCCAGATGGTTCTTGAGTATCTCCAGTGAGGGAGATTCCACAACCTCTCTGGACAATCTGTGCCAGTGCTCAGTCACCCACACAGTAAAGATGTTCTTCCTCGTCTTCAGGTGGAACTTCCTGTGCATCAGTTTCTGCCGATTGCTTCTTCTCCTACTGCTTAGCACCATCAAGAAGGGCCTCCTGACACCCTCCCATTAGATACTCATACACATTGATGAGATTCCCTCCCAGCTGCCTCTTCTCAAGGCTGAACAGGCCTAGCTCCCTCAGCCTATCCTTGTAAGAGAGATGTGCCAATGCCTTAATCATCTTTGTTCCCCTCCACTGGACCTGCCTCAGGAGCTCCATGTCTCTTTTACTGAGGAGCCCAGAACCAGACACAGCACTCCAGATGTGCCTCACCAGGGCTGAGTAGAGGGGCAGAATCACCTCCCTTGACCTGCTGGCAATGCTCTTCCTAATGCACCCCAGGACACCATTGGCCTTCTTGGCCTCATGGGCACTGCTGGCTCATGGAGAACTAGTTGCCTCCCATTGTGCGCACAATCACCACCAGTTTTGCTGAGTGCGACATTCAGAGAATAGTCACAAGAACACTGACTAATTTTTTAATAATCACTTTTACGTCTCATAGGTCAATATTCCAACACAGGAATCCCACTGATGAATAATAATTTTGAGATTCTTACATTATATTCATATTCAAAATGTTAGCATTTCTAAAATGTTTATAATATCTATAAAAATGTTTAAAAATGTCTATTTAATCTACAAAACAGAGTTGCATGAATTTATAATATAATTAATCTCAGAATTAATGAAAAAATGTTATTCTCAATGTTCCAAGTGTGAAAAGAGACAATGACGTTTTGAAAATTCATAATAAAATAAGATTCTGCTTCTTTTCTTATACAAGGAAAAGGAATCTAGAACAGTGTGTTAATTTTGCATGGCCTGGTTTTTGGTAGCGAGGAGACCACAGAGATGACTTCTGTGAGAAGCTGCTAGAAGCTTCCACCATGTCTGGCAGAGCCAATCCTTGATGGCTCTGAAGATGGACATGCTGCTGGGCCAATTAGAGATGATGGTAACACCTCTGTGATAACATACTTAAGAGGAAATCAGAAGTCATGGTGCAGTTTAATTCCAGCCAGAGAAGAGGAGGACATGAGAACACGTGAGGGAAGCAACATGGAGACACCAAGATCAGTGAAGAAGGATGAGGAAGAGGTGCTCCAGGCGCCAGAGCTGAGATGCCTCTCCGGGCTGTGGTGAAGACCATGGTGAAGCAGTTGTGCCCCTGCAGCCCATGGGGATCCACAGGGGATGCAGAAATCCATCCACAGCCAGTGGAGGAGGTGCCCACGATGGAGTGGGTGGATGCCTGGAGGAGGCTGTGTTCCAGTGGGAGACCTGGTAGAGAGAGGGGGCCCCTGCTTCCAGGCTGAAGCAGCCTGTCCTTGGAGGACTGCACCCTGTGAA
This sequence comes from Dicrurus megarhynchus, assembly GCA_013399195.1. Classification (NCBI taxonomy): domain Eukaryota; kingdom Metazoa; phylum Chordata; class Aves; order Passeriformes; family Dicruridae; genus Dicrurus; species Dicrurus megarhynchus. Next base: position 141,227 of record VXAD01000867.1, on the reverse strand, counting down.
AAGAGAGACCCACGGTGCAGCAGTTTTGGGAGGACTGCTGCTCATGAGATTGGAACGACACTGGAGAAGTTCATGGAGAACTGTCTCCCATGGGAGGGACCCCATGGTCTCACAGGAGAACAACTTCTCTCCCTGCTCAATGGAAGAAAAGCTTGGGTGATGAACTGACCAAAACCCCCATGCCCTGTCTCCCTGCACTGTCCGTGGGAAGGAGGGAGTGGTTGGGGGAAGAAAAGGTGTTTTTAAGAGCTTATTTTACTCCTCATTTATCCTCCTCTGAAGTTGTTAGCAAGAAATTCACTTTGTACCTCTAAGTTAAGCCTGTTTTGCCCTTGGAGTGTTTTCTCATGGTGTCCTTATCTCAACTCATGAACCCTTTGTTAAATTTTCTCTCCTCTGCTCAGCTGTAACAGGGGAGGGTGAGTGAATGGGTTTCGTGGGTGCCTGACATTTGGCCAGTGTCAAACCATGACAAACATCTTGTCCAAAATCTAAAGAAGGAGCAGTAACTCAGTAGAATTAAATTAAATTGTTATTGGTATTAGTAGACCATGCACCATCTTGACTGAAATTCTGGGAAGGAAGGAAGAGCTTCAATACAGTTGTGAAAGATAGCAGAATAAAATTTTATGATTCACCACCTAACCAAAAATAGAAGTAAAGCAGTAGACATATGATATATATTCATTCATTGTTTAGAGATCATAGAAAGGGGATCCTCACCTTTATGAAAATTCAGTTTAACACTGGGTTTGGTAGTTTTCTTGCCATCCAGAAGAGAGGAAATAAGGAAGAAGGCACATCTTCTTATGAAACTCCTTTCTCTTGAGACCATAATGTCTTCAGTTGCCTTCATTTAATTATTTAGTTAGGCAACTGGCATTTTAAAATAAAAAGATCATAAATTGAAGAAATGAGCACAGTATTCCTCTAAGTTTGAAGACTAAAATATCTCTTCAACATAGGCCCAGCTCAGGCTTTGTAACAATAAAATGCACGGACATGAAATCTCATTCTTCAGCCTAGTAAAATAGCATTAAATGTACATCCTTGACCTAGCAAAGATTTTTTAAATTGCCAACTTATATAGCCACCCTTGTCAATCCTTAAGTGGCCAACTGAAAGAAGTGGGTGCATCAAGCTTAGGACTACAATTCTTAATCAAGTACACATAACAGGTAATATTTCCTTTTGGGATAACAGCAGGAAGAGATCACTCTCCAGGTACTGTCACAGACAAAATGGAGTTGACTTGGGAAAAATATTGATTGAATTTATTATCAAACTAGAGTACAATAATGCAAAATAAAATTAAGAATTAAAACACCTTTCCCCCACTCCTGCCTAGTACTTGGTCTTAAATCCACTTACAATTTTTCTCTACCTACTACCCACCCAGCCGTGCAGGGGGACAGAGGTTGGCACCTGTTCCTCATATGTCATCTCTGCCACTCCCTCCTCCTTAGGGGGAGGGCTCCTCACGCTCTTCCCCTGCCCCCCTGTAAGGTCTCTTTCATGGGAGGTAATCCTCCATGAACTTCTCCAATATGGGCTCTTCCCATGGGCTGCAGTTCTTCACAAACTGCTCCAGCAGGGGTCTTTTCCACAGGGTTCAGTCCTTCAGGAACAGATTGCTCCAGCATGGGTCCCCTGTGGGGTCACAGGTCCTTCCAGCAAACCTCCTTCAGCGTGGGCTCTGCTTTCCACAGGTCCACAAGTCCTGCCAAGAGCCTGCTCCAGTGCAGCTTTCCCACAGATTCACAGCCTCCTTCAGGCATCTGTCTGCTCTGGTGTGGGGTCATCTGTGGGCTGCAGGTAGATCTCTGCTCCAGCATGGACCCCCATGAGCTGCAGGGGCACAGCTGCCTCACCATGTGTGAGAGCCTGAAATATGAAAGGTTAATGTCTCAAACAATCGGTCATTTACAAAAGCAGTAGGTGCTTTGCTGAGGCCAGGTTTGCGCCCTCCAACCAAAGGAGGGGAGGAGAGTTTTTAGGTGTGTGATGGCAAAACCTCCTATCTGCATAAGAACAGCCCTGGTGCAGAAGGGCTGCACACCCACCACTAGAGGATGACCACAAAAAACTAAATTTTTTTTAGCAACAAGCTGGGTTTTGAATCAGATGGATGAGAAGGCTGATAAGAAGCAGATCCTGCAGAGGTGGGGTAATGTTTTTTACTATGCCAATGTCCTCCCTTGCACAATTGACTCAGGTGTAAAACTCCTCCCTCCCCTGGGGAAAGTATCAGGACACTCACATGTCAGCCTGAAGGTGTTCATCCCTTCTGATGGGCCATAACTGGTTCAACTACTCTGTCATGACAATGATCATGTCCTAGAAGATGTTCAACCAGACGATTTTCTGGGGCCTTCCACCAAAGGATTGTGCATGATCCACAGCATTGCATAACACAGTGTAAAACTCTCATCCTCGGGGGAAGTATGTGGGCGTTCCCACAAGACCCTAAACATATATTAACCCATTGAACTTTGTGTCCCCCACCTCCTCCCCTGATCAAGATTGCTACCATTACTTCAACCAACAGACATTAAATAGCAACCTTTTTACAGTTTTGTTGATTGGTTGGTTGGTTGGTGTATGGGTTTTTTTGTTTTGTTTTGGTTTTGTTTGGGTTTTTTTTGTTGCTCTCATGTATCCTCACTCCTCTTTTCAACTACAGTACCCTAGTTATTGTGGAGTTTTTCCCTCTTCCTAACTGTATTGTCCCAGAGGCACCACCACTGTCCCTGATGGACCCAGCCTTGGCCATTGTCAAATTAATCTTGAAGCCAGCTGGCATTGGCTCTATCAGATGTAGGGGAAGTTTCTAGCAGCTTCTCACAAAAGTCACCCCTGTAGCTTCCCACTGTTACTAAAAAATTTCTACACAAATGTGGATGCTGAAAGCATGCAGCAGGGAGATATCTCAGCTTTCTGCCAGTGTCTGTGAGAAAGGATTGCTTTCTCATGGACTGTGGGAGAATAGCTGGGAGATTTTGTAAACTATAGAATTGTTATTGATACAGAAAGAGAAAATATCTGAAGTAAGTGTTATTGGGATTCAGCCAATCCCTCTGAGGGGTGGCTGGTCAGTGAACCAATGACCTTATGCCAGTCCAGCATGCTAAGGTATATAAGCGAACTTGTAAGTGAATAAAGTGTCGACTTTATATCACAAGTCGTCCGTGTCGTTCGTCCGGTCCCTGCTCGCGAGCGACACACAAACCCTATACACACAATTTTCTTTGGATTAAGTTTTAATGAAGGTCCTTTTCTCCACTAACCCTAGAAAATACTTAGTGTTTAATTTAATCATCTAAGTTTGTAATATTCAGAAAACAAGCTTAAATTAGTCCTGCTCTCTGATTAATCTTCTATGACTATGTATTATAAAATATCTAGACAGATCTGGAAACAGGTGGCAGAATCTCCTCCCATGTGATTATCCCAGCCTTTAGAAGAAACATGCTTTCTTTATCATATTTTCTATATGGAAACTTGATGTAATTCCCAAGAAACAATAGCACATAATAAATCCCTCTACTCTAGCATGTATGTGTGTGTGTGCATATATATATATATGCATATACATTTAATGAAATTGATTATAGAATAGAGAATTCATTGTCTCCAGAAAATTCATTGTCGCCAGAAAATTCATTGTCGCCAGAAAATATGAAAAACCAAGCCCAGACAAGGTTATCTAGGAAAATCTTTCTACCAAAATCACATTGACTAAGTGGAGAAATGTTTTAACTTCCAAAGTTAGGCTGAACTGTAAGTCATGATTTGTACACCAAAACAGCCCATTTAAGTTAGGCATTTCAATTGTTCTTGGGTAACTTTAGCAAGAAACTGCTATTGACACGTTTGAGTGTTGCTATTTTCCTCAAATATTAATAGTTTTTTAAAAAAATAGACTACTTTATATTTGGCATCTCTTTATATTTGGCAACAATAACTGTTAAGTAGATTTAGCCTAACAAAATAAAATAGATTTTTTTCTGTTTCAGGACATACTGGCAAGCAAATGACCTATCTCCTTTCAATGAATACTATCTTTGTGTTAAGATAAAACAAACAGTGGCTCACAATGGGAACACAAATATTAAAGCATTTGATGTATCCAGCTCTGTACTTCCCCTATTGGTACTCTGACTTTTGCTTTGCTGGGATATAAGCCAAATGTCAGCATACACTTCTATGGAGGGTCTTGTTTGGAGTTGTCATTAAAAGCTCTTCATATGACATCATGGAACTCTGACTCTGTAAGTATGTGCTGACTGCTTCCCAGAATAAAATATGTTAATATAATTAATGACATTGGCCTCAGCAAATACATTGTCTTTGTAACTCTATGTTAGAGTTTATACGTGTGTTCATTATACAGTGAAGGAAAAGACTTAAATAAGACAAACTAAGGTTACAAATTAATAGGATTGAATATCAGAAAAGTTACAGAATGGTTACTGAAGTCTGTGTTCAGAACACATAAGAGAAATTTAGCTCAAGGTAGATTCATAGGTGAAAAGAATTAATTATATGAAAATAAAATAATGTAGATCTTAAGAACAAGAAGCAAGATCCATCAGTTATATATCAGGGCTAATTGGGTAGTTCCAAATATTCAGACTGCATTATTTGTATCAGATATAAGAATATGGTGGATAAAATGTATTGTAACTAAAATGGGAAAGATAATACAGTCCTTGGAACCACAAGGTCTTGAAGTTCATGAAATATCTTCTACTAAACTGCAGTGAGTCGTAGGCAACCCGATCTAATTCTTGTTAACTTCACTGATATTATCCCCACATAATTTAATGGAACGCCAATTTAGCCCTGAATTCTTAGTAGAAAACTGTGTATAAGTTGTGTTTACGCAGAATATGTTGCTTCAAAACTGTTAAGTGTAAAGTTTACCTTCATTTAAAAACTGTTTTAAGATCACAGTTGGAAACCAAGGCACAAACTAATGAGACAGATTTGTGAATTCTTGAAAGACATGAAAAGAAAAATAATCAGGACACAAAAATATTTTGCTTGCCTTCTGTTTTGATTGAAAGGAACATCCAGGGATGACTGTGTGCTCTCACAAAAGACTGCATCAGAAGTATTCAATGCTTTTTTCTTCATAATATATCTAATAAAATTTGCATATATTTTAAAGATTCGTAAACATCACACAGGAATTGAGAACATAGAAAAAGCAAATGGAAAGTTTGTAGGATTTTGTAAGCAAACTTAAATGAGCAGTAAAAACATCAATAGTGAGAAATCTTTGCTAAGTTCTTCATCTTTATATAGTTCAATATCTCTTTCTGCATGGCAGCTGGAAAATATTCTCATTGCTACTGTCCTGCTTTTTCCCACGAACTCTAAATTATTTTTGCATGCTTTTCTTAACAGTTTTCAACAACATGCAGGAATGAATTCTTCAAATCAAACACAGACAAGGAAACAAATCTTCAGAGAAGATTTTAGCAGAAACTTCCTATTTTACTTTCTAGTCCTATGAAATGTACTGCAACAATTTTCCTTCAGAAAATTCTATTGTAATAAAGGGGTAGGTGGTTTGGGGTGAGGGGAAGAAGCTTTGTCAAGGAGTAACTTCTGTGGAGGACCTTTAGTTAGCATTATGTATCAGGTCCAGGGTGAATTCCTGATCGGAGGCAGTGAGAGGGTTTTTCTTTCATTGGTAATTGACTAATGTAGTAGAAACAGCATCTAGTCACTATTACATGTCAGTCAGACCTTCAACATCACAGGAAATTTACCCTACAAAACAGGGTATTTAGTATTCTTAACTCCTATAGCTATTTCTCTAACATGCCATAGATCACAAGGAATATAAATGGACTACAGCAAAACTGGCTCACGCAAAACAAGACACAACATAGCTAAATGGATATGATTTTGTGTTTGGCTAAATATCCACACCTACAGTTAAAGAATAAGGGTAGCTAACCTAACACCATCCTGAATTCTCGTGCTAATGTGTTTCTGCATGATTCTGTATTCATTGTGTGACAGAGAAGTTTGAGAGTTTGTTGCATGTAATAGGAACAATTTGTGTTGTGAGTTTTTACTAATAAAAGTATTGTTTTCACATGCATTAGTAACAAAACAAACTGGCAAAATGAGATGTGCCATAGCCTCCTTTCGTTTGGATCTAATTTTTAATTCTTAAAAAAAAAATCAAGAAATCTGAACGTGGAAGTCCAAATCAGTAGAAATTCAAATCTCTGAGATAGAATGCTGTTATTCTTCTAGCATATTTAATTTAAAAACAGAAAAAACCCGCCAACAAATTAACAAACCTAACCAAAACAAAACTGCTTGCTTAAACTCATATGAGAACAATTAATAAACTTGGACATTCATAAACACCTGACCCAAAAACTGAAACAATAGTGATAACACTTGTGTCCTAGAATTGAAACTACACACAATGACCCTTCCAAGTCGTGCATGGATCATTTCCAATTTCATCTTAGCAGGCTTCCCACAATGGATGCAGTTTTCTAACAACTGTCTAAATTTGCGTACAGAGCTGATAAATACTGGCCACTGTTTCAAGATGTGCTGAAGCTTCTGTCTGAGCTTTCACACAACAAGGATCATAACTAACCTTTTCTGTCACTCTGGAAAAGTTGAAGGGCCAGTCCTCAACCTTGTATATATAAAATGACCCAGATGATCATCACCTACTAGTTAAAGGCACCTCAGAATAACTCTCTCCATGTTGATAAACCACTGTTTTCTACACACACCATATCTGTCTGATTCTTCTCTGCCTTCAGAACCCATCACCCTGGCCTTGTCTCTGAGCTCTGACAGTGTCTGGGCCCCCAAAGCACCTCCTTGAGTTTTGATGTGAAAACAACTATCTCTAGCCTCCTGACAGCTTTTTTCACAAAATACAAAATACCTCATATAAAATATCTGAAGTTCACCCAGCTCAACTTCATGCTCAAAGACTGCTGACTTCAATGATACATGAGGTTGCTCAGGGGCTTATCCAGGCAAATTTTCACAATTTCTAAGTCTGGGGATATCATAACCTCTTGGATGACTTTTAGAAACATCTTTTAAATGCGTCTAAACTTTACTAGTTTAAGATTGGCCCAGCAGAAGAAAACATTTTTGGAGGTTGTCCAACAATATAATGAGCTTCTTCAGGAAGGGTAAGGATAATTTTTGAAACTGCATCTTAAGGAAAACATATTTTATTCTCTGCTCTCTTAGATGAACCCATAGTAAAAAGAATATAGTGAAAAAGAATATAGTGAAAACAAACAACCAAACCAAAAAATTAGGAGGACTGTGAAAGAACAGAACATAAACTCTACATCTGTATTTTAAGGAGAAGTGTAAATAAAATATATTTTATAAATTCTATAACCTTTTTTAAAAGAAAACAAAAAAACCCCAGAACTCCAGTGAACACAAAAATTAAAATCGACAAGATAGCGTAGACTACGTTTAAATAGAAGAAATCAGAGTTTTAGAAGCTATAGAGAAGGAATTTGTTAGAATACATTGTTATAGCATTATTGAGGATCTGGTTAGAATTAATTTTTTTATATAAAGGAAGCTGAAAACTGAATTAGAAACTACCACGATGAAACAGACCTATGTTTTCTCCAGTTAAGACAAAAGTTCTGGTTGTTGTATATCATGGTTTTCTGATATTGGAGAAGATCTACTAAGTCCCTTCCAATTTTCCATTTCTTCCCTAAGTTGCAATTTGTATTTGAGAAAATACTTTTTCTCTGTATAAGGCTCTCCTTATTGCTGCAATGGACCCTTTTGTCATTGTAACCAGGAGAGACGAGGTATGTCAATAAACAATCGGAATAAAACAAATAAGAGATTACCATATCACAAACAATTACTTAGTGGTACTTTTCACTCCAGATATGCCAAAGACCCAGATTTATCTGTGTCACACATGTTGTGTTGGTCTTTCTAAATTCATTGTTTTACTACCCGGATGAGAATTAAACAATTACTGATTCACATGAGCATTCCTTTGGAATTTGAACCGTTTCAGCTCTTGGTTATCTTTCAAATCCCTAGTAATATACATATCTGGCTGACAGCTTACAGAATTCTTTTGGGATGCACAGAGAAAAGCAGGAAAGAATGATGAGGATTCAATTAACACAGATGCATTAGGATCAGACATAATACCAGAACCTTCTAACATTAACCCAAGTACTTGCAAGTATTGGCATATAGTGATCTCAACCACTGGCTTTGGAAGGATGTTTCAGACCTTACCCCATTAATCAAATAAAAATTAAAGGGGATTACAAAAGAGAGACAGAAAATATTTATAGACTGTTGTAGTGGGTTCAGTTTGTAAACTGGGCGGAAATATCAATTTAGTGTACTGGTTTAGTTCAAAATATCCATTACTTACTTATTTTTCCTTCTGTGAGATAACAATTAGGAGAAAGCAAAGCAGGCACAAAACTTAAAGAATATAAAAAAGTTTATTAACAGAACTAAAAGGAAGAAAAAAAAATCAGACTAAACCTTCAGAACACTTCTTCTCCCCCCACCTTTCTCCCTTCTCCCACTGACAACGTAAAAAAACAACCCTTGAGATTTTTCAGTCAGTTTACCACCTCTATAACAGCCTTTCTCAGTTCACTTAGAGAGAGGAGTCTCTCTTGCTCATGCTATGGAGACATCTCCACAAGAAACAGTTCTCTTGTGGCTTCAGCGTCACAGCAAGGCAGCCGCCCGGGATGGTTTCTCCTTGCCTGTGAAAGTCCCTTCCCTCAACTTGCAGCTTTCCCCACAACTGCTCGAGGGTTCCATCTTTCAGCTAATGGGGTACCATTTTAAGGATGAGCTGTTCAGAAGCAAAGGTTCTCTTCACCTATCTCTGGGAGCATCTTCATCTCTAGGAACACACATCTTTTTCCCTGGGACCAAGAGTCTTCATCACTTTCAACTCTCTCTGTTCAAGCTTCTCATTAAATCACAGCTACTTCAACATTTGCTTATTTCAGCACAGGTACTTTTGCTCATGGTTGCAGTTTGAATGTTCTACCCCCCATGCTTTCATGAAATTACAGTGGGTACTCTGATGTTTCATAGTCCATCACCATAGCTTTACAACAGAATTTCAGCTTCTAGGTTTGAAGCATCTTCTCTTTCTCCTCTCTCAGGGTTTCAGCTCTTCCTTATTCACTGACTTTGGTGTCTTTATGGTGTTTACTTCACGCGCCTTCATCTTTCCCTTTCCTCTGACTTGGGAGAGGATTGATGTCTGCAGGCTTCATCTGTTCTGGAGAAATCTTACAGCACTGGCCCCCCCCAGTTACCTGTCCAAAAGCCAGAAGCAAGAGAGCTTCCCGGGCTTTTGTTCGTTCTTAAATGTGTATCACAGAGGCGTACCAAGCTTCTTAAGTGGCTTAATAAAGTTGCCAATATTCGAACTAGCCAGTTGATTGGTTCTGTCAGGTCTAGAGGAAGCTGTAAGCACCTCTTTGCAAAAGAATCGCTTCCGTGGCTGATGGAGCCCTCTCTAATTGAAAACCTAAACTATGCTAAACCATGACAACTGGCCCTTCAGATTTTTACCTACTGGATATTTTCTAACTCAGTTCAAAATCTACCTTTAAAGGTGTCCATAAGACATCACGATCTCCCTACTGCCAAGTGTTCCCTGATATTAAATACAATGATTATTTTATTTTTTATTAGTTATTCCACTGTTCCACTAAATAATCAGTCTCTATACATCATAACAGCCTTCAAATATTTGTAGAATGTCATGACTTACCTTGTCATCATCTACCTCTTAAACATAGTTCTTTTAATCTTTACGTAGAAGTCAATATACTTCTCCTGTTCCTTCTAGTTACATTTTATAACACATAACATTAAGCCAGAAGAAGATTTTACCATTTTCCCATTACTTAATCTAGGCTAATAATATTCATAGCTATCATACTAACAAATGTTCAAAATTATAGAATCATAGAATGATTTAGGTCAGAAAAGACCTTCATGATCATTAAATTCAACCATTAAACCAGCAACATCAAGTCCACCAATAAACCACAACTCTAAAGGCCATGTCTACATGTCTTTTAAATACCTTTAGGGAGGTGACTCAACCACTTCCCTGGGCAGACTGCTCCGGTGTTTGACAACCCTTTCAGTGATGAATTTTTTCCTAATGTCCAAAGCCCTGGTACAACTTGAAGCCATTACCTCTTGTCGTATTGCTTGTTACTTGGGAGATGAGACTGACCCCCAGCTTGCTACAACCTCCTTTCAGGTTATCTGTAGAGAGAGAGTGATAAGGTCTTCTCTGAGATGCCTCTTCACCAGGCTAAACAACCCCAGCTTCCTCAGCCACTCCTCATAGAACTTACCCTCTAGACCCTTTACCAGCTTTGTTGCCTTTCTCTGAACACACTCCAGCACCTCAATGTCTTTCAAGTATTGAGGGGCCCTTAACTGAACACAGGGTTTGAGGTGCAGCCTCACCAGTGCCAAGTACGGAGGGAAAAAAGCTTCCCCAGTCCTGCTGGCCACACTGTTGTTGATGCAGGCCAGGGTGCCGTTGGCCTTCTTTGCCACATGGGCACACACTGGTTCATGTTCAGCGGCTGTTGACCAGCACCCCCTGGTCCTTTTCCCTGGGCAGCTTTCCAGTCACTCTGTCCCCAGCCTGTAGCACTGCAGGGTATAGTTGTGACCAAAGTGCAGGACCTTGTTCTTGTTGAACCTCATATTGTTGGTCTTGGCCCATCAATCCAGCCTGTCCAGATCCCTCTGCAGAGCCTTCCTGCCCTCCAGAAGATTACCACTCCCACCCAATTCAGTGTCTTTGGCAAACTGCCTGTCACTGACCATTTTCCCTTGGATTATGGGGGCTTTATTCTGCTCCATGTCCCTCTCTTCTAACTCGGTGGGATCAACACCTGGAGAACAACTGCCCTTTCTGTTAAAGACTGAGGCAAAGAACACAATAAGTACTTCAGCCTTTTCTTCATCCTCACTATGTTTCCATGTTACATGTTCAGGTATTGAACTAGAGAAAGATTCATTACAGAAATTGTTGGAGTCTAGTAATACAATGATATCTTGCAGTAGAAACCAGATAAAAGTAGGTCCAACTGAGTGGCTACAAAAGGAAGACCATTAGAGAATCTGAAGGAGAGAAAAAAATTAAAGCAACATAATTTAAAAGAAAAATAGAATCTGAGGGGGGAAAAAAATCATCTTGTGTTATGAGAGTTAACAGAGAAGTTACTTTTATTATAAAACCTTATTTTAATGTTAAGCTTGAAAAAAGTAGCCCACCCAGAAAACATCTTCACACACAAAAAAGTTCTTCTATTAGTAGTTTGGAATTGCTGAACAGTTCTTCATGAAAATATTTAGAAAGACAGAGCTACTCAGAAAAAAAAAACCCATAACAACAAAACCAAACGCAATTTGCCATAGTAAAATACTAAGATAAAGAAAATAAAGTTATAAAACCCAGAAACAGAAAAAAATGTCTCTATGTAGTAATATGAGGCAAAAAATCCATAAAAATGGTAGCATTCAATGAGAGAGGAAAGACTCAACACAAATTAAAATAAAGAAAGCAATTTTGGCATTTGCTATGCTTCAATGAAATGCAAGCCCTGATATGTAAATTATTGATTAAAATTTAGGAATAAATTTGAATGAAGGAAAATATAGTTAAAACCTCAACTAAATTCCTCAATAAAGTCCAAATCACATAAATAGTGTGTTTCATAATACCTTTGTTTCTAATAGAAAAATGAAAACAAAACTGCAATGTTGTGTGCATTCTCAAACATCCATATTCCCATTTTACTAGCTCATCTCTCGTTCTTTATAGTCTCAACTGACCTAGTCTATGTAAAGGTGATTTTTTTCCTTCCACAATCACATGTCCACTATTCATTCATTTTGACTTTTCTTTCCATAAAATAAGAAAACCGTTAAAATGTTTTTTGCACTCAGGCTTGAAAAATAAGTTTTCAGCTATTATAATTCAATAACATTGCAAGAGAGTGTTTGGGGGAAGTGAAGCATTATTAACGTATCACTCCAAGAAGAATAGGCAGGATGGAGACCAGAAGGAATCCTTCTATCTTAAGATGTTGGTTTTCTTACCTCCAAGGAATTTAGACCTGTGTAAAAGGGGTCCTTATGACTTTCTCTGAAGTAGCTTTACAAAGACCCATAGAACACTGAGATATATAACTTGCTGCAAAAATTTCCTTAATGCCAAAGATTCTGTAATTTTTAAGTGGAAAATTTTTAGCTTATTAAATGTAATATATATCCCACTAGTTCCTGGCTAAGCATTCTCTATCATTGTTTATAGGCTTTAGTGAACATGATAGAATTTAAATGCATTTCTTAATTTAGTCTTGGCCAAGTAGTCTAACAGATACTTTCTTAAAAATGAGAATATTTTATACCCAGTGAGTAGTTTCTTCTTACTTTGATTTCAGTTCCTTAGTTCAGTTTTCTATGTTTGATACAAAAGAAATACTTAAATTCATTTCAGTTCCACAGGGAGAAAATCAAAAATTATCATTAAAAAAAGAGCCGGTATTAGTAGGAAGATGTGAGCAGACACTGATTTTCAGGCCATGTCAAATATGTTTTCCAGGCATAGTAAGTACTCTGCTCATAGATGCCCACCTGAATAAAAGGAGAAACCATTCTGGATTGTTACAGGATCCCACAGGAATCCTACAGGATTTTTCTCTGTCAATGAAGGAACAGAGTCAGAGCCAAGGTTCTCCTTACTGCTTTTTTGGGTCCTTCCATTTTTCCTTACCTTAATTCTGTGTAACCTCATGAGCTGTTGTTTGTAATCTTTTTTTGGAAAGGACTAGTGGGACAGGGTGGATTAGTTGCAAAAACAGATGAATAGAAATATATCCATTTTGCCATTCTGCTAATGTATACAGAGAATTTCTTATAGCTTCAGAAAATTGTACTTATAAGATTTCAGTCTGAGACTAGTAGTCTGATTTAATAAGAAGGAAATCGAATCAACTTCCTCCATTAGTGTTATTATTAAAAACCTCTTGGCATTCTCCAAAAGAATCACTTCATTATGCTAAAAGTAACATATCATCTTTATTTTGAGTAATATTGACTAGAAAGAAGGACTTTTCTTTAAAAAAATTCTCCATAGGAACTAATAATAGAATCATTGAATCATGGAATTGCCTGGGTTGGAAGGGACCTTAAAGACCATCTAGTTCCAACCCCCCACCATGGGCAGGGACACCTCCCACTAGATCAGCTTCCTCAGAGCTCCATCCAATCCAGCCTTGAACACTTCCAAGGATGGGACGTCCACAACTTCTCTGGGCAACCTGTTCCAGTACCTCACTACCCTCATAGTAAAGAATTTTTTCTTAATGTCTAATCTAAACCTACTCTCTTTCAGTTTGTAGCCATTCCCCCTTGTCCTGTCACTACATGCTCTTGTAAAAAGTCCCTCTCCATCTATTCTGTAGGTTGTCTTCTAGTACTGAAAGGCTGCAATTTTGTCACCCCAAAGTCTTCTCTTTTCCAAGATGAACAAATGTGGCGGTGGTCCAGCCCTTTTCATTTAAGGTGANCAAGGAATCGGTCAGCACGGCAAACAAACATAATTCTATCAGCCTTTCCCCATAGGAGAGGTGCTCCATGCCTTCAACCATCTTGCTGGCCCTCCTCTGCATTTGATAATACAGGTCTATGTGCTGGGTCCCCAGAACTGGATGCAGCAGTGAAGGTGGGGGGTCTCACAAAGGCAGAGTAGAGGGGCAGAATCCCCTCCCTCATCCTGCTGGCCCCACTGCTTTGGATGCAGCCTAGGATCAGTTTGGCTTTCTGGGGTGCAAGGGCACATTGCCAGGTCATGTCCAGCCTCTCATCCACCAGCACCCTCAAGTTCTTTTTGGCAGGGCTGCTCTGGATCTGCTCATCCCTGAGCCTTTGTTGATACCAGGGTTTCTCTGATCCAGGTGCAGCACCTTCCACTTCGTGGTGTTAAACCTCATGAGATTCCCATGTGCCCACTTCTGGAGCTTGTCCAGGTCCCTCTGGATGGTGTCCCATCCTTTGGTTGTGCCAAATGCACCCCTCAGCTTGGAGTCATTGCAAATTTGCTGAGGGTGCACTTGATCACTTCATATACGTCATTAATAAAGTTATTAAATAACAGTGGTTCCATTGTTACACAAATCCCTGAGGGACACCAATTGTCATTGGTAAACATTCATGAATTATGTGGGAAAGAACTATGTGGGAGAGAATATATGTGACCTTTCAATAGTTGTAATATCTTCCACCTAGTTTTCAACATTTGTTTTCTGTTTGCTACTGTATGCCATGTCCAGACAAGAGTCAGACAAGTTACCTGTAACACAGATCTCAGTAGAAAAGGCTAAAGGCTGGCTTTCTAAGGAAAAGCATTTCTGGCAGTATTGACCATTTGAGACTCATACCCAAGAAATCTTTTGAACTTTACTTATTGTCTATTCCTTCTTATACACTTCATTATTGAGATCTCACATGGAAGAGGCAGAAAGAAGGAGATGGGTGAGTACAGAAAGTATACATGTGTGGAAAGGAAGAAGCATTGACTACAAGGAAGAATAAGGCTGATATTCCTGTACATGAAATGGTGTCTATGATCTCACATAAGAAAAAAACAGTACATGAAAGGGAACAAACCAGATCATTAAGCAAGGTCATTCTCTCAAAATAAAGTGTGTGCTGCTTATTTGTCTCTAGGTTTTGGAGTGTGACCTTGCTTCATTTTTGTTTGTTATCCACCAGTAATAGAAAATTGCATTTTGAAACTTTAGTTTTTAGAAGATATCCACCTGTTAATTAGTTACTATAAAAAATACAAGTCAGAGGACAAAATGCTATTATATAAAACTCAGGAAGCTGAAGTTTTTACAGTTTTTTAGGTCTCAATTTTTCTTTTGAAGGGCAGATTTTGCTAAAAAGAAATTGTATCATTTTCTTAAGAATATCAGCTAAGGACAAAACTCATTCAACTTTTCAGGGGGCAATGAAATAAAAATGTATTCCTATAAATGACACTGGGTTAGGTCTGAAATTATGGGATAATAAATGTATTATTATATTTGCAAATTGAATTAAGTTTCTACTTTTACAGTGAGATCATTTATGGCTATAGGGATGTAGAAAACTTGTGCAGATACATAATTTGAAATGTAACATTGTCATCAAACTCCATGTATTACACCTATTTTTTCACAATATCAAAAATTCCATTTCCTGGGTCTCTCGATATTCTAAAGCATTTATGAAGATACTTTAAAATATGGTCCTGGAAGAGTTTGGCCAAAATATGACCCAATAATAACTTTCAAGTCATTGCAATTTGCAGGGCTGGAAATAGAAATGTCAGACTGAGTGTCATAGTTCATATTCTGCTCTTCCCAATCACTGTAATAAAGTTCAAAGTCACATTGCTTCTACGCATCTTAACCATATCAAGCCTCGAGATTGACTGCTGTTTTTCTTAGGGAAAATAGAAAACATTTTGTAAATATTTTAAAAAATTTAATAGAAGAAATTAGTCCAAAGGATATTTAATATTTCAAAACATGCTGTAAAATTGCTAACAGATTGACTATTGACCTAATTTTTAACCAAAGAAATCTGTAAAAGAAAACAATATGGTAAAAAGTGTTCAGCAATCTGTGTTATTTTTTCTTTCTAAACATTTATAAGAACAACTTATAAAGAACTGAGTGTCCAAAGTCACTAACAACATGTGTCCTTATTATTTTTAGAGATTTCTTTGTTAAAAAACAACATGCAAGGTGATCAATCTTTTAAAAAATATAGGCATTTAAAAAATCCCAAACATCTAAGAGTTATGGGGGGTTTTACATTTTGATTTGGATTTTATTTATATAGTTTTTTATATATGCATGTTTATTTCAAATGAGTTAGCTACATACAATCTGGATAGATAATAAACAGTAGGAGTTGATATATTTTTAGAATTTAGTGGAATATTGAGCAAAAAATGTTAAGATCTTAATGGAAATCTGCCACATTCCAATAGCTAATGATGAGGTACATTATCAAAGAGATATCTGAAAGACATTTTCTTTAACACATATATAAGCATATGCATACATACAAACATACATATATGGTTGTACATACATATATTTATGGTTTTGATGTGAATTAAATTTTATTTTCTGTTTTATTTTTTGTTCAAAGGTTCTACACCTATACTTCCTTTGCTGCCAATCATGTCAACATGTTCAATAAGAGGAAACTTACAGCTGGACATTTGAAGGTCTCACAGACTCAAACTGAAGAATAATAATTTTTGTAGTAGGGATCTACATTTTTTTCTGTTTACATCAGATGTCATTTAACTGACAAATCTGCCAGCTGTTGTCATGGAAATGTCACATATGCTGAAATTTTGTGTTTTTTGCTGAAATTATATAAATAAAAAATCTATTTTATAGGGAAATTTAAAATTTTTGGACAGGATAAGGTCATTTAGCCTAGCAAGCCTGTACCCTTTAAATTTATTTTATCTCCCATCCCTGGCTTGACATTAAAGAGGTGAAATTCTCATTAGACTTTGCAAAACATTTGACTTGAAATTAAAGCATAAAAATATGCCCTTTTATGAAGTCTGAAATTTTCCATTAAGTTTATATTTTAGAAGTGTAGAGATGTGTGTGAAAATATTATAGTCAGTACTAAAGACACCATTTTTCCTTCAGTGGCCACATCTTTTTTCCTCATTTTATTCTTCGTGTGTTTCTTGGATATTTTGATATAACCATGCTTGTGAATACCCTTTTTTTGAAACTATGTAGCTGTGCTTACAGCTCATTAATGAAATACTGGAGAAATTTTGACTTGTTTAACATGAGCTCAAGNCTGTGGAAATTTTTACTTGTTTAAAAAGAGCGCAAAAAAAAAAAAAAAAAAAAAAAAGCCATTATGAAGGAAAAAGCCACATCAAGATGGTGAAACAAATTACTTTGCATGGTAGTAACCAATGTTAAGGACTCAGGGATGTAATCCACTTTTGGAGCATTCATTGAAGACCTTTCTGTGGTATATCAATACTTAAAGGGGGCTTTTAGGAAAGATAGAGGTTTAACTAAAGATAGCAGTGATAGGACAAGGGGCAATGGTTTTAAACAGAAAAAGAATAGGTTTAGATTAGATATAAGAAAGAAATTTTTACGATGAGGGTGGTGAGACACTGTAACAGGTTGCCCAGAGAAGTTGTGCATGCCCCATCCCTGGAAGTGTTCAAGGTCAGGTTGCATGGGACTTTGGTCATAGTGATCTGAGTGGAAGACATCCCTGTCAGAGGTTGAAACTAGATGATCTTCAAAGGTGTCTTCCAACCCATACTTTTTTATGATTTTATGATTCTGATGAGCTTCCTTGTTCCTAGCAACTTGTTTGTATCAAACACACACATAGGTGGCTGGCTTTACAGGATTCATTTTCTGAGAACTTTCTCTAGAATGTTCACATACATATTTATCCCCAATATCCTGCATAGCTTGAGAATTTTATGTCCATTTCACTGCCTCAGCTTTCCCATGTGTTTTTGTGTAACATCATTGTGTGGCTAGGGAAGACTCCCTGAGAGATGAGAACTTTCTCTATAGTGTTCACATACATATTTATCCCCAATATCCTGTGTAGTTTGAGAAAGAAATAAAATAGATTGTTTCTGTTTTTATGACAGCAGAACAGAGTCTTTCCATCCTTCTATCCCCCATCAGAGACTTACCTCTAATAACTTAAAAATTGAGGACTTTCTTTCTGCAGTGGAAATTTTTTGGGGGCAACAATTCAGGGGCTTCTTCCAGCTAACAAACAGTAGGTAGCTGAAGCACAATTGAACTGGTTTCTGTTTTCAGCCACGTACAGGAAACCAACCCCCACTGAGCTGTGTCACAACCTTCAGTCTTTGAAACTCAGTAAATTTAATTTTATGTCCATTTTCACTGCCTCAGCTTTCCCATGTGTTTTTGTGTAGCATCACTGTGTAGCTAGGGAAGATTCCCTGAGAGATGAGAGCTCCTGAATTTTCATTAAGTTCTATTACCACAGTTTTTCATTTTCTACAGTTAATCCTGATGCTTAAAACAAGATTGAGTGGATGTAGGAATCTTTTTAGATTTAGCCCTGTGTTGGAGCTAGCATTTATATGGCTTAAAATACTCCCTTTCATTCTTTGCCAGAAATTATTTTCATGTAGTCATGCTTCTTTTTTTTTTTTTTTTTGACACTTGCTACCTTGAATTTCTGTGTAATTCTTCTGTATGCTACATCTGGAGCCCCTTTTTGTCATATACTCATTAAACATGACTTCATTCAAAAGCATTCTCTCTCCTGAATTCTTTACTATTAATATTGTTTCTTGATTTCTAAACAGTGGTGTCCTGTTGGGCCATCAGCAAGACTTTAGTGGAATAGTTTGCACATATCCTTGTAAATCATATTTCATATGGAGGAGAAATTAACCACGCTGAGTGCAACTAAGGTGAAAACTGTTTCTTTTATTTTGATAAAAACATTTCCAATTCCCTTTCCTAGCTGTTTTAAACTCAATTATAATATTTCCTCCTCATTTTTAAAAACTGATTTTACACCCACAGAAGTGCATTTCAAGGAGGTTATTGATAATCCATATCACTCAGCAAGGCATGAATCATACAATTACGCTGTCTCTTCAGAAACAGGGTAGCTCCATACAGACTGAGCACTAGAACTGATCCTGTTGATGCCTTAAATCCTCAGACTCTACTCAGGCATTATATCAGACAATATTAGTTGTGCTTAGTTGAAAGCCTTCAAGACACTGTTAATAGCAGCAGAATGGGTAAGCTAAAATTTAAAAGACACCTCTTTGTCCAGATGCTTGTGGTCAGATTCATGCTCTGATATATTGTTTTACTCATATAGGTCTACATTTTTAATCAAGACACTGACTTTTGATGTAACATTTCATAAGCAGAGAAAGCAATAAAGAATAAAAGGATAATATTCTACTAGAATGAAGGGAACAAGATGGTTGAAGGCTTAGACTGCACAAATGAAAAAAATGAAAATTACGAAAATAAGAAGATATTTATAATATCTTGATTA
This sequence comes from Dicrurus megarhynchus, assembly GCA_013399195.1. Lineage (NCBI taxonomy): Eukaryota > Metazoa > Chordata > Aves > Passeriformes > Dicruridae > Dicrurus > Dicrurus megarhynchus. The sequence continues at coordinate 122,036 of VXAD01000867.1, read as the reverse complement.
TTTCAGATGCAAGCAAGCTACTCATAAAAAAATACATTTCAGAAAAATTGCTGGGTTTGATATAAAATTAATGAAACAAAACATAATGACTTGTGATATACTGGTCAGACTGGATGTCCCAGTATTTTCTTATGACCTTAGACTTTTTTATTTGACCGATCTATGACTAAATTAAATACTTGATAAATTAGTGGTAAACTTTTATTTCAATACACAGATACATTCTTTGCAACCTGCAGTTTTTTCAAGGTTTTGTCTTTAGTACCAATGGTATTGGTTGCTGCACAAAAAATATTTTAGATCATTATACTAATTGTGCAATATTTTTTTCTTTTCAGTTTATTGTCTCTATTATTATAACACTATGTTGAAAGGTGTGTGGAGGATTGTATGTGTGTGTGTATACATCTGTGCACATGAGTAAATTCATTGGATAGTAAAAATTATTAAAAACTGATAAGCTTCAAATGTTTGAGAAACTATTTAGAGTGCCCCAAAAGCATTACTTGCAATTTGTAAAATGCAGAAGAAGATAAAGAGAAATTAAACTTCCGAAGTGTGGAATATTACAAAATCAATTTAGTTACACAGCAGCAATGCTTATTTTCCGACCACTCTATTAAAACAAGCAAACACGTTCAGCTTAACTGGTCATTCTACTGTAGTATGTTTTCTATGTCCCTCGTCATTTTTAACAAGACCAGACATCTTAATTTCAGTATTTCCTCAAAAGAATGGGAGATAAAGTCCTTCTTATTTCAAGTATTATCACACAACCATGTGATGAGCCATGAACAAAACCAGCATTGTTTTTTTCCAGAGTATAAGGCATTTTTGAACGTACTTGGTTTAAACTTTGTATAATCAATTAAACCAGAAATTGGAAAAGGTATTTCAGCTTTTTTCCTGCTGATGATAGACACAGTATTCTGGGCTTTTTTCCTCATGTCATCAGAATTACCTCAAAGAGGGACTCACACTGACTAATGAGTTATTACTGGGCTGTTTCTGCTCTGACAGCCAAAGGTACAAATCAACACCTTTTTTCCCCAATGAAATAACAAGAAGAACTTTGGAGGTTAATGCTCGTCCAACAATACCCTGCTCTAATCTTCTATTAGTAGCTGTTAGTCACTCTCCCTTATTCCTGCCTCCCACAGACCTGGGCAGATTCTTTTGAAAGACACAGCCATATCATACTTATGAGCTTTCTTTGGCCTGAGATGTGCTGAGAACCAAATGATCTTTGAAAATTTTCCAGACACCTGTTTGTGATTTTATCTTTGTGAGCAGCAGCTTTTCTTATGCGGGCATCTGGAGATAGTGGGATAATATTTATTTACAATAAATAAGCAATACTAATACAAATGACAATTTTAGGTTGGGAAAAAAAAAAAGAAAGAAGAAATATTCCAGATTCTTTGCTGAAATAAACACCAAATTTACTTTTAAGCCCAAACATGCAATTTGCTCAACATGGCAAAAGATTGCAGGGGGAGAAGTGCTATAACTAAAACTGAAGCGAATGTTGAATCACTGGTTTTCGTGATGATAACCATAATAATTTGACATCATATTTAAACGATTTTACTCAGAAACTTCATTTTTTCATTTAAAATATTTTGACCAAGACATTTAGCCCACTTAGTCCACTAATGTCACTGATATAATTTCCGTCATTTGAAGGCACTATCTATTTTACTTTCTAACACATCTCATTATCTGATTGCTTGAGATTTCTTCCTTTTTTACACTTTTGAAAAAATCTGCTTTTTTTTGTAATTCTTACTTGAAATCTTATCTTATAATACTGAAACATTTACAGTTCTTACATTTTTTTCAATTTGGTTTTTTTCAAGTTTATTTTAACACTATTTCTGTGTTTTGGAAGTAATGCCAGAAAAGGAAGATGATGATCAAAAAATAATGTAATGAATTACAGCTAAATTTTAATTTTTTTTTCCTGTTGCAAACCTTAACTGAAAGGGTTCAAAGTCTCTGAGTAACTGAACAAGCTCTTTTGCATAGCATGAAAAAAGTAAAAAAAAAAATAGATTTAGAAATGCTGTATTGATAAATAATTTGATTGCCTAGGTTTCTCTAAATAATTCAGAGCCCTTATTTTATTAATCCCCTTCAATAATTGTATATTCTTCATTATTGATAACATTTTTCAAAATGCTCCATCATTTTCTCAGATTAACTTTTGACTTTGTATAAACTGAACAAGAGCAAGCAGACTAACAGTAGAGCTAGCAATAAATTATTCAAGGAATTGTCTTCCTTTAAAATATTGTAAAGAGGAAATGAGTTTTAAATTATATTTTTTTTTTTTTAGAAAGAAAGAATTCTTTCATCAACCAGCAAGCACCAACATCACAATTCCTATTCAAAAAGTTTCACCCCCTTCTACTCTTTCCTACTGCAACTTCCAGCTACTTTCTGGGTTACTGGCAAGCATGAAGTTAGCTATGTGGGGGTAGGGGTGGTGAAAGACCAAGGCTGTTCTCTGAAGTACTTTTGTAACCCTCCAGGACACTGACAAATCAGTTGAAACCATTGTAAATACCTGCTCACATATACTTGTGGGAGTGTCCTAAATGTTAGAATGAAAATTATTTCTGTTGAAAACAAAAAAGTCCTTCATTCTTCCTTGGAGCATTTAATTTTGTTCTCTGTGCATAAAAGAAAAGGGTCTACAGCATGGTATTGAAGATGAAGTTAGGTCTTCTTCTAAGTCTGTGTTTCAACAGTCACACGTTTGTTCAGCTTTCTGATTTGAGAAAATTTTTAAAATTAGAAAACATTTCTACAGCCACTGCATTTTTTTATAAAATATGTTTGAAATTTCCAGTTAAATTGTCTATTAATAATTCTGATTCAAAATACTACCATAGTTTTAAATTTGGCCTAGAAATTCTACTGTTTGGTCCATTTTTTTAACTTTTTCACAGACAGATAATTTTTAATATTTTGAAATTGATTTTGAGTGCAGAAAAGGTTCTTTAGCCAATTTTATCTAATGGAGCTAAATGAATGGCTCAGATGAGGCTGAGGTGTTAAGCAAAAAGCACGCATTGCCCCTCATGAAGGTTAGCCACCACCGTGTATTGACACCTTCTGAGCAAAATATTCTAATTCTCTTTGTATTGTTCATGACATTGCAAAACTCTCTGTGAAGTGTCCATGACAAAAAAAATAAAATCCTCTGCTAGTACCTCTCATAAGTGCCTTTTGTACCTTTTAAAAAATGCATGCATATATGTGTGTAAAATAATTCTAAACTATCTGTGAACAGAGAGCACACGTTTGCAAAACTCACAGAGAACTGACTTGAATTCCCTAGTTTTTATTTCTGCTTTCTGATTCTTTTATGGCTGTAAACCTTCAGTGATAAATAATAGCTGTCTCTTATTCTCTAATTCTCTCCTGCTTCTCTTTCTTTGTTCATGGAGTATGGCGCTTTTAATAAATCAATTCACAAGGAGAGCGAATTATTTCAAATTTTTTTATGTTTTTTCTAGTTTGCAGAGAAAGCAGATGGCTAGCAGTTATGGTCCCATGGTCTGCTTTTGGCTATTCATTGGTGCAGGAGAGAGAAAAAAGGAGGAAAGTACTAGCAGCCAGGATCCCTCAAGCAAAAAGCACTTCCAGGAGGGTGAGTCAGAGCACCTGAGGGAGGCAAGCAGAGTGCTTATCATCTCTCTCATTTATTACCTGAGATGCTGATGGCAGATGGAGTGAGAGAACATAGGTCTCCTGTAGGGCTAGATAAGGAAACAAGATCATTGATTGCTATGTACAAAAGCACAATATAGAAACAAGTAGAAAAACTGCCTGGAACCAAAATAAGGAAATGCATAAAACAGCAATAACAATAATAAGACCAATAACAATAATAAGCAACCAGGCATCATAGAGCTGTGAATCTTCAACATTTCTGCTCTTTTGTCTCATAATAGGATGTGCCAGTTCTAGCCTTACAGACACAATTTTTATGAAATAAAGTTTGTGGTTTTAACATCACAAGCTCCCCAACCACAAGTCTAACATTGCCCTCCTCTTAGATTTCAGGGTGTTAGGGAAAAAGAGGTGTTCAACAATCTGTGGCATATGGAGTTTCTCTCTTTGGCTTTAATTTACTTCTGTTCCCTTCTCTGTAAACTGCACTGTGATATACATTACCTGGTTTCCCTTTGAGTAAACATGGAGTAGTTACAAAAAAAGTTTTTTTCTTTTTCTTTTCTTTTTTTGACTTTTCCTTTTTCTTTTTTTTCCCAACTCTTTCAACGTTAACAATACAGAATATTCTGATGGCTGGAGAGGAGCTGTGTAAAATACATTGCAAATCAAAAGGAATATTTCAATTTTGCTTTGTGTCAATGCTAAGGAAACCTACATAAAAAACTTAAATTTTGCATGTTTCTACAGACTATCGAATGAATCTGCAGAACTTGAAAGAATGGGACTAGTTAAAGATTCAACCATATTCCACTTGTTGGCCTACTTTTCAGCATCTCTGTTATTGTTTAAAGCTACACTATCAGTCCTGAAAATTCTTTTGCCTAGTTTGAAACTACAAAAGAGGAATATTTTGAAAGTTCAAAGCAAATCAGCCAAGCTGCTTTCAGCTTGTAGGGCAGCAAAAATGTAACATGTTTCTGCTTCAATTTACACATTCATTATGTTAATTCTTTGAAGTTATTTTGGGAGGAATGTGTTAGCAACCTTCACTGAAACATACTCAGTTCCATGCGTGCATGCATTCATGTTCATGCATATTTGTTCAGGGAAAAAAAACGTATATGGTTTAAAATAAACTTGTCCTCATTTGGCAAACTGACATTTTTCTCACAGCTTTGTGGATTTTGCTATTGATTTGTAGTGAGATTGGTTATTTTGGACAATCAAGTATTCTCATTCCCCAAATCTCCTGAAAATGTCTCACTATAACTGAAATATATTTACTATACCTGACATAATGGATGATATATTAATTCTGATTTTATTTTGTATGCCCCTTTCCTCTTTCACATTGTTGCTGATGTCAGATTGGTGATATGATAGGCTAAATCAGCATTAATCACAGAATGAAAGAATCACAGAATCACAGAATCAGCTAGGTTGGAAAAGACCTTGGAGATCATCAAGTCCAGCCTATGACCTAACACCAACTTATCAACCATGGCACTGAGTATCAGATCCAGTCTTGTTTTAAACCCCTCTGGAGCAGTGACTCCACTACTTCCCTGGGCAGCCCATTCCAATGTCCAACCACTCTTCCTGTAAAGAACTTTTTTTCTAATGTATAGTTTAAACTGCCCCTGGTGCAACTTAAGACTGTGTCCTCTTGTCCTGTTGCTGGCTGCCTGGGAGAAGAGGCTGACCCCCACCTGGCTACAGCCCCCTTTCAGGCAGTTGTAGAGAGGGGTAAGGTCTCCCTTCAGCCTCCTTTTTCCAGGCTAAACAACCCCAGCTCTCTCAGCTGCTCTTGATAGGACTTGTGTTACAGACCCTTCACCAGCCTTGTTGCCCTCCTCTGGATGCATTTGAGCATCTTAATGTTCTTACTAAATTGAGGAGCCCAGAACTGGACACAGTATTCAAAGTGCAGCCTCACCAGTGCTGACTACAGGGGAAGAATGACTTCTCTGGTCCTGCTGGCCACATTATTCCTGATACAGGCCAGGATGCCACTGGCCTTCCTGGCCACCTGAGAACACTTGTGGCAAATAAATTATACATGCTTGTATTTTGCCAGGAGTGTTGGAGCTTGCATTTTTAAACTCTCTCACACCCACTATTGGGAAGCCATGTCAAAGCTATGTGGTGTTAAGAGTTACTGTGCAATACTACCCCTCAAAGCATGCCCAGGCACTACCTGGGGAATACTAGTTGTCCCTGACCAAACTGCTAAACGTGTCACCAATTCAATGACACAGTTTTTTGTCTTCCAGTACCTTGTGATGGTCCCTGACCCAGTCAAATAAACCAGTATAGGTGTAACCTGTATATAACCCTGCTCCCAGGGGTTCAGTTGGCTGTGATACAAAGCCTGGTTTTGATAGAGAATGGCTGTGCAACCTTGGCTTAGATTTCTGAGAAAACTGCTAAGCAGTAGGAAGGAGCCATCACAGAGTGCATAAGCCGTAAGCCATTCAAGGTAAGAAAGGTAAAATTTCAGACAGAGGCAAGACTGTTGAGACTGGGTAGCTAGTAGGTCAAGGATTCAGGAGGGAAAACACTGATATGAAAGGGTAAAAACTCCAAGGAAAAAACAAGGAAGTGAAAAATAGCAACTTGGCAAAGTAAAAGGAGCAGTACAGTTCTATAAGTAACAGCGGTCATCCCGTATTCATCTTCTTGTGAGGGAGTGAACAACAGAAACCTATTAGGTGTCCTACCATGAGCAGTGAATAATGCTTACCCTGTTGATCCTCATTATTATTGCGTGTGTTAGTCTATAAGCAATTGTTTTGGTCTTTAAAATGGCATGTCACAGGATATTCTGAGTTGGAAGGAACCCACAAGGATCCTCAAGTCCAAATCCCTGCCCTGTACAAGTCCACTCCCAAGAGTCACACCATGTGCCTGAGAGCATTGTCCAAATGCTTCATGAACCCTGTCAGACTTGGTGCTGTGTCCAGTTCCCTGGGGAGCCTGTTCTAGTGCTCAACCAACCTCTGGATGAAGAACCTTTTCCTGATATCCAATCTAAACCTCCCCTGACACAACTTCAGGCCATTCCCTTGGGTCCTGTCACTGGTCACCAGAAAGAAGAGATCAATGTCTGCACCTCCTCTTCCCCTCACGAGGAAGTTGTAGACTTCAATATCTCCCTTCTTTTTCGGGTTGAACAGACCAAGCAACCTCAACTGCTCCTCATACGGCTTCCCCTCAAGGCCCATTACCATCTTTGTTGCCCTCCTTTGGATGATCTCTAATAGTTCAATATCTTTCTTATATTCTGGCACCCAAAAATGCCCCCAGGACTCGAGGTGAGGCCACCCCAGTGCAGAGCAGAGTGGGACAATCTGTGCCTGATGCTCCCCAGGACAGGGTTGGTCCTCCTGGCTGCCAGGGCACTGCTGACTCATGTTCAACCTTCCTTAAACCAGGATCCCCTGATCCCTTTCTGCGGCACTGCTTTCCAGCATCTCATTCCCCAGCCTGTATGTACATCCAGGGTTGCCCCATCCATACATGTAAAATGTTTTTGTTCACAGTAAAATTTGTCCAAAAGACATAATTCAGAAAGGCAAGATTGGTGAGACTACAGGAAAAGACATATTATCAATTTGATGATACTCACTTAAAAACAATCTCTTTCTCTCTAGGAAATGGTTTTGTTTCACTGCACAAAGCACAGATAAAACAAAACAGATTTCCTATCTTTTAAGTGTATTAATGTGGTTTTAAAATTTATGGCCCTGATCTTTTAGACAACTTGATTTTACATGACTATCACAGTAAATTATTCATTGCAAGATTAGGATTATATTAGAATATAATTAATTGGACTGCAGATGTAGGAAAATTGTATTGTATTGTATTAACCTGTCCTCAGTCAGGGGTTACGCTTTTTATCATTAATTCTTTATCAGTGAGAGGAAGGTTGTGGGGAACCAGGTAACATTTCAAGAAGGAAATAAGACAAAAAAGAACCAAAATATGGATGGGCAGGCTCTGGTGATGCCCTCATGTTCACCTCTGCCCCCCTTCCACCTCTCTGTATATTATTGGTTTTGAATCTCACTGTCAGTGTGGCCAAAAAGATTTGGGTTACTGGACATGCAAATCTGGACTAATAAAAAAATCTGTATCACTTAATGTTCTTCATTCTGCATGCAGGTTTTGTTATTTTGGCTTGTAAGCTCTTGTCAAATTAGACAGTGGTGATTTAATACATAGGGCATCTGTTACTGTGTGGTTGTGCATGCCTTTATACATTCTCAGAGGACATCTATGCAGGCAGTATACATAAACTATAAAATAGTAATACAAAACAAAAATAGAACAAATTCTAGCTTTTTATTTTGGCACTGTCATGTTTTAATCTCAGCTGGTAAATAAGCGCCATGTAACTGCTCACTCATTCCCCCATCAGCAGGATGGGGAGAGAACTGGAAGAGTAAAAATGAGAAAACTGGTGGGTTGAGATAAAGACATTTTAATAGGTAAAGCAAAAGCTGTGCACGCAAACAAAACAAAGCAAGGAATTCATTCACTGCTTCCCATGGGCAGGCAGGTGTTCAGCCATCTCCAGGAAAACAGGGCTTCATCACAAATAACAATTTTTTTGGAAGGCAAAGCCCTCATTCCGAATGTTTCCCCTTTCCTGCTTCACCCAGTTTTACAAAGTACACATGACACCATGTGTTATGGGATATCCTTTTGGCCACTTGGGGTCAGCTGTTGTGGCTGTGTTCCCTCCAAACTCCTTGTGCACTCCCGGACTCCTTGCCAGCACAGCAGTAGGAGAAGCAGAAAAGGCCTTAGCTCCATGTAAGCACTGCTCAGCAATAACAAAAACATCTCTATATTGTCAATCCTGTTTTCAGCACAAATCCAAAACATATCCCATAGCAGCTACTGGGAAGAAAATTAACTCTACTCCAGCCAAAACCAGCATATTATTCACCCCTAATCCACATTATATAGTATCATATTCAGTATATAAAGCTGGGGGAAGAAGAAGAAGGAAGGAGATATGCATGGAGTGACGTTGTTCATTTCCAAGACTCTGTTACGTGTGATGGAGCCCTGCTTTACCGGTGATGGCTGAACACCTGTCTGTTGATTGGAGATAGTGAATTAAGTCCTTGTCTTGTTTTGCTTGCAAGTGCATCTTTTGCTTTCCCTATTAAGCTGTCTTTGTCACAACCCATGAGTTTTCTCACTTTTTGGCCTTCTGATTCTCTTTCCCATCCCTTTAGTGAGGAAGTCAGCAAGTGGTTGCATGGTGCTTAGTTGATGGCTGGGGTTAAACCATGATGGGCACCAAGTTTCATATTCATGATGGTCTGTCCACATGTATCCTTTTGGTTTCCAAATATAGCTCTATCCACCAATGTATTTTAACATACAGGCTTCATACAACAATGAACATATGAAGGTAAAACATCCAAGACATCTAAGCTATTTTACAAGTGTTTGACTTAGTGTAATGTAAATTAATAAATAAATAAATATGGATTTTATCACAGGATTATCATATTTTGATCTACCTGCCATAGTTGTAAAGAACAAAAAGTAATGTGAAAAACTGACGTTTAAGTAGAAAATACATTTTACTTGATAAAAGGTTTAACATGCATACTTGTTGTTCCTCTTCAATCATTTCTACATGCTTCATAGTTAGCTTGCAGTGTGTATACTCTCATTTCAGGCTTTTTCATTCATTCAAGCAAAGAAACAGGAAGGTGCGATATAAACATATTCAAGGAAGCAGTTCCCATAGTCAGTCTCATCCCATTAGAGCTGTACGCCCTGCTCAGAATCTCGGACTTGAGTCGCAGTCACGATGACGGATTTCAAAACTTTCTGCTTCTTGAGAGTGAGAAACATGCCAGACTTCGCAAACTTGTACAAAGCTCTTTATTTCACAACTGGAATATACTAACCTAAGCTGCTGCTTCAGTGATTTGTTTTGCTTTTCCTTCCCACTCATAAGTAGTACTTCCCATACCTCTGCTTCCCACTTACCCTTGGATATCTGCTAGCTAATTCTTTCCAGTATTCATATGTGTTCTAGCCAGGACAGGGATAATTTTTGCAGTAGCCAGGAGGGGGCATGGCTAGGACCCAGAGGCTGTTCTACACCAATTCACACAGTTTTGCAAGGCCAGGGGCAGGGATCACTTTCAGGTGGTGTAGTGTGACTAGGTGCAGAGGGGTATTGTTGGGGGCGAGCACGCACGTGTGCAGTGTTTGTTTCTTGTACACTTTATTATTAGTATTTCTGCTATTACAGTTCATTTTCTCATCTCATTGCTTTTTTCAGTAAATTGCTGCTATCTCAATCCATGATCTTTACTTTTTGTGCCTCTGATTCTCCTCTCCAGCTCTCTGCAGGAGGAGAAGGAGTGAGGAGTGAATAAGCAGAACATGGTTTGGAGTGTTCCAGTGGGAACATTAGACTGGGAAATACCATTCCTAAACTACAACAGTATATATCACTTCAAAAAACTGTTGAAAAACTACTCAGGTTGTGTAAAACCATGGCATCTGTGGGGCTTTAAAATAATGGTAGGTAGCTAATTCTGAAAATTAGCTTCCTATGGCCTTGAGATGGAACTGAAAATTAAAGTTTTATAAACAAAGGTCAGTTGAAAATTTTGTTACTTGCATCAGCTTCCTTCCTTTTCAGTTTCATTCCACATTACTCTTTGCCCATATAGCTGTCTCCATCAAAGCTCGTCATTTGAATGACATCAAGAGTTTATTCAGCCCCATTAGGTAAAGAATGACAGTCGAATACCAATTACTGTGCTAGAGTGTACTGAAATATTTGGCAGCTCTTTTTACAGTACTGACAATAACAGCAATAGTTTGCAACATGCTTGAAATTCCTCTGTTTAAACACAGACCAGCCAAGACATAAACAGACCTTGGCTTAAAAACTGATGATGACACTTTGTTAGCTCAGAACTTTGGTCTTCGATCTAGCTACGCATATCCTGAGCAATTTGATGTATTTCTGTTCTAAAGCTTCTCAAGCATATATCAAGATAACAGAATCTAAAAGAATTGAACTGATGGCTTAGGTACGGAGGAAGTTTTTTGTTCTGTCATAAATATTGCAGCATAAATCCCTTTATTTATTTATACATACCTAGATTTCCTAATAATATGCATGTCAAAGGAACCAGGAACAAATTGGAAGAGCAACCAAGAACCTCTTGGGTCTGCACAAACAAAAGAGTTGGAGTAAGATTCCTAGATAATTAAGTTAACATTTTATTGGCATATTTTATAAAATTGTCAGTTTATTTATTTTAATGTATTACTAACCAGGTGTGTTTGAAGGTATGTTCAAGTGAGACTTAAATAGATTTTTAACAAGTAAGGACTCCTTTAAATGTACAACTTTACCTTTTAAAGAAACAATCAAGCTTAATATCCATTAAGTTTCTTAAGAAATAAAAAACCGCATCGATAAATAAATAATAGAAATACAGTATTATGCACAAAGTGTTGTGGGATTAAATTAAAGTAAACCAGGCTTTTATAACTGAGAATGACGTCATAAACAGTTAACCATTTAGGTCCTTTTTTTTATTGTACCATTGGAATATTAGCCATTGTTTGCAGAATATCTTTTAACTCTTTTGTTGTCAATGCATCTGTTCTCATGTATGATTCAAGCTAAATTAAAGTGGTTCAATTCATAAATTCATCAAATTAAAGAAAAAAGACTCTTTCACAGAATATGTAGATTCTCCCATTACTTTTTTAAACTGAACTCAAGATTATAGAACATAGAATCATAGAACCACATAAGTGTGGGCTGGAAGAAACCTTAAAGATCATTGAGTTCCAAACCCCTGCCATGGTACATCTCCCACTAGACCAGGTTGATGAAAGCCCCATCCAACTCATCCTTAAATGCTTCCAGAGTTCATTGAAACACTCCTGTGGTGTTTGATCTGGAAAAAAATCCCTGCCAGACATAGTTTTAATAAGCTACTGAATGAAGCAAATATTAAGTCACCCAAAAACATTTTTGAAACTGGTGTCCTTGTTGACAGGCAGTTCTCAGATATGCCATCTTATCATGTCTCAGAAAAAGGTGGTTTGAGCCAGAACGATATGACATCTGCTCATTTCTACTCTGTGGAGTTTCTGATTGGCATGTTCAGTTCTGAAATTGCTTCAGCAAAAATGAGTGGGAAATATATTTGTTACTGAAGTAACACTAACTGATTCATCTGTGTTTCAAGCTCCCTGAGACTTTGTTAACACAATGTCCTGAACAACACTAACGTACAAGCCATTGGGGGATGTTTGTCTTGTTAATGTACAAGCCATTGGGGGATGTTTGTCTTGATCATTTTAAGTTAGACAAAATGAGTTCTAAAGTTCACAGCATCATGTGTTCTGGACATTCCTAAGGCAACCCTGAATTTATCAAAATTGTCATTTAGCCTCTTGTGAAATCAGTCACAACCATAGTTTTTTGGGTACCTGAATTGCTACCCATTGACTGATGTATAGTGAAAAATTCCAGTCAACATCCAGTGGTGTTCTTTGGCTAAAATGCTAAAGGCACAAATTCCTGGAGCGCAGGTTTCTCGTAATGCAAGGAATCTTCAGCTTTTTCCTATGTGCTAAAAATAGATGAAACCCAGGAGGTGTAGCTATCTTTATATGGGAGATTCCTGTTTCTGTACCCTCTCTGGTGTCCTATGGCTTACTGTCCCTGCAGAATGCAGTAAATGCTTTGTATTTCAATCTTTACATCATGCAAAGTAATAAAGAGTTTGCTTAGAACATGTTAACAGTTAAAATTCTATTTTATTTTATATTGTGTCTGCAAATTAAAAAATACAGAACTTAACTATCGTTAGTGACAGGATAGACATAGAGCCAAAAGGTTTCAAGAGTCACATTCTAACAAGTAGTGGGGCAAAAAGATTTTATTACAAGTTTCTAGCAGTATCTTCTTGTTCCCGTTTAAGAACAGACACTTTACAATTCAGAAAATCTGTGTATAAAAATAAATATGTTTAAGAATATATTTTCAAAGAGGTCTTCTATAGCTACACACAAACCTCAGGATCGGTGCAGTAAATCAAGACAGCAAATATTTTTGCAAACATTTCTACGTTTTTCTTGATGAGAAGTATCTGAAAGAGTAGCTTTCCAACACTGTCCTTTCACTGACATTGGGCAAAATATGAGTACCTTTTTTTTGCCTTTTCCCTGTACTATCACATACAATTTGACTAATAAACATTTTCCTCCATGTCAGAACAGACACAAAGATCATAATGGGCACATTTTTGCTATTCTTGAAGTGGCTTGTGCAGAGGCAGTTTGTCTGTCACACCACCACACCTCCCAGTTCACAGACTTTAGTTCTGACACACATCATGGAATAAGAAAGTCTTAGCTCTGCACCTTTGCAATAGATTTGCTTTATGTCTTAGAGTATGCTATATAGTATATATACTACAGTCTACTGGACTGTATAAAGTGCAGTATATTATGAAGTATACATTGGGGGTCTGTGATGAAGGAATAAACCCCTATTTTTTATGTTCTCAATAGATAAAATTTAATTAGATCAGTATAGGCAATTCTTATATAAATAGACTGGTATAGAAAATATATTATTAAACTAGTTTCTGGTTTTCCATCAATTTCAAAATAAGCATGAATTGGAAATTTTCCTATTATATGTTCAGCTTGAAAACATTGTGAGAAAAGTATTCAACTGAAATGATAAAAAATCTACCATTATTATGTCTTCCAACTCAGCCTCTGCGGATGTAGAATTGCAATTTTTCTGGAAGATGAGATCTCACTGAACTTATTGACGTGACTTTATAATTTTCTCTGTAGTAATGCTTGCAGTGGTAGAACACTGGCCCACATTTTCCTTTTCCACAGACATGTTATGATTGGGCCTTATAGTTATTAGAACTTACTCATTGATTAGTATGCTGAGGTCTTTCTAATCTTTTACAAAATCATAATGTTCCTTAGTACAGAAATACGACATCTTCACAAAATTTTTAGTAGAATAGTTTGGTGGGTTTGCAGAGACGTGCTGACCTTTGAAGTGACAAGGTCTATAGAAATAACTCCTACCTTGTTGAAATTTTTCTTAAACATTAGTTAGGTTAAATATTATGCCCCAAAGACTCATCTCATTTATTGTACTGAGTATTGAAACTGTCCAAGAACCACCTGTGTAAGAACACAACACTCCAAGCTGACAGTTTAATTTTTATTATTATTCCCTAAATGCATCTTCCTACATTTTATAACATTTAATTTAGTACCACATTTTTAATTGTTATCCAGTCCTTCCTATATGATATCTCATTTCTCCTTTCAATGATTAATTCTTATAAAATTTTGCCCTTGGAACCTTCTGCTGCACTTTCTGTCTTTCTTTCCACATGGGAATACTTTAATGATACTTATCACAGCTTGCAACTGTCCACATATTATTTTTTCTAATCAGTAGAACCATCTATAAGTGGATGAACTTTGGAGGGAAAAAAGAGAGAGAGAAAGGCCATGGACCTCAGTTCTTTAAAATTAAAGTAGCTTCCTCTGCTTTCATTGGTGTGAAAATAAAAGCAGAGACTTTTACAAAGGTGGTGAGTGTTTTCAGTGTCCATTATTCAAAATTTGAGCTGCCACACTTGTGTAACTTTGGACTTTTATCACTTTGGTACTTTTTACTAGAATTTGTGAGAATTATCGGGTCTGATCTACCATTAAGTACTGCTAAGAATTAGTATTTGTTGACATCAGGACTGAGATTTATGATTATGTTTTGGGGAACCAAGGAAATGATAAAGGTTTTTGATCTGTGATATGTGCGTTGACTGGTTATTGTGGTGTGACACTGCAAAGGAAGTAATAATGTTTGTGTTGTGCAATTGTTCTGTAGTGGTTTTAAGGAATAAATACTGCTTGGTGAGCATCGTTTTAATTTGCTAAATCTCAACAGACGACTGAACAAAAAGTTTTGGTTGTTTGTTATGGATGAGGATGTAGACTCCTACAGAAAGTAGAAAGTACATTGAGGAGTTCAGTTATTTGTGTTTGAGACATTTAGAAGATTTTCAAGTCACTGCCATTTAAGTCACATGTTCAAATTCTCTGAATGTTGATTTTGCTAAAGAAGTAACAATGTACCATCAGCAGTTACATATTATTTTAATTTAGAAGTGCTATTTCATTCCTGATTTTCAATATTTGGCTTTTTTTCCTTAATCAATACGTTCCCCTAGGAGAAACAACATGTAGCAAGTCAAAGCTCTTGCACATAAGGGAAGGTTTCGTTTCGTATTTTAATACCCATATGCACACAGTGGGCAAGCTATGTTTGAATTCAAGAATTCTTGGTAACTAACAAATAGGTAAACACTGCTAGTATAAATTATTCAAAAAACATTGTAAAATTTATTAACCTTGGAAAATTACTACTTTTATGCTAATTTGGACCTTTAAACTGGGAACTTTAAACCAGAAAAATATTCTTATATATGGACTGCACTGTTCAGCAGGAGATTTATGACCTAAAACATTGAATGGCATGGTTGTTCTACCTCAGTACTCTGAGGAACTCTCAAATTTTGTAGCAGAAAAAGTGATTCTTAAAGAAAAAAAATTAATTTCAGGTCTAGAAACAATCTAATCCAATTTCATGCCTATTTTTAAGAGCATGTAATCACATCCTGAGTTACTGGTTTTTGCTTTAGATGATGTGTTCTGACTGTTCCATTTATTGTTTTATATATATGCATATATATAATTTTATATTTTCCAGCCAATTTAAAAAGGTTTTGGAATAGAAATTTATTTCCCATCTCCATCTAAAGAAACTAAAAGAGCAAGGAATCTTGAAAAGTGACCCTAAGTAATAAATACAGCAGCTGTTAAAAGAAAAAGAACAGCAAAGTCAAAAATGTCTTAACAAGTAAAAATAAAAATGTAGAAACATAACTTTGAAATGAACATAGATTTGAGAAGAATTAAGAAACAATCTAGTCATCCAAGGATTTTTTAAACTCTGTTAATTTGATGACATATCAAATAAATTTTTTTTGCAAAGAAGTATGAACAACAAAAAAATCAGAATAAATTATTTGTGGTGTTTTTAAAAATAAACTCATATCATTTAAATTTTCCTTTGAAAGGATGGTATAACATACCGGATTTCTTCATATGAGAATTTCTTTTAAAAAAAAGCACTACTTATAAGACTCTTACAAAGAAATACCTCATATAGGTGCTAAAAGAGATGAAATATTTTCTGCAATTTAAATTTTTATTTTATTTTTGTTATTTTGTTTTCCTTTTCCTTTTTGCTCTTATTTTCTAAAGTCTCAGGTTGTTCTAATGCCCGTGTGTGCAAGATTCTTCATTCCCTCTAAAGATGACATAGAAAATCTACAAGGTTTCTTTTTGTGTAACCTTATGAAGAGATGATTATTTGTCACTTTGCAAAGATCCACAGAATCAAAGATAGCCTAGCACAGACTGCTGAGGCACCTCAGAAGTAGATTAGAATATATTCACTAGCCAAATTTCTTAATGTACAAAATGACTGATTCTTTAATGCCAGTTTTTAATTTGGAATAGCAATTAGGTTGATGGCTAGGGCAGAAATATATCAGTCTCATGTGGGACGTTGGACAGCCAAATTACATTGCTTCAAGTGCTCTTGAACCCATAAATATCAACTAGTAATTTTACAGTGGTATAAATAATAGCATATACTTGATGTCTATTATTTAGGTAACACCAATAACAGAAAAAAGAAAAGAAAAGAGAAAAAAGATAACCTTTTTAAGGCTTGTACTTCTGTCTGTAATTGTAGTCAGGTAAGAGTAGACCTATGTATAACGGCCGTGCTTCTAAAGTCTTTGTTTATATCTGAAAGTAAATTATTTGTTGTGCCAGAATACAGAGTTTATTTCTCTTTGCTCCTTTGTTATGGTGAGAAATCACACCATTAAAATATTTATATTTAGAGTTAACAGTTGCACGTTCACTAAACAAGCACCATCAATAAATTTCACTTTGATGCTTTTTATGATAATACACTGTAATTGGATTCAGCAGTAAATCCAAACACAGCTCTGAGGCATTGATTTTCCAAGCAGTTCTGTCAAAATTATGCAGTAAGAAATGAAGCAGCATCTTGATGAGGCGTATCATAAAATTATTTTAAAATATGATTATTGAGCAGAAGATATCAATAAGCGGATAGTTGTTTTTATTATAACAATCCTAGAAGGGACTGATATCGCTTTCCATACTGACCTTTTGTAAATGCACATTGGCAGACCGAGACAGTGTCTTTAATTTGCTGAGACTGACAAGTAAAATGCCTGTCAGTGATGTCAGAGGTGATGAAAGATGGTTCAACAGGAAAGCAATAAAAAAAAAGCACCCAGGAAAAAAACCCCAAAAAAACAGCAAGAAAAAAACCCCACTCCATATTGTTCTGGCAAAGACATAAGCATTTTGAGGCTTAAACCCATAATATCCTGTATACAAATCAGTCTCTCTGGGGAACGGAATAAGATTATTTTCTGTAGGGTGCATGAACAGGAAAATTAAACTCGTGGTAAACAGTATAGTAGACTTTATACAAAGGAGCATGAAGGCATGGCCAATTCAGGAATGAGGGTACAGTGCTATGTATGAGCTATACCATGCTCAAACCTTATCAAAATCAATATGCATTGATTTGCAGCAGAACGAGGTGTTCACTTGTTCACAAGGTAAAACTTCCACGTTTTGCTTTTGTACCTCCAATTTGCCCTTGCCTGAGTTACGCTCTAGATACTTTCCTATGATTTTAGACATCACTGGGTTTGTATGTATTTTAACATGTGAGTAAAATTTCGAACTATTTCTAAAAGCTAAAAGTATACAAACACCATTATGTCATCATGTATCTTACTTTCCCCTAAATTGCTTAAACCACCAGCAATTTTCTGTAAGAAAAACAGGAAAGTGATTTATCACTGCAAATCAAACTCTATTCAATCTTCTATTATGTTCTTAATATTTTGAGAATATACTTTTTTCAGCACTAAGATGACAGTATGAAAGTATTTTCAGTTCAAATGTTGCTAAAAACAACTTCTCCATGATAGTAATAACACTTATTTCATATATAAGAGTAATTCAAATTATGCAAATAAAAAATGTATGGGATATACCTGGACAAGATAAAACCATGGTTTCCTTCTTTGTAGATTTTAGTGATACCAAAAAGACATAAGGTTGTACTAGAGACTGTGATTACAGCCCAAAAAAGGAATGGTGGAAGAAAGGAGATTACTTAAAATTCATGGGGGGAGGTTACAAACAGGTGACTTACACAAATGGCTACAACCCAGTCTGAGGGTTTATGCTGAAGTCTTGAAAGACAGTTAGGGGATGGCTTCCAAGGATGAGATAGATGTAGCCAGTGATTATAACACACAGCAGCAGGAACCTGAAGAGACGAGGTCTTAATGAGCTTCAAATTTAGGGCTCTTTTACATGGTAGAAAAAGGGTAGAGATTACTTTATATTATCCAATGAAATAGGCTTTTAAACAATCTATGTTAGAAAAACAATTCCCGGAGAACCAGTTTGTCTAAATAAATTAAGCTAAAGGAGAAGAGAAGTACTAGTTTTTAAAGTCTCAGGCTATAAGTGGATTTTATCTAGAGATGAGAAAGAAAGAGGAAGCTGGAAGAGAATTTTGAACATCTATCTGTAATTACATTGAAACTTTAATGACAGCTTTCTAGGTGTGTGTCTGAATCTTTTATTAACTGCTTAAGAAAAAATTACTATTCAAAGAAATTTATGCAACCATTCCACAAGAGAAAATTTCATCTTTGTGCAATGATATTCAACAAGTATCAGGAACACATTTCTCTTCCCAAACACGGAAAACATGGAATTTTGTTTTTATGTTATCTAAAATGCCTCTGATGCTCAGTTTCCTAGAGCTGGCATACCCTAAAAAGCCTATCAAGCACAAGCTGTCACTACTTGGTCAATTAGGTTAAAGGTTGCTCTGCAGGTTGCATACAGTCAATTGTATGTTCAAATTCCTTTCTCAGTAAGTGTCAGCAGTGAGAGAGAACACCAGCTATATGAAAACAAAATTATTCAACACAAAATTACTGTTAGGGTCATGTTTGCCAGAGCATATGCCTCTATGAGGATCTGAATCATCCTGTTGACCCCATGAGTACTCTGCAGTAGCCTAGAGTGACAGCAACAGTTTAGCTCTAGTTTCCTAAATTCAGGTTTTAATAGAAGATTATTCTGTCCATCTTTTTTCAGGATGTCATTCTCTTAATAACTCACATGCTATATGAACTAAATACATATTTTAATACAGGGACAAGAAAAAATCAACAGGTTGAAGTAAACAGAGGTTTATAGTCTCTATGTGTTTATTAAAATAAATTCAGAAGAAGTTTTATTTTATTTTGAAGAAATACTTCAATTTACAACTGAAATAATCCTATACAAACTACATTCAGTTTAAGGTGGTTGGGTTGAATGAATATATTTTTTATTTGTTTCCAAAAACAACTTTGTCACTGATTTTCTATGGATGATTTCATTTAGTTAGGCAGTTCCTGCTAACTGCAATTTGTTCTAAGATTTGTGAAATCTTTCAGTTTGGACATTTCAATCCCACTAGCAGCACTATTGTTTCAACACTGCAGGAAGAATATAATATGATTTACAGAATGATATCTGTAAATCACCCTTCCTTCCATCTTCTTACTCTGTCTGCAAATAGCTTTCATTTGCAACTCTTCAGTTACAGATGTCCCCTTTATATACATTAACAGATTTTTCTTTAGATTGATGAATTATTTTAATTAAAATTTTGGAAAATTTCTTTCAAGGGAAGAGAACTACCACATCAAGAAAGGCAGTCTCTTACTGTCCTTACTGAGAAGGCTAAGATAGTGTAAATCTACACAGAAAAATGCTACAAGGCTTATAAAGTAAACAATTTGTACCAGTAAGCACACAATGGATTTAAAAACTAGCAATTTTTTTTTTTTTAACTATGAAAATAACTTCACACAAGCAGAAAATTAATGGAAATAGAGAGGTGGGATAATTTGTGAATTTTTATCCTAGTATCATTATCTGGTCTTCTTAATCATATGTCTTCAATATTAAATTCAAATAAATTGGTATATGGAAAATTAACGTACTCAATACCTTCACAGTGGGACAAATCTGAGCACTGGAAGGTCTGAAATCCATGAGAGAAAAACATAACAAAATAAAAGTCAGACAAATTCACTTAGAAGCAAGATTTTAATTGAGTTGCTAATTTAGAATTTACTCAAGTTATGGCCAATCTCTTGACACATTTAATTTATGAATAGATGTCCTTCTTTGGAAATGCTTCAGTTATACATAAATCATGTGTCTAATACAGGCCTAAAAGTATCCAATTCTACAGTTTATGTTAATCAGCAAGTCAAATCAGATAACCCAATTGTGTCTTCTAGAATTAAACACTCATTGACTATATAAATCTATTTATCATCCCATTAAATCAAATGGTTAGCACTTCTGCTGAAGTGTTAACTTCAAGAAAAAAAAAAGTCATCAAATTCTACTCTGTAGTGTACTGATAAACTTGGTAGCAATGACAAAATAATGTATACAAAAGCTATAGCAAAATACCAGTTTTTCAAGGATTTCTGACAACATTGGTAAAAATACTAGTTGATGAGGGTGAGGAGAGGTCATTTAGCAAAATAGTAAACCCATGTCTATAAATGTTATGATAATGGATTCTCCAGGATCATGGTGAAAGAGACAGAATGTACAGAGAAAAAGAAAGAAACAGAAAGAAAAAAGAGATGAATTACCTGAAGAGTGAATCTTAAAAATAAGCTTTCCTGTAATTGGAGAAAATTTAAGTATTCCATCTTGACCATCAGGCTATCTTATACAGCTTTTCATTATTCAGGCAAAGCTCTGTCACTAAAATGAATTCATCAGTGTAACAGAGATAAATGATCCAACATGGAACAGACAGAACTATCTTCCTGTTCTTATGAAGAAAATTGTCTCTCTGTACTATTATATCAGTGACAAAGATGTCTGGACTTCATAAGCATTTCTTTCCATTTAGTCTGCTTTAAATATTAATGAAGCAAGGATTTAACCTCTCTATGCTAAGTTCAAGAAGGAGTTTAAAAGTACTAGTAAGGAATAAGACTGTTTCAAACATAAAATAATCAAATTACTTAAAAGATAGTTCTCACCATGTTGAAAAAATGAATAATGTTAAATAAAAAGGAGATGAGTGGAAAAGAATCTGAAATACACTGAGCCTGTATCTAATCTATATAGATTTTTCAAGAAAAAATATGTTTATGACATTCCTCAAGGGATTATCTATATGGATATCAAAATTTAAATCACAAACATAACCATCACTAGTAGTTCCATAAATCTCAGGGTGAAAAAAGTGTTACCAAAAATAAATAAAAAACAACCCCAAATCCCACGACAAACTAACTAAAAGAAAGATGTTTTGGACCTTTATTGCCAGATTGTATTTAACTCTGATGGAAAAGAGATTGGATAATGGATTATCAGATCTCAGCATACTGGAGCCGAAGTTACCTACAGTATTTTCTACAATTTGTCTCTCCCCATTGCTTCTTATATTGAAATTTCATCTGCAATAGTAAACTGAAGCATATTAGCGTTTCACATGAAGTAAGCATAGTTTCAAATGACAAATAGTAAAGACAGCTCTATGATTATTTTGCAAGCTAGAATCTGAAGTACTGACAGAAAAATATTCTGACTTACTCAGCTCCAAGATTCGGAACAGGGAATTTATTTGGTTTTCTTTCAATAAGCCTAAGTATGAATGCCAGACAAAATCTACAAGAGGAGAGCAAAGCTTCCTATCTCACATTATACACTTACCTCTTGTATTGTCTGTGGGTATTAACAGAAGATAAGTTGTAAACAAACTGGTGTATGTATTTATAGATGAATGAGTTCATGAAAACCAGAGGAATCTCTGTTCAGCATTTGATATAGCCAAAATGCCCATACTTTCTCCAGAATTGTGCCTAGACTGGTATTTGACATTTGTACTGTCCAAAATGTTTGCTATCTTGTAAGTTATGGCAAGTTTCTCTTAGCACAAACAGTATGTTAGAGAGGCTCAGCCTTTTATAGGATAGGCTACAATGAAGAATCTTCAGGACAATTTCCTGAAGTGATGCAAACTGTAGGAAGAGCAATTTACTATTAGCTGCTGTTAGATTGTTGGAGAAAATGTAGGGATTTGTTCAAAGTAAAACTGCTTAACAGCTGGTTACACATGAAGACCTTCACTTAGGGAGTTCCCCTATTGTCACACTGTAAGGTGAAACAGAAGAGACCTCCCATCTCCTCTTCCTTTCAATTCTAAAAACCCTGAGGAAAAGAAAAATAACAACAACAAAACCAAAAAACCCAAAAACCTAAAACTAAACCACTGGGAGGACAACATCCCAAGACTAACAAACAAAATATATTTGGGAGGACTGTTCAACAGAAGATTTTGTTTGACCATATCAGCAAATCCAGAGTCTACCAAAGGATTTAATGAAATAGAATTCAACGGCTTCAGATAATGCAATAATATGTAACAAAGAGAGTATCAGGTAGAAAGTATTTTACAGAAGGAAAACCTACTGCTATTATAGCACCCAGAATTGTCAGTCATGAATTGTCCTGGGCACTATTCCAATAGCAACCTCAGTAGATGTCCTAGTCCAAATTTTAAGAGCTGCCCTTAAAATGTCTGTAGGTCAAAACTCAGAGGTGACAGAGAAAATATCTAATCCATTTCTCTGAATGAAAGGAAATTGCTGAGAGGCAAATTAAAGATAGACAGACTGTTGTTGCACTATAATATTTTTTTAGGAGCAAGTAAAGAATTGGTGTATTAATTGTATCTCTGCTGCAGAGGACACATCACATTTCCTAACAGAAATTTTCAATTAGTCTCCCAGTTCAGTAAGAATTTCCTCTTAATGGATGATGTCTTCCTCTTATTTAAGAAATTAGACTCTTTCCCAATATTGCCTGCTTTAGTGCATAAAACCTTTCTTTAGACATCTCAACAGAACACCAAGAGATAGCATACAAGAGGTGACATGCTATGAATTTAAAAGGAGTGACTCAGTAAAAAGGGGACCTTGACACCCAAACATCTGGGAGCATGTTTCTGAATAAGCAAACAGAAGAGGAATGTAAGGAAGAAAATGACGGAAATAAGTTCTGAGAGTTAAATAAAAATGAAACAACGATTATTTAGAAAATTGTGCCAGAAAAATCAATATTGGATCTGAGAATACTTAAGAAGTTAGAAACTCCTATAAGTATGCAAAGAAAGAATTAATCAGCCATGCAACAACTCCACTCATATTAATTTATTTACTATATAGTCAGACTCAGATTCCTGCTTCTTCTTTTTTTTTTTTCTTTTTTTTTTTTTTTTCAAATAACAGTAATGTGTAGGTTTAAGGTAAACAAGATTGCCATCAACTCAGAGATTCTGCTCCCCAGCCATGGGTAAAGCTGACATGAAATGCTGAAGAGAAAAAAGAGCTAAACCTAGATATATATAGTTTTAGAGTATACTGTAAGATAGATAGGCATTTCTTTTCCAAAATCAAGGTTAAAAGGAAAACTTCGATGAAGAACAATGATGGAAGACCTGAAAAAGATGTAATTAAAATGTTTATCTAACCATAGATAAAAAGGAGAGAAAAATACAGTAGAACTTAATCTATCCATAAAATCAAGACTAGATAAAGCTAATAAGTGGGCACAGGCACAACTGGTGCAAAAGATTCTTTGAATTCCTTCTTTCAGCTATGACAAATTTCTCCAAGCTTTTTATTTTTTTCACTTTTTTTTAATTTATTTTATTTTATTTTATTTTACATTGGTAGCACATAAGAAACTTATGAAACTCACACCTTCACAAAGGCATTTGCAAAGGCTCACAGCTGGAGTCCACTTTGCATAATAAGGTGTCTACACAAAAAAAACTTGTTTTTTAAGCTCTCATTAGTCAGTGGAGAATTCCATATTATTAGCAGGGCGTAGAGAACTATTCAGCTCAATCTAAAACACAAGTTTTTAATCAGTGAATACCTGAAAAGAGATGAAGATCTGGAAATTTTCTGGTTAACATTACCTTAAATCCTCAATTGTAGTTTTTATAATAACTAAGTTCAGAATTAAGAACTGGTTTGATTTGGGCTTTTGGGTGATTTGGGCTGAGTTGATTTATAAGCTTTTAATTTCTGATCCATTAAGGATGATCTCCTACCTCAATTCCTTGAAATTTAAAATTTTATTCAGACAAAGTATTTGGTCATCTGATCGCATGTGGGCTTATTCTTTAGGTATTTACATTTGAGCTAACACTGTGCAGACAACAGCAGAAAGAAATAATACAATTTTTAATCAATTTTATCCTGAAGTACATATTCACATCTGACCAGTTGGAACAGATCTATTTCTTCTTTTTCAACAAAGCAAGACTGAGGGTATTCATACAATCATAGAATATCTTGAATTGGAAGGTATCCACAAGGATTATCGAAGCCCAACTCCTGGCCCTGCAGAGAACTTTTCTAAGAATCAC
The DNA here is from genome assembly GCA_013399195.1 of Dicrurus megarhynchus. Classification (NCBI taxonomy): domain Eukaryota; kingdom Metazoa; phylum Chordata; class Aves; order Passeriformes; family Dicruridae; genus Dicrurus; species Dicrurus megarhynchus. The sequence continues at coordinate 97,630 of VXAD01000867.1, read as the reverse complement.
ACCATTGACAATCTTAAATCAAAATATTTACGATATAGAACAATAAACAAAAACCCTGAAAAATCCTGGAACACTGAAAAAATGAAAGATGTAAAGGAACAAGATGTTCTATTTGGTCAAGACATTATTTCAGGTGCAACAGCTATACTATTCTTTTAGACTTTGAATTAAAGCTGCTAAATCTTTAGCTACCTCATCTTTAAAATATTTATTTGTATTTTATTAGAAAAACTATATTTACTTGTTTAATCACTAAAATTTTCACTATATGTACACTGTAATGCACTGAAAAAAAAAGACTAATAATAAACATCTTCAACAGTGGAAAAAAAGGAAGAAAATAAGTGCTAAAGCATTTTCTTTAGGAGAAAACAAAATTATCCATAATTTTGCGAGTTTGATTTTTCTCTCAATAGAGAGCACAAATATAATATCTGATATCAATAATAGTGAATTGGGGATTTTTTTACAAAGTAGTCGTAAATTAATTTTCAAAATTCCAATGCAAAAATGCAAGTGAAAATTTGAATCATTAAATTCAAATTTGTAACAAGTATCACTTAAGAAAGAATACTGTCTCTGGGTGAGGAGCTCTTTAGGGATATTGAAATTCCTCCAGGACTACAGATCAAGCTTCTCTCTGATTTAATCTTCGTCCCCTGCACATTTTGTATTGCATGTCTGCTGAACTAAGTGGTGGACTAAAGCACCTCAGAATGAAAAAGTTGCTGAAAAACTTGTCTTTTTTTCCTGATAAATTAGATTTGGTTTTCAGTGAAGTATCATTATATTTTAGCTCACATATCTTCCTACATAGAAACAGAGATAATGTACTTTTCTAGATGTTCTGTAAATCCACAAATGCCATAACAGTTACAAAAGCAGTTACAACTATCTTCATAACTGTAGTGTCAACACTGATATTTGAAAGTGCTTCTGTGGGTGTCAAATAATGCAGAGTTGGAGACTGCAAAACTAAATAAAATTTTTAAAAAAATTACATTTAACTGCTCTTTTTAAGCTATTTCCAAATGGCAAAAGGATTACATTAAAAACCAAGCAACTTAGAAAGGAGGGATCTTTAGAAGCTGTGCAGTTCAGTCCTTCCCTGGAAGCAGTGCCAACCCGGAGCAAGATGTTCAAGGACTTTTCCAGTTCAGTTTTGGAGAATGGGATTCCAGAATCTCTACAGCAAGCTCTCCCAGTGCCTGATTACTGTCAGAGTGAAAAAAATCCACTTAAATACTACAAATTTCCAGTGCAATATGTGACTCTTGCTTCTTATCTAGCTGCTACATACCTCTGAGGGAGTTTGACAAGTTTACAATTCCCTCCCAAAGCTCTGTCTTTTCCAGTCTGAACAAGACCTGCTCCATGAGCCTCTCCTCACAGGGCAAGTGCTCCAGCCTCCATCTTGATGACTTCTGCTGAAGTTTCTACAATATGTCAATGTCTTTTTGGTACTGGTACAGTCCAAAACTGCAAATAACAAGCCATCTTGTTCATCGTTGAATCCCAGTGGTCCAACCTATCAATACATCTTTATGATCTTCCAAGTAACTTTTAAATCAAATGATCATTTACAACTAAATGTGAAAGAAAAACATTTATAGATATTTCATTCTCTCATTCTCTGAGTTTTTGGAGAAGTTTGGGGGAGAGGAGAGATGATGTTGTTGTTTTGGGTTTTGTTTTTGTGTTGGTTTTTTTTGGTGGGATTCTGTCTGTTTGTATTTGGGTTTTGGCTTTCTTTGTGAAAATGACTGGCCAGGTAACAAATAGAAAATCCCCACTTTACACACTGGAGGGAAGGGTACAGCATATTCTTACCGGTCATCAGAAAGTACATAGTATAATGATTTTGCAGCACATAACTAAATTTCCTTACAATAAAAGATAACTAATGTAGTAGCATACAACATGAGTGACCATCTGCACCACTTTCTCTAGTATCCTTTGATTGTTAAGAAGTAGGTACACTCTTCCACTTAACTGCTATGTTCCAACTTCAAATAATTACACTTGCCCTGTCTTTTTTTAAAACTCTTTTCAAAGACTGCAGGTTGTGAGGAAGCCACATTGGAACATGGCAGGACGTTTGACCCCATGAAGGACCCACACTAGGGCAGTCCTTCATGAAGGACTCGACAGAACAGAAAGAATAGAACAGATTAGAATAGAGGAGAATAGAATAATTTCAGTTGGAAGGGACCTACAGCGATCATCTTGTCCAACTGCGTGACCAACTCATGGCTAAGCAAACACTAAAGCATGTTATTTTGTCTAAATGCCTCTTTAACTCTGACAGGCTTGGGGCATTCATTTTTACAACAAATTAGATCAATTTGTCTAAGTCAAGTCTGTTTTGCCTGTGATAGTGTCTTGGTTTGAAAGACAGGTGTCTGCTAAGGAAGGCAGGAGCCCCCCTTGAAATGAAAAAATGCAACCCCCTTCCCTCCAAATTATTATAATTTTGAAATTAGGGGCTTTCAGGCAAAGATATGAGGAATAGGAATAACAGTTCTTTACTA